>WBNH01011969.1:0-72496 GCA_013401255.1 Urocolius indicus | reverse complement strand
CCATTCTATGATTCTATGAGCCAAGATTATCCACCTGTTCATGGATCTCATTCCTTATTATTAGAGATAGCACTCCACCATTATGCTAGGAATCACAGTAAAGGTCTCTGGTCTATAGTTCTCAAGATCCCATCCAGAGCCCTTTTGGTAGATGGAAGTTGGCGATTTTGCAGATGGCCATGCACCTACTCTCCTGCACAGTGGCTCCTCATTACGGTGTCACATGTCACAGCCAGCAGCTCTGCAATTGCTTATTTGATTTCCTCCAGGACTCTTGATGTTATCCAGCGGGGGGAAGTCTTGGTGACTTACTGACATTTGTCTTATGTATTTGGACCAATACATCCTGTGTATTTACTTCAAATTTATTTTTTCCCCTGACTTAACCACCACAAAGAATGCATTAGGATTGGGAATCACACAGCTTCTGCTGCAAAAAACAACTCAAAAGATGTCACTGAGCTTGCTTCATCTTGTGCAGCTCCTTCTATACATTGGCCATTGCATGCTCCCATTAGTCCTCATCTGGCTTCTGACTTTTGGTGTGCTTACAGAATTCTCTTCACTCCAGCATTCTTTGCAAGCCTGTCTTCAAATTCTTTTTAGCTTTCTTAATTTCTTATTTGAAATGGACCTGCCATTTTTATGGTCCTTCCTCCTCGCATTTGAACAAACTTTCAATTTATTGAAAGCCTTCCTTTCTCTTTTCATGGACTCGAACATTTTCACATTGAGCGATGCAGGGGATTTTTGGACTGCTTTGTTATCAGTTTGAATGTGACACAATTTTTACCTAGGTTTCTAACACAGTAATTTTTGAAGGGCCTTTAGGGTTCTTTTAGGTATCTTGCTTTTCAGACTTCTCCTCCTTTTAAGGTTTTATTTTGAGAATATGCTTCATTTTTATGTAGTTCCCTCTATTTAAACTGAAAATCTATGTACTAAATTCATTTAGCTTGTTCTCTCCCATTACAATTTTATTGTGGCTACAACTGTCCCACTAGTACTCTTTGAATGAAGTGTTGCATCCATTCAAGACCAAATCCAGAGTGGCTTACTTTCACTGCTTTCTGTTCTATTATTTTATATTCGTCTTATAACTTGACCAAATATTTGAGTTGAAATTTTCCATCTCTGATGACCGTCTTGTTCAGCTCTCTCTGAGAGAAACTTGCAAAAACAATATTACAAACTATGTTTGAGACTTTTGTTTTGAAATATTCTATATCCCCAAGCTCTTGAACAGAAAAAACCATCATTTGCTAGGGAGAACTGTTATACACTTAAAACCTCAAAAAATTCCAGCCTCATTGCGTGCTTGAACTTAGAGGGCCGATCAGACAACCCATACTGTGGAGTATATGATCACAGTGCAGTTCCAACACCTGTGGCAGCTCAAAAAGACATTCTTTATAATGGCAACTCTCAGCTTGCAAGACAATACAAGTGAAAACAGGGTCCTCACCACATCATTGACTTGTAGGAATCCATGCTGTAGAGAGAAATTGGCCTAACTAAAACACAGGACAAAACCTACATACAAAGAAAGATGAGTAATGGATCTAGTGCAAGGTGGGCTTAGAATTAGATGATCTTTAAGGTGCCTTCCAACTCAAACCATTCTATGATTTTATGAAATATGAATGGGTGTGAAAAGCAAGCGAATGAATGTTCGGGCAGACTTTGAAAGCAGACTCAAAAGACAAACTAAGTCTGACTTGATAGACTGGGATTAGGATGAGAAGCCTCAGGAGCTAAGGTTAAGCAAAAAGAACAGGAAAGGAGGCCATGAATTGAAAAGTGTCAACACTGGGACAGGGGCAACTTACAGAAGATGAGACAAGCAGTGGCTGAAGTGTGTTAAAGATAGGCAAGAGTACTTGTGTGCAGTTTGGTATGCTGCTCACCACAGCCCAGAGTCCAACGTGAGTTTTCACTAAAATATCAGTGTTCTTTTGCTGCATCCTACTGCAAAAAAACCCCACCAACAATTGTATAGCTGAAAATTATCACAAGGCATACATGCATACATTGTGATACATGAGGTAAGTTTGTATTGCAGCATCAGTACTGGAGGCAAAATTATAGAATCCAAATTCCTAAATCCTAGAGGCTTAATTCTAGAATTTAATGGAACACACTTTAAAGAGAGCTTTCTGTGTGTTGCAGAAGTAGTGGCTGAGGAAAGGTAAAGTTGTGACTGCTCTGCCTACTGAAATGTGCCAGATCAAGCTGGTGATAAAAGACCAGTTCTGGTATGGTTTCAGTTGAGCAGCCTGCCATTGAAGAACTGGTCTGCACCTACTCTGAAAGGGTCACTCCCAGTTTGGAAAGGAAGCAAAAATTTTAAGGAACAGTTAGGCTTCTTGACAAAGTTTCAGCATAACTAGCAAACTTCCAGAAGGAGAGAGGAAAACCCTGTAATTACACCAGTGCTTGCAATCTTGGTTATTTGGCTCTGGGTTTGTGGGGTTTTTTTTCCCCTATGTGTCTTGAGCCAACTATTTTCTGCATGCTCACCTTCATCTACTTATCTTTAATTATTAATGGAATTTGAAAATAAAACTGCTTTAAATATAAATTGCCAGTCTTTTTGTTGTCTTCCTTTGGCATGATAAGTGACTATCTGTGTGGCAGGACGTATTTACAGAAACCTTAAGTAATCTATTGGAGGGTTTTCTTTTCTCTTTTTAAATTTTGTGTCAGCAATGAAGTGAATTAAAGCAAGAAACCTCCAAAGTTTAGTGACATCATTTTGAGGATGCATATACATGTACTTACAACTCTTTGTATGTTCTGCTACACATATTCAGTGACTTGTATTTTGCTAAAATGTATAAATTTAAGGCAATGCATGTTAAAATAGCATGCCTCCTTGGTGATGACTTGAGAGAAATAAAATAGTTCAGCAATGGTTCCTTGACCATTTTTCTTACTTAAAGATTAAATAGGAACTATATTGCTCTTTTGGAAGCCTCTTTACATCTTTCCCAGTGGCACAAGAGGTCAGCACAATCACCAGGACCCTGACATAGTTTCCTCTGTAATGAAAAATCCTTAATAATATGTATAGTTAATAAAATCTAATTGCATAATTCAACTATAATTTCAGTCACGGTATTTGTCAGTGTGTCAAACACATCTTTCACAATATACAAGGCCCCCCCAGCTCTATTCAGCTTCCTCATGAATAGGAGTATACACTTTTAAATATTGAGTAATTGTAGGTTCTTGTCTAAATCCAGCCAAATTTGACATACTGTAATAAAGTAAAAGGTCATTTCTCAGTTGCTGCTTCTCTGAAGGTGACATTCCTTTAGTTGAGCTTCCTGCCACTGTGTAATTCCTTCTTCTGTTTATTTTACCACTCTGGTACCTCATTAGCCATTGAAGAAATGGGATTTCTTTAATTGTGGTTGGCATACAGGATAGAACATATGGATATTCACTAAAGAACATTAAAATGCGAACTATGTAAAAGCCAGTGTTTAGGGAAAACCTGTAAACATAACTTAATGAACTGACAGACCATTGCAGTTTCAAAGCAGTAAAAAATGTAAGAGCAGAATCAATACTGTGACACAGGATTGTTAGTAGGTTACTTTAATTCTTCTGCAAGGAACATAGTTGATTTCATTACTCCTAAACTCTTCTGCACCTAGCAAAAGAGACATATCAAATCTCATCTCAACTATACCTACATCAGCCATTTCCACAATCCCTTGACAATCTCTCCTAGATCTACAGAAACAACGTGAGGCGAGAGTCCAACTGTACCTGCCAGCTCTGCTGAAAACTGCCACAGTCTCAGAAGACTGGAAAACTAGGCAATTAGATTTTGCTAGCTAGGGACAACTTTGGGCTACCAGCCCAGAAACAAAACTCTCACCCCAAAATCCAGTCTTCCACCTGGTTTTGTCTGGCACAACCCTCAGATGGAGCCAGCCTCGAGGTCACAGCTACATTTCACCTAAACCTACAGTTTAGACTGGACTGACTGACCTGTTCTTCATAGGTAAGACTTAGCCCTCTTTTCCTCATAGCATTCCATTTTGGTTATTTTTCAAATTATTATGTCTCCATTCAGCTTTGTTTTTTCTATCTGGACCATGCCAAAATTTCTTAGCGTCTCTTCATAGGCCTCATTTCTCAACTTCTTGGTGTTTTTGTTGCTGTCAGCTGAACTCTTTCCAACATACTGAGGTCATTTTCAAACCTGGTGCCTACAATTGAACTAAACCTTGCAAATGAGGCCTGTGCAGGACTGTCAAATAGAATAATTACCTTCCTTGTCTCTGTATATAATTCATTATCAAAACTTGTACAATATTAGGCTTTTAATGACAATGTCTGGTTTTTAATTCATGGTTAGACTGTGGCGTTTGTGCAGCATACAAGACCTATAGTTCACATTAAGTAAAATTTTAGAAACTGAAGAGGTAGCAGTAATACCTCCCTGTGACAAGTAAGGAATTTCAAGGTGTTGGAAACGTGGGCCAGGATGAGGTGCCTCAGGTGTCAAGAAACTAAGCTGGTCAAGGAAAACATAGTTAAGGCAGCAAGCAACAGCCAGGCCAAAACTGTGAAGCAGGAGATGCCTAAGCCCTTGGGAAGTGAGAATCAAGCAAGCCCGCAATGAGGCCTGGCAGGGAGAGAATGCCAGCTGTGGTGAAAGACAGCAAGAGCTGCAGCTGAGAGCTTGGCACTCAGAGGTGGTCTGAAAGGCCAGGAGGCTGCAGGGGAATGTTGATAGGATCCCTGTATAAGCAGCTGTTAAGTGTATTAATTTAAAAATTGGGCTCCCCAGTTCCAACCCATTCTACTGTTTGACTTCTGCCAGGTTCTAAGGATGCAGGTGGCATGGAGCTGGCCAGTGCCCTATGGCCATCTCATAGCTTCCTGCAGCAAAAGGCGTCGCTTTTGCACCAAGGGATGTCTATTTATAAAAAAAGAAGACAACAAAACCCCATCTTATTTAATTTAGCATAAATTTTCACTTAATTTTATCCTACATTTTTTTTGTCTCAGTTTCTTTCCGAGACATGTCAAACACTAACACAACAATTATATCTTTAGCTCTTTCCCTCAAGGATTTTCTTTCCTTCTATTTCTACTTTCATCTGTTGACTGCTGCTAAGCCTCCCACCTGTCTAACACTCTCTACATTAATTTCACCTCCTAACAATGTGTGATGTCACATACAGCGTCCTCAGTGGAAAATATTGAAAAGGGAAGGAAAGCATAGTGGATGGAGTGAAAGAAAAATCACTATAATTTCCTGTAAAATTTCTATAAAATGAAAACTTTCTTGTCCATTCCAAAATTGGGCAGGATGGATAATTGAAGAAAATTAAAATATTTTATTTTACTTACACTTGTTTTTTATTCAGAAGTGCAGCCTTTCCATACTTCTTCCATGTAGGAAAAAGCTAAACAAACAAACAAACAAACCACCGAGCAATGAAGTTAAAAGAAACCCCTCTCATACTTTCATTAGGGAGACATTCAAATCACAATTTTTAAAACTAGAAACTAATACCCTGCTAATTTTTCATCTTTTGAGTTACACTAAAAAGAAAATTAAGTTTTCCTCATGCACACCTTTTGCCTTCCAAAAAGGGCATGGAAAAAAAAAAAATCTCCCTAAATCAAAAAATTTACAAAATCTCAGTATTTCTTAAGAAAGATCCATTCAGATTTTCTGGAAGGGGTAGAAACAGAAAATAAGAAAATAAAATATGGCGGTGTAAGAAAACAACCACCTGCAGTCTTTTGCTATTTCACAGACTAGCTCCCAGTTAAACAGAACTACTGAAGAGTGAGTGGTGAGTTATATCGGTCCAATTCCTGCATTGTAGGTCAAAGTTGAAGACTACTGTGTATTATTGCCTTAAAAAGCAAAATGGGGCCTATAAAGACACATTGTAATTAGCAGGCTCGGCTCTAGCTGTCTTGACTTCCATGACACATCTATCATTGCAGACCAGTGGAAAGCTCAAATGAGGCATGCTGCCTTAGAAACTCTCCTATTGCTTTCTGTGGTTTGTGATAAGTAAAGGTTAATTGTAATCCTTTGTATTTCCCAAGAGGGACCATAGAAACATAGAGACGTTCAGGTGTCTGTAAACACAGAAGTGTTAGGAAAGCTGTGGCAAAGGTGGTTATTTTGCTAGCCTTACCCTTTGTGTCCTGTAGTTCTCAGCAGTGTCCTTCTGACAACAGCCCCTGAAGTATTCATAAAATTATTTCAGAGGGCGACAGCGTGTCACAAAGGCTAATTGACTTGTGCTGCTGCAATGATCCGTGGCTGTATACATACAGACAGCATTCTTGCCAGCCAAATATATACACACATCTGCAAGTGGAAATTGGGATTTGATTTCATAACCTTTAGTTCCCCAAATTCAGGTCTTTGTCCAGAGTTTAAGAAGCAGCTGTAGTCACATAAAATTACTGTTATGCATGAGGATATTTACTCTGTTGAGGTAAAGAGTAGCAGTGCGTTTTCACTTTGGCCAAAGTGCCATATTTCCCAGGAAAATCTGTCTGGAAAAATACCACAGTTTTGTCTTTCTTTCTTTTTTTTTTTTTTTTGGTATGGCTGCCTGGCTACTTCTGAACTGCAGTCAGACTACATTGTCTCAGTATTTTTTGTCTCCATGCCTCAGTTCCCGTACACCTTATGCTTTATTTCCCCCATCTTTCGTCTGCCTTGTCTACTAGCCAGAAATACAGTTTACAAGTATATTAAAGCTGTTTAAGTACAAAGTGCACTACTCATAACATCATTACTGATATTTAGTTAATAAAGACAACATGCTCATAATTGTTTTAATGTATCAGGACCTAGTTACAATTATTTTCTTAGCTATCTAAATGTAATACTGCAGTCTAAGGAGATCCTTTAGGATTTAAATATGTATTTTGAAGGATTTTCAATGCTTATGCTTTTTAATTATATAATTAGGGACGTGGAGGATGTGTTTGAAAAAACATTCTGAAGGATTGTATTAACATACTCTCTGTTAAGGCAAGATAGCCTCACCACCTGAATAAGAAAACCCCTCTAGGTACAGAATGCTGGTTACCTTCAATAACTTTTTTAGAAACCAAGAGAACCATTTCTACAAGGCAAAAAATATGTAAGAATTGTTTGAAGTGTCCTTTAAAGAACTGTTCAAAGCATCTGCTCTGGTTTTATCACATTTATTCTATGGTTTGGGGGAAACAGGACTACCATAAAAACACCTTACAGGACCAAATGGTTGATGTCCAAGGATCCAGATCTCTATCCCAGGAGCACACAAGAGGCATCCTCCTCATACATTCACTCATTTCAACTAATTTTCACTCCTGTGCACAGTCTGAGACTCACACCTGAAAACAAAGCATCCCCTATGTGTTCACTTTGAGACATAGAGATGCATGCTTTTAGTGACCCGAATGACATCTGTTGTGATGACATGACACATAGTAAAACAAAATCTTAGAGCCAGTGCAAGGGAGTTGGTGTCATTTCTTTCATGCTTTCCTCAGTCTGGTAGTTAGGGACTTAGTGGGAAAGAAAAAAGAATTAATGTGTCTTTCTGATGTGGAATGTTGCAGACCCAAACCAGAACACAGGTTATGACACTGTAACATGACACAGAGACATCAGAAATGAAATATGAAACCACATCTTACTAACATCGCTGACATCGCTCCAGTTGTGCAAAACTAGGGCTGAACAAAAGAAAGATAGAAAAAAAGGAGAAAGGTAAAAAACATAAACACAGACTCATCCCAAATAATCAGATCCTTTCAACATAAAAAATGGATCGTATACAATTTTTATATTTTGCAAACACAGAATGGCTACAGTTCTTTTAAGAGCATTCAAGGAGATGACTCAAATTCCTTCCTATTTTTAATAAAAGTGCCATAGTGTGAAGTGCATATATCTTAGTTTTGCCTTCTTAGAGTATAAGTGTAGAGTAACAATAGTGCAATTAAAGTTGTGCTTGCTGGCTTTTATTACCTTTCATTTCTAAATAAACTAAAGCATTTTATACATCAGAAGGGTTAGTAAGCCCAGGAAGTCAGCACGTGTCCCTGCGAAGCTGCATGTAGTGACACTGAGCTACTTAGGACAGGAAGCATGAATGCCACAGCCAACTGATACTGAAATTTATTAAGACAGACTTTAATTAGTCAAAAAGGCTTAAGAAAGTGTAGGACTGCTACTCTTACAAAGAGCCTATCTGCCTAAAATAACACATCTAACAGTACAACTCACTTGGCAGCTAAGACTGTCAGATATTGCTTAACTCCTTTTATTTTCCGTTGTACATCCATGTGTTGTGCTGATTTACCATTCAAAACTAACCCTTTTCCAGCTCAGTGAAATCCAAATTGATCAAAACACCAAGATGGTACTAGCTCATAAAATATTTGGTTCTGCTTTTCTTCAACTAAAGGACAAACAGCTCTACTACTTGTACCTGACACCTAATACAGTATACAGTACTGGATCAATTCTTTTACTGAGGTATTTTCTGAAGGCAGTGCCTATCCCCATCACTGAGTGATTTTGGCTCTTGACTGACTGTTCTTTACAAGTGGTGGCATTAATGTATAGCTCATAATGGTATAGCTCTTCTGTCAACACTGGGAAGCGTAGCTCAATACCAGCATGAATGATGTGACAAACACAGTTAGAGATGGGGAGGAGTGGGGAGAAGAAACTGCAAAAATAAAATAAAATAAATTTATAAATAATAGGTTGACAATCACAATTAAATAATCCAAAGCTCAAGCTGAGCATTTTTGTTACACCCTGCATGAATGATGTTTGTGCTTTGGAGCCTTTAAAATATTTAAGCCGAGAAGAAATGAAATGAACTACAACCAGTTAAGGTCATCCATTTAGGACAAAATTGATAAAATATTAAAATGAAAGAAATAAATTTTCAAACAGAGATACTAAGGGTTCATCGAGATGTATTATGCAAAGCAGAGGAACATGTGTGACCTCTAGGTTATTACATAATGGAGAAAGGATGCAACAGTTCAAATGAGCAGGAACTATAGGCAGCAGAGACAGAGAGGGAAGATGGATTAACCATTCTATAAGCCAGTGCTTTGTTTCCAGGAAAATGAGACTGAATCCCCATATTAAAGCACTAGATTCCCAGAGCCAGCTCTTGGCCTTCACCATTACATTGGGCTTAAAAAGCTTTGGAAAGGTTGTGGATTTTAACTATACACTGGTTTTGTATCTAGCTGAGTTCTTTCCTTCTCAGAGGCTGGCATTTAAAGCAGAGGTGGTCCCAGGCTGCTGAACTTCAGCACCTCAGCGTCCTCCGAATCATCACTTTGTCCTTACACATCTTCTGCAGAATGGGCTGCAGCCTGGCCAGCACAGGCTGCCCGAGGTACGCAGCATCGTACTGCTCCTTTTGCGGTCAGCTTTGCTGGCTCTCAGCCGACCTTCTCCTCATTCATCTCTACTCTATCAGGGCTTGAAAATATTCAGTTTACACTTAGGACAGCTTCAGGGAAAGTAGTCTTAAACTCTAGCAATGAATTCTCTATTTCAATTTAATGCCAGAGCACCATTTATTATTCGGGGTTTGTTATAAAATAGGGTTTTCCGCTTTCATGTACCTGAGGTACTTGGGATAAACCTCTCCTAAATGAAGAGGTAGCTGCCTGAAACAAGAAGTATCTTTAAATCCCAGCAAAATCCATGTGAGTGTAGAGACTTTATTCCTTTGAAAAATTAATTTCCACCTAGCAGAGGGCCCTAGAAGAGATTCAATATTCATACAGCCAGAAGTGCTCTGCCTACTGTAATATTTTGAACTTCACATCAGGATCCAGGCATCAAAAAGTTAGGTCATATAATGTCAAAGCTTTTTATTGGACATAGATTAGATTCCCTAGAGGATATACAAAAGCATCTAAAATATTAGGAAAATGAATGTCACTGACAGTCATTTGTGATCTTAAGTGACAGAATCACAGCATAGTAGGGGTTGGAAAGGACCTCTAGAGATCAACCAGTACAAAACCCTGCTAAAGCAGGTCCACCTAGATCACGTCACACAGGAAGGCATCCAGGCAGGTTATGAAAACCTCCAGAGAAGGAAACTCCACAACCTTCCTGGGCAGCCTGTGCCAGGGCTCCCTCACCCTCACATGAAAGAAGTTTCTCCTCATGTTCAAGTGGAGCTTCCTGTGTTCCAGCTTGTGCCTTGTTACTCTCTGTCCTGTCACTGGGCACTGTAGAAAAAAGACTCATTTCTTTCTATTGATACCCACCCTTTAAGGTATTTATAGGTGTTGATAAGGTCCTCTCTCAGTCTTCTCCAGGCTAAACAGCCCCAGGTCTCACAACCTGTACTCGTAAGAGAGATGTTCCAGTCCCCTGATCATCTTAGTAGCCCTCCGCCAGACTATCTCCAGAAGTTCCCAGTCTCTCTTGAACTGGGGAGCCCAGCAATACCCCAGATTATGGCCTTACAAGTCCTCTAAATATTTTTGATCACCTTCCCATTTTTGCTCAGTTGCAATTACTCCACATGAAAAATAAATCTTCAAATTTGCACAGAAAGCATTTAACTCTCAAAGCTTCTTCCAAAACTGAGTATAAACATTATTAGCTTGATTTTATAGCTGTCCTAAGTAAAGAGATAGGGACTGTTTACAAATGAGCTTCTATCAAGGATGTAGGCGTAACCCATGATATGAGTTTTCTGTTCCTGGCACTGCAGAAGTTTTCTCTAGTGATCCTTGGCAAAGTGTTCAGTTACCTCACTGGAAAACGGGGATAATGGAATGAGTCTGACCTTTTGGAAATAGTATGAACCCAGTTCTTGTTCAGGCCTACGGAGGATGGAGAATTTCAGTGGAAGAACTGAGGCATGAGCACTGGGCTTGGCTCTTTACCTCAGCAACACTTTGGAAAAGAATGGTCATTGATTATATCCTAGAGGTCTCTTTCAGTTTTCAAAGATATTTTTGAAAGAGTTTTGGGTTGTTTTTTTAAAGGGAGAAACAAAGCTCAAAACCTTGATAACAAAACCTACCTTCTTTCACAGGTTTTGCATAAATTAAGACACACCTACTTATAAAAACAACCACAATGTCTTGGAAAATCACTACCCTTGCCCTTTATGGATGTCTTCCATTTCAATCTGTAGTGGTGTGATTTTCAGGAATACAAAGAAACAGAAAGTGCTTAGGAAAAAAAGAAAGCCTTAAGGCTCTTAATCTGACAAAGCAGTCACTCAAATAATGCAAAAGTTTCATATCACAGTTGTCAGTGTGTTTTACCCCAGACACAGAAAATATGACCATGTTCCTTTTCCTTATGACTGTCAAAAGGGATCACAGAATATGAAGAACATTACAGAACTGTTCTGTGTATGAAACTACAAAGAAAGATGGAATTTCTAGCGAGATTGATGACAAAGCTGTGGCTACAGCTCTAAAATAATGTTTTTTTCTTGTAGTCAAAGTGAATTTTTTGTTGACATAACGAGGATTGGCCATATTGATCAAAGCAAGGGTCCATGCCACCAGCTACCTTGCCTCCAGCAGAAGCCAGAAGCAAATGCCTAAGAAAGGAAATAAGAAGGGGCAAACATACAGTGACACATTCTCAATATAGCCCTATGGTTTCTAGTGATCTATGATTCAAGGTTTTCTTTTAAGTAGAGTTACTATCTGCATATCTGAAAGTCCCTGAGAGGTTTTCCTCTCATGAAGTTGCTTCATTATATTTTCAGTATCTATAAAAAAGAGATTCACAAAATCCTGTAGCAAGAAGTACCACAGTTTAACTACAAGTTGTGTGAAAAAAATATAACCCACTCATAATCTTTCTAGATGTCAGCTAAACAACATGTGCTGATATTCCTCTTCCTGCTAAATCCGTCAGAAGGAAAAAAAAAAAATCCATTGATATTGACGTGTGGGAGATTGGTCTCAAAACTACCTAGAATAAAAACAACAAATATGTTTCAATTGAAGCTGTCATATGGTTTAGGCCCATCAGGGAACAAAAGACCACAATTAGCCTCAAGTATCAAAGACTTGAGGATTGCTAAAGGGCAGGGAGAGCTTAATTGCCGCTTAAGGTGCAGAACAAAACAGACCAGGCTGCTCGGCTTGGGGAAGAAAATAGAAAATAATTTAATACCAACTAAAGCATAAAACCCCAAAACATAACCAAAACAAACCAACACAGAATGGTACAGAGATGAAGAGTCCGACCAGCCCTTTAAGACCACCTGCTCCCCACTCCTCCCCTCTGCCCGGGCTCAGAGCCCTGATCCCGGTGTTTTATACCTCCGTCCCCACTGAACGGCCCAGGGGGGCAGGGAGTGGGGGTTTTAGTCAGTCCGTTCCTGGTGGCTTCTGCCATTTGTCTAACCTCAGGGCAGGTGGGCTCCGCACCAGTCCTCCTTGCAAGTCCGTGAGGTACCACACACACATAGCAGCCCTGCACAGGCTGCACCGACGCACATTTGTCCCAAAAGTTGCAGCTCCTCTCTGCCACTCGTGTGGGGCTGCTCTGCGGCACACAGGCTCTCCAGCATGTCCTGTGCCATGGCCGCGTCCTCAGTCTCCAGCCCATCCGGGCGCACTCACATGGAGCTGCTGCTGCTGCTGGCTCTCAGTTCTGCCATTGCCATCCATAGGTTGCAGGGGTACTGCCTGCGTTTTCACCATGGCTTGGAGAGGGGTCTCTGGTCTGGTGCTCCTCCTTCCTTCCTCCTTCCCTGACTGTGGGGTCCGCATGATCACCTCCATCTTGTTCCACCCTTACACCTCCTGCCAAGCACTTCAAATTCCTGTCCCTAAATAGTGATGGCAGAGGTGCCAGATTGGCCCAGCTGGGCCGGGGGGTGGGTCTGAACCCAGGAGTCGGGGGAGAGTCCAAAAACTTTTACTGGGTCTTCACTGCAACCCGCTCCCCCTGTTACCAAGCAAAAGCAACTCCTTGCTAAACCATGACAGAAGCCAATCTAGTTTCCTCAAAGATCTGGCAAAAGGGAAGAGAGCTACCCTTTTCAAACAATGGAGGAAAAAAACCTTGAATCAGATAACCTGAAAAACACACGTGAACTTCATGGAAATTTTGCAGAAGCAATTTGCTATGCCTTCAGTGCAGACAGAGAAAATTTGTAGCCAACATAATTTTTAAAACCAAGATAAGTATTTCTGTTGGAGGAGGGGAAAAGAAAAATTTCTATTAATGGAAAGCAGTCTGGCTGCAGCCTGAACTGTGGTGTCTTCCCTCCCCATAATCATGGCATTAATTACTTCACAGGTCAAATTATGTTTCTGTTTGAAAGAGTTTGGCCAGATACGTGAATCAGGACATGCATATTTAGATCTACTGTATCCTCTAGCAGGGGCTTTTATTCTCATTTGATGTGTGCGGGCTACTAATTTAGTTTTCTACTGAAGATGGCTCTCTTTTTTTCCTCTCCTGCACAATGGCAGCCTGGTTCCAAAATATATAGAACAAGCACACATTAATTGAATCTGAGGGCAAGTATACTTCCTCCTTCGACCACACGGACAGGATTTTCTTTAAAATAAAAAGGCCAAAAAGTGACTGGAACAATGCCCAAAGGGGAGAATAAAGACAGACATTTAAAGGTGAGCTCACTAGATTTATAATAGCAGGGGACACTATCATCCTTTCCAGCCAGCTACTCAGTTAGCAGTAATGCTTATATCACAAGAAAGCCCAGGAGATTCTTCTTTAGAAAAGAATGGACACAGCTATTAATATACCGGGGAAGCAGCCACAATTCACTTCAGATATTGATAATAAATTATATTGTTCAGAAATGAGATTACATAATCCAGACAGGCAATCAGAACAGCGTTTTGTTTTGGATTGGGGGATTTTTTTTTTTGGTGTACCAGTGTTATTTAGGAGAACTGCTTGGAAAAGTTTTAAGGGATTTGAATAAAAATACTGCTAACCTGGACAAGACTGGATGAGATAGTATAGCTCAGGGCTCGTGGAGAAATTGCTGCTTCTGATCTTAACCTGATCTGTTTGTAGGAACATCTAGTGAAATGATTTTGAGAGTATCAGAAGAGGCAGAGAAAATGTCAACATACTGTAACACGTAACTTGGCTTGCTCAATCGGTGGATGCCCTTTCACAGTAGGCATTGGCATCACCTCTTAAGAGGGACAGCACTGACCCAGAAGCCTACCCATTAAAATTTCAGAACTTCAGTCTCAGAATTTTTAGGGGATTAGCTTACTCCTATGTGCCAACAGATGTAGGAATTTTGTTGTCCAAAACTTAAAATAAAAAGCACAATAGGGAATAATAGCAAATAAGCCTGAAAATCCCTAGATTGTTAACCCTACACACATTACAAATACCACGAGTTTAAGAATTACCATACTTCACAGCCCTGTGATATTTCAGTCATCTGGCTTATCTGCTGGTGTTGAGATAAATGGATTCAATGTTTTCACATTTTTCTCAGTCACAGAGGTTAGACATTTGTTTGTTTGTATAATGATGGCAAATATCCTCCCATTACCACAGTCATGGGAGCTAAGAGTTGTAAAAGCCCTTAAAAATCATGACCTTGTGATAAGGTTGTGAGTGTTGCCATGACTGAACTCCAAAGACATTTCTGAACCCCGTACAAGCTCCCTCTCTTCTGATTTCTGACGGTGTAGAGTACAAGAATTCCCACTGAAACCAACAGAACTTAAAAATGCTTTTCCTTGAGGTGCTCAGCACTTTGTAGGATCAGAGCACAAGCAAGGCTTATAAATTAATACAGTCTGGGTGATATTTTTTTTTAGCTCTACCTTTTTAGCTGTATAGCAATCTTTAACACCACCTTTTTAAAAAAGTCAGACTCTGAGAGGATAAGCATAATACAGCAAGTTTGAAAAATTCCCTGACTCCCTGGCACCACAGATTCAAGTCGTGAGGTCACTAAACCCTTGACCCTTCTCAGATAGATAAGATGACTACTGCAATATTTAATGTAAGATAAGCCACATAAGCATTTGACTGGATTTGACCTCTCAGACAGCTTACAAACCCAAGAGCTTGTGTAACCTGAACCTCTGCAAGGAAATGAGTATTTCTGCATTCTTCCATAACTCCAGGAACTGGGAACTTTAGAAACGCTGTTGTCATAAAACATGCTAAAGCTGTTAGCCAGCAATACTAATAAAGATACTTCCTCCAGTATTGGTGGCCAAAGCTTCTGTTCACCCAACAGCTACAACCATCAGATTAAGCTCTAGGTGTCCATACATTTGGAAAGTGCCATTCCAGAAGTGGCTGCACATCAAGGGTAAATGGTGGATATGTAAGAACACCAGAGAGTTCTACTAGGTCAGACCAAGGGTCACCTTGCTTAGTTCCCTGTTGCCAAAGGCAGATGCCTTGAAAGCAGAGTAACAGAGCTAACCGCTCCTTGTTAAGACGTGCATGCTGCCAGAGACTGCTCTGGCCTCTGACAATTTATGATTCAGCCTCCTTGTGAGCCACGGGTGGTTTCTGCCTGTTTAACAACTGTGAACTCTCTCCTCTGAGCCTTCATAACCCATTGCATCTGCGCCAAGCAGAGCCACAAAGCTTGCCTGTTACTTGAAGAATTACCATTACTATTTTGTTTTGAACCACCGCACGTTGCCCTCCTTGGATGCTTGCTCGTGTATCAAAACAACAAGAAAACAACTCTTACTCACTGTCCTCACATCACTTGTGATTTTACAAACAGCAGATATACCCCCTCTCTCCTACCTCATTTCTGGACCATGAAGTCCTAGTGGTTGATGATTATACCCACTACTGTCACTGCTGGTTCTTGGGGATCTGTCTGGCAGGACACAGGAGGCACCAAAAAGTGAGGTGCTGGCACACCACTGACTGAGGTGTAAAACCAAATGGCACTGGACAGTTTGTGGCCTGCTGTTGTGGTGGCAGTAAAACCCTTGTGCTGGTGGCAGGACCCCTCCACCACATGTTCTCATGTGGCAGTGAGGAACTGGCCCTGACAGGCCCACGTGGCACAAACATACCTCAGCTGTGGGGCTGCTTGGAGGACAGACCTCCCTCCCAGCAGCCACAGGCTGACCAATTCAGGGCTGCCAAGATGATTAGGAGACTGGAACATCTTTCTTATGACGAAAGGCTGTAGGAACTGAGGCTATTTAGCCTGGAGAAGACTGAGGAGAGAGTTCATCAGCACTTGTAAATACCCAAAGGGTGGATGCTGAGATGCTGGGGTGCCATTTTTTTCTGAAGTGTCCAGTGGCAGGACAAAGAGCAATGGGGATAAGCTGAAACACAAAAAGTTCTGCTTAAACAAAAGAAAAAAACTTCATTGTGTGCGTGAGAGAGCCCTGGCACAGGCTGCCCAGGGAAGGTGTGGAATCTCCTTCTCTGGAGGTTTTTCAAAACCTGCCTGGACACATTGCTGAGTAGCATGATCAAGGTGAATCTGCCTTAGCAGGAGATTGGACTAGATGATCTCTAGAGGTCCCTTCCGATCCCTACCATTCTGTGATCCTGTGACTCTGTAATCCTGGAGCAGAAGGCAGCTGCCCAAGCCAATGGGAAGCAGTAGATACCATGGAGGCTGTGCCTGGGTAAGGAGGTGACAGGATGGCTGCTGTGCACTGGCAGTTGGGTGTCTGAGAGAGACCAGGGCAAGAGCCAGTGGCCAGGAAGCCAGCGTAAGCCTTGAGTGGGGAAGAAAACCTGCCTACCACGAACAGCCAACACTGTCAGGCCCCAGGCCAGCTCCCTCTGGCTGCAAGCACCTAGTGTCTGCACGCTGGGATGTCACAAAGCCTGCACCTGTGAGGTACTGGTAAGAGAAACAAGGACAGTAGTGTGGTATTAAGCTCGCTTTCGGAAATCATTTTGCATACTCTTCATTGCCTTCTTCCAAAATACACAGCTCTCAGCTCATTGCTTCCATTAATGTTACACAAGCAGAGTTTTCATTTCAGTTTTGCTTGAATGATTTCTCGAGCAGAGCTTCTAGGTAAGCTTCATCCCAGCCGTGGGTAAACCAGTTGCAGTTTAATGTCATACCTTTCCATGACCTGCTACTGTATGGATTACTCACTGCATTGATCTTGGTGGATGAAGGCCAGCATGGCAACCAAGTTCCCATGATAGTAAAAGACGAGGTGTTACTGAATCAATTTCTATTGCACTCCTTGCTGGAGAGGGGTGAACTAATGCTTGAGCTGATGGTGAGACAGCCTCCAGGTTTCCTCCTGTAAACATATTTCAAATGGCAAGAAAGAATGCTTGCTGAGATGGGCTTTTTACACCAAGGTTTCATTTTGAAATCTTTCACATTAGATCAGTGACTGACATGTTAGACTTCTTATTCTGTGGCATTGGGACTTTATATTCTGTGGTATTCTATATTATCTTAAACTTTTTTTTTCCCTTTTGAGCATGCTGGTTATAGCAATGTTAACAAGGTGACGACATCACAGAACTTTGATTCCTTTTCCCACTGAGTTTGCATGCAACAAATGGTTTATGTTAAAAATAAAGAAGAGATCCACTTTTAAACATTGCATTAGGATGTTCAGCTAAAATACTGTTTCTTTGGAGAAATGGATTGATAATAATTTTAACACAATGACAAAATCTGAAGAAGTTAGGGATAATTTGATTTTACAGTGGCTAATAGTAGCTGAATATTTCAATGTAGGCATGCTACTTTTTAATGTACACATTAAATGGACATGTCCCCTGTCCTAACGTCATAAAACAGAGAAGGGAAAGACAACTATGAAGGAGATTTCAAAAGTTCAGAGTGGCATTTAGGTGGCTTTTGTGGATGTTGAATATTTTTTGCATCAGAAATTGCTCCTTTCATAAAGTGTCTGCAATTTTTTTTTCAGGTGTTCAGAAATCTTAGTAATCAGGTAAAATAATTTTATTTGGGGTTTGCTTCTTGAAAAATTAAGATATATAGTCCTGATACACTTGATAATGTGATCTGGCAAGGAAAATTAAGGAGGCAAGAGAAATGTGTGTGCAAACAGGGTCAAGAGTCATGAAAGTTCTCTTGGACAACTGCATTACTATGGAACTAGCTCAAACAGTCAGGAGCACTGGAGAGACAACCTGATGTAGCTTGGCCCATGCTTTCACTCTCAATAAGCAAGGTTCAAACACAATGGGAATCAATAAACAGAAATATTTAAACATATCCAGACAGAGCAAAAAAAGCTCACATTCACAATTAATGGTCATTTTTTTAAAAAAAATCAAAGCAGAAGCTGAAGCCGATTCTCTAGGCCAAGCTGAATTTAAACCAGGGTTGCCTGCAGCTGCATTTGATGTTGGAGTCCAAAATTTGGATGAGCTCTAGTTAAAGTATAATCTGACAGATAGCTTTTTTTTATTACAACTCTCTGCTGAATCATTTAGTTTGGGGAAGAAGCTTGATTCTGGCACTGTAACTTAAAATATGAAAATTAAGAGATCATTCTTATAATGTAAAAGGGTAATATCAGGCTCAATTATTAGTCTCCACAGTTTGCCCAGGATACGCTTTGTAATATACATTTTATAATGTTTAGCATACTGTAAGATTTATAGTAGTTGTAATCTGACAGTTGCCTTTCCAAATAACCTTTGGAGGATGTGTAACCTTGGTAACTCCTTTTGGTTTGGGGTTTTTTTTTTGGTTTACAGATGAGAAAATTGAGAAACGTTACACCATTGACAAGTTTGTAAAGGGTTCAAAATTTTCAATGGCATAAATGAATGGTTCCCAAATTGTGATGCCCATACAAGTACAATCATAGAATTGTAGGGATTGGAAGGGACCTTTAGAGATCATCTAGTACCTGTATATAAACTACTTCTGGGCCACTACCAATGAATAGACTCCTTAAGACAGTGGTATCCAAAGCGTTGTGTGCCATGAGTAAATAATAATAAGGATTTCATTCAGCCATTTCATCTTTGGCTCATTTTTTTCCTTTCTATTTTGTGTATCTTTTATAACATACATAATGTATTAGTATGATAGTACATGTATATAATTTCTAAATAAGCGATTGTGCATATACTGGGGGTGAAGGCACAGTTTCTTTTTGCTGATAAGTGTGCACAATCCAAGAATTTTGAAGAGCACTATTTTAAGGATCAGTCCCTAAGCGACCAAGGTGGGACTCCCGTAATTTGACATTTCTCCTCTAAAAAATCAACAACTGACTCTTGGAGACTTCAAGCAAAGATCACTGAAATAAATGGAAGCCTTTCCAAAAACTTCAAGTGAGTTTGGATCAGGCCTGTGAGAGTTACAGCAGCAGAGGTTTAAGAGTAGGTGTCTGGCATTCCTGAATCCTGGTCATACAGCCCAGCTGACACTGCGCTCTGTAAAGAATTGTATAGCTGGAGAGGAAGGAAAAAGTGGTTACATGTGATTTTGCACAGCAAGAGAGTAACTTTATGGTGAATACATAGAAAAAAATGGAAATTATTGATATGGGGCAAGATAAGCACTTCTTGGATCACAGTATAGGGTGTAGTTAGCAAAACAAATTTAGCTGTCAGCTATGTACTTTTTCCAGTGTTACACAACATAATGATAAAAAGCAGAACACTTGACATTGCTATTGTAAAATAACCAAATACATTGCCAGACAATTGTGTTCTGTCATCCTAAAAATGGATGCCATCTTAAACCTTAGCCCACGAGTTGTCCAATCAGGAACACAGCGTTGCTGCTAACAAGAGGCACTTTGTGGTGTGAGACAATAATCCTTTTCTGTCATGGATTTGGTTTATTATTGACAATGACGTTTGGGTGGCATTGATCAGCACTAGTTTCTCACTGACCACAGTCTGCAGTTTTAAGAGGAGATGTGCTTATAGTTGATGCCAGTCACGCTGTCCCTCAGGCAGTGCAAAGGCAGAGTCTTTTCTTGGATCAGAATGATTAAGAAAGGCAGCTGAATTACACCTACCACTGCTACTGCATTCCAGAAGTGTTGCAATGTAATGCAACACTTTTATGCACCAGAAACAATTCTATCACTATTAAAAAAAACCAAACAAACTAGTAAGCATATTTATTCAACCATCTAAAATCGATCATTGGCTTCTAGGAATAGATCATGATTAAAATGCCATTGCTTATCCTCCTCAGCTTCAACAGTAACTCCACTGTTGGCCTGTCTCTAACTGGCATAAGTGAATGGGAGGGTCAGGATGAGGAAGCTGAGATCATCAGCGTATTTTTCTTGCTGTGGACCTCCCTTCACTAATCAAGATTTCTTTCAAGATCTCTCAGCTGGCTTTTGAGCTTCACGTAGAGCTTCTACAGCCCTTCCCAAATGAAATTTGGCATTGTACCAGATGCGAAATGATGACTGACGCTTCCAGAACATCTTTAATTGAATAAACCCCATCGTTATTAATAATATTTAATTATAGAGCATATAACCGAAACTATATTAGCTCTAGAAAAATGTGCAAATACAAAACCAGGCCAACATTTTAGCACTGACACACTACTGTTAGTATGATCAAGTTGACTGATGGGTTTGCACTGGATTGCTCTCCAGGTACCGGCACACTTGTGCTATGGCTGCTGCTGTAATTTCAATCTATACACAAGGAAGGGGCTCAAATAATTTCAAAGGGTGTAGAGAGGCTCATTCATTAGTCTGGTCTCATAAAAGCTTTCTCTACTGCAAACATCTAACTGGCTACACCTATGTTAATATAATTAAAAGACTGCATAAATCAACGTCACAACAAACATACCCGTCCAGACATCCCCTAATGATCTCAGCTCTTAGGAGAGGACTTCCTGTTCCTTAATGTCAGGTCACAACTTCTGCTTGGTCTTCCAGTACAGCAAGGGCTGTACAAGCCAGTGGCCCAGACACTCCAGTGACTACAAGGGCTCCCTGACATCACCAAGCTTTTGTAGCCTTGGCCCAACAGACTGGCTTGTCTCCACACTCCTGGCAGAGCGGGTAATGCTGATATACCCACTTCTCTCTGCTGTCCTGCATCAAAGATCTCTGCTGGTTTTAGGGTTGCAAAGAGGCTGTCTCCAATCGCTTTACAATGACAATATATTTTCTTAGGGTAAGTCCCATTATGCCTTTTTTATAAAAGAGGAAGCTTAGTCACAAAATGTTTAGGTGGCTTATCCAAGATTACAAAGCAGCATCAAAGAGGTAATTCTTAGGTAACTCCTGGGGAAAGCAGCATATTTTGTTGAATCATGTTGCCTCCCAACCACAAATAATGATACTTGGATTTAGTACTTTCAGATCTATTCTGTCCCTGGCTGATGGCTAACGGAATCAACTGCTTTTATCCTCTAAAATCTGAAGAGATATGGGGTATACTTCAAGTTATTTTGCTAGTGAGCCTATTGTGGAATAGATAACAAGGTGATGGTTCCCAGGAAACATTTCATTATAACCTAAAATAGCTAATTTTCTGGAGACATGCATATAATATTTAAAAATAGAAATTCCAAGAGAGCACAGACGGGCAAAAGCACACCATGCAGAAAAGGACTAGGTCAAACTCATATATCGCTGTTCACAACCAACAGCCCCCACAAAAAGCCTTTGGGCTTGCACATTAGGCAGGGCAAGGCTGCTGAGGCTTTTGAAGGCAGTCTGTCAGCCACAGACAAGTGGACCCCAAAGCACCACGCACTCTGTAGCTGGGTTCAACCATTACCTCTTCACCAACAGCACCCCATTCTGCAGGTCACAGAGGTGAATAAGGAGAAGGGCAGAAAGCCTCCTGTACACCTTCATAAGGTTTATGTTTATCAGAACACAGTTTCTATTATTGTTTTATAGTCTGGAGTGTGTCAACAGGAGATAAAGAGGAAAGATGGCTCAGGAATTAAATTATCTATAGTGCTGAGCAAGCCTATTTCAGTGCACTGTGGTTTAAATTTGCCACCTGACATGATAAGGTAGAAAAGGTTATGTTTCTCTTCAGCTCAAAATGCACCTGTCTGGGAAGTCCTAACATCCCTCATTAAAAGGGATAGCACATGACCTAGCATTGAGGTTAATACCAGCGTGTTCCCCCGGAGCCACCACTGTGGTCCCTCATTACCATTAGCCTCTGAATGTTGTTCTAAACACTGGCATCCTAATTGATAAACAGACTCAGCCAGTTTCAGACATCAGAGACAAGCAGCTAGAATTGGAGACAGCTATCCTTTGAAACAGGTAAGGAAAGCAATTGTTTTCCTTTCCTTTTTTTTTTTTTTTTTTTTTTTGCATCAGGTGTCTGCAGAACTTTAATCAATCTTCATGTGATGCCAATAGTTCACACAGCTACTGTGCTTGAAGGAAATACATTATCTTTTCCCACTGTGAGCTGCTATTTCTGAGCAGCGTTTAATGCAAGTATGAAGTAACCACGCAACCTGAATCTGAAAGGACCATTAACCAGGAAAAATTAACAAAATATATAGAAATGACTGAGCTCGGATGGCCGGTTTTCCAGCTATGACCTTTAATTCTCTATAAAGAGAAGGTGCTTTAAAAAGTCAAATATTCTCACCAATCTGGTTATTTAAACAGAACAGTGAATGATGCCGCATGTGTGGACGGAATCCAAAAGCACTTTGGGTGGAAGGAAAAGATTGCAGTTACAACCAGCCTTATTCAAAGAAGAAAAACAATTATTTAAGCACACGGTGTATTATTTCGTGAACCTTATACTGTGAGATTAGTGTAAATATGTAATTGCATTAAACACATAAAGAAATATAAACTGTGAATGAAATCTATTTTTCTTCAAAAGATCTGTCAGAATATTCAACATATATTTAGAGAGAGAGTATAATCATGCAAGCAAGGTCTTAAACAACTTGTAAGCCAAATTAAGTTACCTATATGAGACCTAAACATACAGGCTCAGTTCAAATACAGGCTTTATTTCAGAGCTGCACAGAGTCCAAACCAGTTTGTTGATTTCAGACTGCCTGAACTAGATACATGTGTCCTCACTGACAACTTTCAATACTATATGTGATCTATGACACTAAACATTTGCCTGAATTACGGCCAGAGTGAACAGATGAGGTGAACTTCATGTACCTCACATCAATGAACCAGGATTTACATTCATAGGCAAATAAATTCATGCCTACAGGAAAGGTTCTTCCCCTACACTGTCTAAATTTTCTTAAACACACAGAGATTTGTTACCCACCTATCTGATGATACAATCCTCATTCTCCAGAAGGCATCATATACCTGCTGAATACGTGAAGAATGTAACTACCTTCTGAGTAAGACGCTGATGACAACAAAGGAAATTGCTAATCGGGTATAGGTTTAAACCCAAGGCTTTCTAAAGCAGGAATTTATGAGTTCCTGGTGCAATATGCATTTGTTTAAAAACTGTACTGTTATAGCACCTAATGATCCAAGCCACGGGCCATCACTTTCTTGCACCTGGTGTTGCTTAGGTATTTGCACACAGAAGCAAAGCACATTCCCCAGACAGTTTACAGTTCAGTTATGAACAAAGACACAGCACAGGAGTAGTGCTTGGAAAGCATGAACAAACAATAAGATTGCTTGATGTAATTTAGTAGATTGAAAAATGTTGCTTTGATGTGGCTCTTCTTCCACATTTTTACCTTCTAAGAGTTGTTAAAAATAGCTACAATCCCTTAATTTCTTCTCTAATAGCCCTTTCTCAGGTGACCATATGTCACAGGGATGCCAGACAATCCCAAATGGGAAAAGTACCAAAGATCATAAGGGGAATGAGTCATGAAACAGTGAGGCATGTTCTAAAAATATTTACAAATCCTCAGTCAGAAAAAAAAAAGGGCGTGTTGCCAATGACACTACTTGGGCAATAGGAATCTTTGTGCAGTCAAATGGCACAAGTGACTTCACAAATGGCAGGTGACTCCACAAACAGCAAGCTTTTTACATGAGTCCAACTTTCAAAGTGCTTATGGATGTCTCTCTCCTGAATTTCTTTCTTGATTTTTGCATAAACTGTCCTGAGTCTTACATATGAAGAAAGATCAAGCTTAATCAGGGCAACTCTATGTCTTCCATCAATTCAATTATCCGTTTAAGGGCTCACTCTTTGAACTCCGCCATAAAATGTTAGAGTTGCAGTGCTGCTCCCGTCTATCAGCTTGTGTCCCTGAATTCTTTCTACCCTTAGGGATGTTTTATCTTTTGAGAAATGTGACAGTCTGCCTTTTAAGACTGTCCTCGGCAGAGCTCCATAGCCAATATATTGACAGATAGAAGGTAGCACGGAAAGTGAAGCAGTTCACAACTCATGTCTGTCAAACCACTTTCATCTCCAGACACAGGACCTTTGAAAACTATTGCAGGGCCTTTCAAACCACTAACTTATGATAATGGAATGTGATTTTTTTAATGTTGGGGTTGTTTTTCAGGGATCTGTGCATCTACAGCAGTATCCTACCGTACCTCATTTCCCAGTATTTTTACTTTTTGGAAAATATAATTAGAATATTAGAGTATCTGCAAGCATACACAGGGTTTATCTTGGAAATGTTCCTTTGGTGCCAGAAGAACAGGCTCAAAACAGGGAGATACTGTCAGTATTTCTGATGCATTCTACTGAAACGTTGATTATTTCTATATGTAAACTTGAATTTGCAGGTTCTCTACTCTCCATTTTGAAGAGTGATGGAGAGAGGCCGCTGTTCTGAAGTAAATTAAAATCAATCACATCACCTCTAAGAACCTATTCATTTCCAAACAATGAAATTCAAAACAACAGAGGACTAGCTGTGGAATATTTACAGGCATCTTCACGAGGTCAAGCATCATTTCTGGTTTTGCAGGACACGTGGATAAGCAGCTGTATTGACATCAACGCTTTCTTTTGGGGATAATGCTATACAGACTGGCCAACACTACGATCTCCTCCTTGTTTTGCCTTACCTGAATATTACCATTTCAGAGCCCCGGTACCTCAGCTAGGAGAAGATGGCAATTCAGATCCTGCTGAAAAGCATTTTCTTTTAAAATGAAGACTTCTGCAAAGATGATAGAAAACAACAGAAATACTTCTTACATTATACTTTTCACCACTTAGTACATTCCTTCAAGATCAAACTGCCAAAATACCAAAAGGTATGATATTCAGAGTTGATCTTCTTGAGTTTTAGTTTAGAGGAAGGGAATCTCTTGAGGAGATATATATACATATAGACAGATATATATGCCTGCATACTTTAATTTCCTGTCTTTTTAACCAAAGTCACCAGCCTAATGCTAACACAAGATACTTTTTGTACCTTGGGATTTCTTGTCATTTTATGGCCTTTTTATCTCATATTCTTGTTTATAATATTTACGAACAGTGCAGCTTCAGAATGGCATGACAAAATCTTTCAGTGAGGAGCTGGAAGCACATTTAAGAGGGGACTTAAGAAATACAGGTTTTAAATCAGCCTTTAAGATCATTGGCAAATACTTCCTAGACAAAGTAGTAAATTTGTTGGTCTCATGTAGAATGACAGTCCTAGGCTTTGGTAACGGGTTGCTGCCCTTTCTCTCAGTGAAATAACCATGTGTTCAGCTAATGGTAGACTATATTGCTGTCAATATCACTTTCAAGTTATTAGGGCCAATCAATGCTGGATAAAAGGAAAAAAGGTGGTCAACAGGCAATCTAGCTTTCAGTTTAACACTCCCTTGAGGATTTTCATTATCCTTCCCTTTTCTGTTCTGAAGGTTAGCTTTAGCTAGACTATTTCTAGCTTCAACTTCCTGGAGATAATGTACATCCACAATAGCCTTGGTCCTCCAGTGTCAGTGTGCCCTTCCACCTGAGTAAGCAAAGTCTTGTCTTTTTTCTATTATTTGTGACCTTTTCCTGGGTTAAAAGGTCACTCCTGAAGCAGACAGTTTTCACTTCTTGTGATGATTGCAGTGCAAAAACGTAGGCTTCTACCTTGTTAGAAGTGACATCACTGTACATTAAAGACATCGGATCTCCTTTCATATTAAAATGCATGTCAGTTCTGCTGCTCGCAGGCTGTAAATCTTCCACAGTATCCCCTGCTTGGGAGCTTTCATTATGAAAATATGGAAGATAAGCACTCCGCTTTACTGTCAAAAGAATAAAAGTACTCTGGTAGTAATGAGGTCACCTTAAAAATAAGTACACAATTTCATAAACAAGCATTATTTAACGTGGGGCGATTTTTGAAAGCAATCCTTTTTGTTTCAATTCCTCCTAAAATTCAAGCTTAAAAACCAGTATGAGTAAGCATGAATATAGAGTCCTGTAGAATTTATTAATGCATAGATTTAGCACTTGCTCATGCAATAAATCATTACATTTTCCCTTTGACTTTGGCCCTCCAGCCTTGAGGGAAATGACATATCAGAACTTAACCTGGTTTTCATCATTATATCACATAGATACAAAAAGACTTGTATGTTCTGCAAGAAAGTGACAACATTTAGCTGTTATGCACATGAGACAGTAGAAAATTATCTGCTAAACAGCAAAGAAAAATACAAATAATTATTGATCGTTTTCTCTCATGGCATCATGAAGGTGTTAATAATACCTTGCTATCACATAAAGCTTTTCATCCATTGATCTGAAAGCACTTTAGATATATCATTCTTTGTGTTTTACAGAAAAGAAACTGAGACACAGAGGGTCAGATGACCTGTCTTAACATTTGAGAGCAGCTCAGCAGCAGAAGTGAGAACAGATCCTACATCTCTAGACCAGCCTGTCTGAAACTTGACTCGCTTATTTCAAATGGGAAATTTGCATCATTTGCAAATTTACGGCGTACCCGTAAATCGTTCACACAGCATGTGATCATTCATTTATTATTCATTAGTGGGCCAAAATTCTAACAGATATTTATTATATTCTTAAAAATAATCTCCTTATCCATTTTGTGCAAAAATACTAATCCACTGCCATTCTCCATTCCCATTAAAATTCCCTCCAACTGAGGAAACTTCATCACAGGAGCATAGGATATGTATTTTCCAATTTCATCTTCTAAATGGTGCACACCATTGTTGGTGCTCTGTTTGAGGAGCTGAAATGAGTGGCTCGAGAGTTATTTATGGATGATGACGCCTTTCACCTCCAAGCCATTGATTTTAATGTTTGCACCCTACATCCAGAGATAGAAATATATATTTAGGCTGTGTGTTACATGAAATCAATTGTAATGTCAGTTCCAAGTAGACAAGTGCCCAGATGAAAACCATGGGAAAAATAAACAAATAAAAAAAAAGACCACGAAACTATTTGGATGAGGCAGGTGAATGCATAGGAAATGCGTGTAGTAGCTGAGGAGATTACATAGTTGGGATGTGGTCTGATGAGGTGAGACCAGAGGCTTCCATATATGTCTGGAGGAAACCAGAGCACGTGCCACTTGGTGGAGCTGGAAGTGAAATGAAACAAGAAACCAAAGAAGAGCGATGCATTATACAAGCACAGCTGCTTCACCTGCTAGCTTCTTGTGAATGCAGAGGGGATTTTCTTCCTCTTCTTCATAGCATGAAGTCCTCTGTTTATATAGAGAGGATCAGAGTGAAGTAATGAGAGCTGGAGTTCTTTCACGATCCAAGCCATAAGGATTTATCACCCATTTTATAGCAATGTTGCCAACACTTTCCTAGCCACAAAAGCCTGCAAGGACTACTGATCAGGCTTTTGTATCATCTCTCTTCTCCTCAGAAGAGATTTTTAAACATTTTCAGTTTCACAGTAACAAGCCTTGTCTGTGCTGAGCACTTTCTTAGCATTCCCCATCATTTTCAACATCCATGCGGGTCCACCGTCAGCATCAAGGATGCAGTTTTCAATGACAGGTGGTCTGGATTGCTACAGACGCTTTACGCTACTGGCCTCTAAATTTTCTAGGTAGGATTAGGTGGGTGAGAAAACACGGATGTCATTTTTTTCCCTAAAGCTCTGACGGTTCCTAGAAGTAGTGGAGCTGCACTGATAGTACAGATGTCAGTTTTGCCTGAAAGCTGAAAAACGGACTACAGAACAGAAGTCAATTGCCTTGCATCATTCCCTTCTCCTAGAAGATAATATTCATTCACATCCATTGTCACAGGACTGGAAGAGATAGTACAAAACCTTCGGTATTTGGTAACATAATTTTCACTCATATACTTTTTCCTGTAAAAGCAGTCAAGAATAAAGTGTAAAGGAATATTTTCTTGCATGTGTGGACACCAGGGAGTCTGAACACTGTGTTTGAGGTTATACTACCTCTGAAACTGCAGGCCTCGGGGAATGGGTCACAGGCAGGCACACCATATTGACAGATCTATATTTATAGATAGCATCCTTATTTTTGCTAGTGCACCCATTGACACTACAATAAAGTTAAAAAGAAAAGGGAGCTGCATCATGTACTCAGAGAAAAATTAACTTTTGTTTTAATACAAAAAAATATGCTTTTGTTTCATGCCTGGCAAAACTGTTTACCTTGCTTATACGCAATTTCTAGCCCTCTCTTTCGATTTTACCTATTTTTGTGTTTCCATTACAAAATAATCACATCCCATTTTTTGTGAAAGTCAGTGGCCAAGATTTAGTGCCAGTGGAAAATATCAGCTCCCAAATGCTCTAGGACTGACCTGACATTGACACTAAATCACATTTTTATTCTAAGGAAATTCAGCTCTCCAGCAGGTGAAGGCACAGAAAGAATGGAGTGGTTATACCACAATTTACATTACTTTAAATACTGAAGTGTTTAATTTTGTGGGTTAACAGTATATTAAATATTTATGTTTTAAATTACTGAAACTAATAATATTTGAGACTTTTCTACATATATCTTCCCTCTCTTGCCTCAACTTCAAAAACAATAAAACCAGCTTCTTCCATCTAATCAAATTTCTGTTAATTGAATGTGGGAACTGAGCCACCAAAGATGTGATTCACCCTGGAAGCCTCTGGCAGTTGCATATGAGATTTCAGGTATTCTGAGTTATTTTTGCCTATTTCCAGAATCCTCACAGCAGTAACATATATCAGCAGAGTAAACACTGACTTGGTAGCCTCTACAGGTACTCTCCAATCTGGCTAATATCCAGGAAGGTGCCCTTTGCATAGACAAATGGAATAATCTCTGTATACTTATTTTCTCTCTTTATTTGCACTTCAGTAACGTCTAAAGGAGTTCTGTATACTGTCTGCATGCAGCAACAAACAGCAAAGATCTGCAGGTATAGAACTTGAAGAATCAAGCTCTTTTTGTCATGTCCTTATTTTCCAGTATTTTTGCTGGGTATATGCCAGCAAACACTTTGAATTTCACAGTTGTATTTTCTTCATATAATGTTGAGCTCTGTGTTAATAAAAGTCAATTTGCTGCTATTGCAACTATTACTTAAGCTGTGCTAGTGGCTCCATACAGTGAGGCAGCACTGCTGGGTTCAGGCCTATGTCTTACAGTTTCTGGAAGACTGAAATATGTGGATGGAAAAAGAAAAGAAAAATCCCACTCAATTTATTTTAGTCTAGATCCCTAATCCACTGCTTGCTGAAATCCATGGAAAGGCTCTTGTGCTCTTTTTGAGAAGAGGCAAACAATTTTCCCTATCTATGAAATACCCGTGGAGGGTCAGATAATGGAAAAATTGGGTTCAGAGGCCAGAAAAAGTCAGGCAATGGCAGATCCAATCAGTTCCCAAAAACACTTACTTGTCCTGTGAGTCAGGTGTTACTTTTGCCCTACAGCATCAGCAGGATCCTTAAGTGGAAAGGGTCAGAGAGGTACAGAAAGGTGGCTGTAATCTTCCTTCTCCACTGAATTTCAGAACAAAATATGGATTGTTTTTTCCACACCACAAATTAGAGCTGCCTCATGTTTGCTCCATACTCCCAGGTCTGCATCAGATGCATTTCTGGGCAGCTGGGAACTAACTTGCAGATGCTTTACACCAGTGGGTCCATTTAAAGTAACCACTTCAGCCTGTGTCTTTGCTTAAACTTGACACCAGAGTTTTCAACCTGAAGTATTGAATTAGCATCATCCAACTGGCTACGGAAAAGTTTACATTGAAATGTAATATGGAATTGATATTCCATACTGGAAAAAATAGAGAACACGTGTTTCTTTGATGTAAGTATTTTAGAAAGTCTAAACACAAAAGGCTGTGTCCAACTCCATTGTATTTTGCAGAGAATCTAGCTAAGCTTTGCATAAAAGAATCAAGCAGAGCTTCCAGCCTTTACTTAATAGAAAGCACAATTTCCACATGACGATAACTGGACAGAAAGTGGGAGAGGCAAACATGTGACAAAAAGCAATCATGTCACAGAAGGACATGAACACCCCAAGGTGATGAACACAGTGCAAGAAATTGAAGAAGACAGAATTTTATTGGGGTCTTCTGCCTAAAACTTGTAGCACAAACTCCCTATTTTTTTAAGGTCTAGTTTAAAAATGCAGTAACTTTGAGAACATGGCTGGAAATCAGCAGTTCTGGTGAATTAGCATAGCATGGGACATAATGTTGGATAATTAACCCTTCATTTAAAGGGAAAGAATCTTTGCTCTTTTACTGTATAGGCACAGGTAGACTATCATTCAAATGCTGAAAGGCTCCCGTCCAAATACATGCAAAGCAGGATTTCAAACCTCTTATGGCTCTGCTCACTAAGAAGCTTGTCCCTTGGGGAAGCCAGAGAGCACTCCCAGGAACTCAGGGAGTTAAGTGAACTCCAAAAGCTTCTGAGGATCTTCCCTTTGTTTTTTTTTTTTTCTACAGATCTGAAAGTCTAGGAGACAGAGAGAAAGCCTCAGGCTGAGTTCTCACATTACCTCCCTGAATACCTGCTGACAGCTCCCTGTTTACCAGGAAGTTTGCCGAGGAGGAAAAGGAGGGAGGTCCTAATACTTCCACTCTGTTGCTTCTTCCCGCACCTTTCAATTACTTAATGTCCAATTCCTCGCCCTCAGGACATCGGAAGAAGGCTTCTAAGAAGCACAAATCGTAGTAAGAGAACACAGCCCAGAAGGAGAAAGAAAAAAAAGGGCCAGAGAGCCTGGAGGTTACGCCAACATAGTTTCTGACTGTGCAAAGTGAGACATGGCACTCTCAGAAACTCATACCCACTAGTTTGCTATGGGACAACAGCCTGGAGGGCCACAGCCATGAGGGGAAGCTAATCCTCACTCTTCTGGCAAAGGAGTAGTTTCAGGACTGAAAAGCAAACAAGCAACTCGGGTTGCAAAACCTTTGTCATGAGACTCTCTCTTAGGAATTCTGTGGGATAGCTGTGCAAAAAGCATGGATGGTGCTTCCTTGATCCAAAGTGGATGGAAAGGATCTGCAGTCTAAGACTGGGCCTGAATCCACTGGATCAGGCCAGTGGGATGATTGTTCTGAATCTGGGAGCCATTCTTGAAGGGTTTCTTAAACCAAGCTGTGACAACTGCCAGCCTAGGAGTTATATTGTTGTTACCAGCTCAACAAGATGGATTTGTTTTGAGATTTCAGGTGCATTTTCAAAAATTTATAGAGGCATCCTTAGTACAGAGAAGTAATTAGCAAAACTTCCACTAGCTTCAGTGGGAGCAGAATCTCACCTTCCACCTCTCCAGTTCCAGCAATGTGGTTTACTTCAGTGTCCTCGGAAAACCCTGCAATAACAGTGCTCTTCTTGAATCACAGGGCTTCTCTTCCTCAACACTGTTTCATGGAGGCTGACAGCTCCTTCTGTCCCCACACTCTCAGAGGCCCTAAACAAGAAAAGTTTCGCTGTTGGAACTCTTCTCTTGGCCTCTTATTTTATTGTGCTTTTTTCTTTTCTTTATAATCTAAGAAGGCAGCAAAGCTGATTGTTAAGACCATGGGGTATGCTACTGAGTGCAGCTGGAATGGTTTTGTCCTCTGACACAATTTTTAGGTGAGGTCTCTTCAACACATCTTCTTTTTTTCCTCTACTGTTTGTAGCCAGGACTTATCTAGGCTGAATTAAAAATCTGCCACAGACATTCTTTTGTCACCTGGATTGTTGTTCTTCTGCATTTAAGTCAAACAAATGGTATGCACTTCACAAGAAATAGAAAAATTGGACACTCCTTTTAACACATTCTGTGTCATACAGCCACCTGACTCTATGAAAATGCTTTTATTTCAAGTAGCTGGGAGAGAAAAACCTTCCTAACTTTGAAATGGTTGTTATTGCACTAAAGAGAGAGAAAGAGAGACTGTCAAATCTCATTCCATTTTGAAAGTTAACTGTAGTTTTAATTAGGTCCTCTGAACCAGGAATCTGGGATGTTTTGAGTTAGCAATAGTACACGATCTACCGACTTCCATCATTAAGTTCAGTTGACAGAGGCCAACACAACTCTTTTCTTTGTAACTTTGTAATCATTTACATTTGAGGTGAAGATGTTAATATGGAAATTTTGTGAGCTAGGAATGACTACGAATTCCATCATTGTAATTTATGACCTTTCATCTAAGGCCAAATGTAAAGGCAATTGCAATTGTTCTGTATCTCAAGGCCAGCACATAGCAGATGTATGAAATTTGGAGTGTTAGACATAAACTTTTATTACCAAATTATAAATAATTTCTACCACTTACAACGTTCACCTTTCAAGTTCATCTTGATTAAAACGCAAGGGCAGCATCTCGCTGATTTCCATGAGTTATGTGGCTGAGAAAGCTCTGCCATAGTACACTATGAAAGGCTAAAGCACTGCAGTATTTAAAAGAACCTGCTGAGAGCAAGGTATATGATGTTAGATCAGAATCTTTTTTCATCTAGATGACAAACAAATAAACAAAAGAGAATCATTAGCTAATACTGTCCTAATTTTATTTTTACTGATCAAAGCTTTGAAATCTTTAAGGAGTGTGGATTACTTAAATCCTTTGAAGACCACCTTCCTGAGGTCACAGAATCACAGAATCTCAAGGGCTGGAATGGACTTTGAAAGATCATCTAGTCCAACTCCCACTGCCAGAGCAGAACCAACTAGAGTAGGTCACACAGCAACTCATCCAGGTGGGTTTTGAGTGCCCCCAAAGACACAGTCTTTAGGTTGCCTAATAACAGGTGTGATGTCATAATCTTCCCAGATGTATGAGAGGTGAACTGTCTTTCCAGCTGTGCATCATGCTACACCAAATTGCTCACCAACATTTGCCTTCCTGCAAGAAGGTTAATTTACCACCAGGTAAATGAGATTACTTCGAGACCTCAGGCAAACTGAGGAAAATTACCCAAGATCTGAGTTCATGACATGGTCTCAAACTATGAAAAAGGGGAGCTAAGGATGCCAAAGTTTCCAATCTCAATGCCCATGATTCAAAACAGATGTGTTTTTGAGGTTAATAGGGTCTGACGCAGGAAAGCAGACTGACATCAAACAACCAAAGTATTCACACACACAGAAGTTCTAACTAAGCACATGCCTAAGCTAGCTAGAAAGCAGCCTACTGAGCAGAAGGCAAAACAGCTCATTAAGTTCTGATGGCTAGCAAAACCCCAAAAGAAATACAAGCTATAAAGCTAAACTCATAAAAAATAAAGAGAAAGGCTCCCAAACCGTAAAACTTGTGAAAATTTACTGGTCCAAGCATAAAAAGTCTGCTTGCCCAGTCTTTGTCACTGAGATTGATAACAATGAAAATCAGAATACTCCCTCACCAAAGTAATATGCACTGAAGCCAAGCGGCCAAACAAAGCTTTGCAAGCCTGCTCCCCGGAGTAACTATTTTATGTTCCTTTTCTGCTTCAAGTACTAGATATAATCAAGCACAGTTGGATGCTCCTGATTAACATGACAGTTCCCTGGAAACACAGGCACAATGTAGCCCAACTTTTCTGGCTGTGCTAGTGCTTGAACTCTAGGGCAGTCAGGTGAACTTGCAGACCTCATCTCTTAAAGCCTTTTAGCCTAAGTTTTGGCAAAAAAAAAAAAACCCAAACCAACAAAAACTTATTGGATGCACATTCAAGATGAGCCAACAAACACCTCAGGAAGAAAAAGAGAACAGAAGTCTGTGTTCTGAAAAGCCATAGCACATTTTCTTCACATCACAAGAACTAAGAGTTTCACCAAGATACTGAATCATAATCAAATAATAAAAAACCAATCCAGTCTAGAAGCTTTCACAGCTGATTAGCTGTTGTCACAGTACTATATCCCTTTAAACAAAAAGTAATTTCCAGACATTAGGAGATAGCTGCGGGGAAATGGGAAAAGACGGGTGAGAAGACAGGGGGAAGACAAAAGCTCAGCTTCTTCGTGTGCTGTGTTCTTTCCAGGTGACATTCGAAAAAAAAAAATAATCTTTTCTGTGTTCACAAACTCATCTGTAAAACGAACCGAGTAACGCTTTCCTCCCTAGTTCTGCTAAGGACACCTGCACTGATGACGGCTGCCCCGTGCTCGGTCACTTCACCAAGACGACCCCTTTGGAATTAAGAGAACCTCATTATGGTATAGTTGTATATTTGATCATATACTCTTCCTGTAAGAAATCGAGGAGACGTTATTGTGGGTGTCGGTGCAAGCAAGCCATAAAACCACGCATCTCCGTGACGAAGTAGGAGTTTATCTGAAGACGAGTCCCGCAGCCGAAGCCCTCACGGCACACCCTGGGCGATCTGGGCCACCCTCCCGCCGCCGCAACAGCTTGCACAGACGCGGCGAGGGTGAAAGCACGCACAGCAAACGCGGAGCTCGGGCGGCAGCCGGAGCCCGGCACACGCCGCGAGCCGCAGCCTCAGCCGCAGCGCTCCCCGTTGAGGGCGGNGGCGCCGCGTGTCCTCGCTGCCGCGCCGTAGCGGAGCGGGGCGGGCTGAGCCCGGTTGGGCGGGCGCGGGAGCGGCGAGCGCCGGGAAGAGGCGCAGGAGGCGGTAGCTGGTGAGTGAGAGTGCGGAGCGGGCCCGGGCCCTGGGCCGTGACGGGGCTCCCGGCGGCGACTGAGCGGCCGCGGGAAAGGGAAGGAGGTGGGGGCTCCCCTGCCCGGTAATGGCGGGGGAGGGCGTCTCGTGCGCCCGGCGCCTGTGGCGGGTTTGGCTGCGTTTGAAACGGGCGGCGGCGCAGCCTCGCGCCGCGTCTGCGGCTTGCGTCGGGGATGCTCGTCAGAACGCATGGCGCGCAAAACCTTCAGCTGGTTTTTGGGCTCGCGGTTTTCTTGTCGCGTTTGCCTTGCCTCGGTGAGTCGCTCAGCGGGGCGCACCCGCCCAGCACCCCGCGCGCGCTTCCCGGGAAAGCTCCGTGCCCCAGGCGGTGCCGAGCCCCGCGGGAGGCGCCGTGCGCGCCTCGGGCCGGCGGCAGACCTCGCACGGCTGCAGTCGCCGAGGGCAGTTCGCCGACAAGCTGGCGCCGGGTGCCCGCGTCAGCGCCGGTTCTGTCGTTGATGTAACGTGCAGGGCAGCTGCCAGTTAGAGGGACGTTAAGGCAGAGATTAAGCACTACCCGAGGGAGGGTCTGATACCAAACTGGGAGTGTGGCGTGCCACACTGAATTTGAAGTTGCAGCATCTGTTCAGCTCTCCCTATGGCTTAAGCACAGGGTTTAGTTCTAAACTTGGCCTGACTTAACTGATTCAGGTAGAGGCATACCCTATCAAATCTATCCTTTGCTTCTGTTTATGAGCTGAGATGAAAAATCATTCTTTCACTCTTCCAGCACAGACTTGTGTGTATAGAGCACATATTGGCTTCTCCTTCCACCCCCTAAAGATGTGAACCACTTACTAAGGCTTAGCTCTCCAACTTCAGTAAAACCATTTTGGCAAAAGGTGTAAAACAGATGTTGAGGCCTTTGGCTCTGTGGGGAAGTTTACAAAATATAAGGCTTGATAAACAAGGAATTATTTCAGAGTTATAAAAATGCTGAAGGGAATGTTTAATGCTGTGTCTCTGGGAGCTCTTGTCTCTCCACCTCCACCCTTAAGATTTTGCTTTTACGTCCTTCAATATATTCTCCTGTTGAAAATATTAAGAGTCAGGGGACTGCCTGCCTGTGTGGAGTGTTTGAAGACCATATATGAGCATGTCGCTTATCCCAAGTGTTTTCTCTTACTTCTCTTCCCAGTTTACTAGAGAAGATCAAGATGAGTCTACGGAAGCAAACCCCTAGTGACTTCCTAAAACAAATAATTGGAAGGCCAGTTGTTGTAAAATTAAATTCTGGAGTTGATTATCGAGGTAAGTTGTCCATCTGTCTCCCACACTGAATAGAGTAATTGTTTGGGGAGGCTGGAACAGGTGCATTGCTTTTGAAAATCGAAACAATGTGATCCAGACCTTTGGAGTGTGCAAATGTAGATCTCAGAATGATGACATTAAAAATAGAAAATTGGCTCTGGAGAAACTGATGAAAATGAGGTTTATGGTGGATTTAGAGACTAAAATTACTTACATAAATTATTAGTGTCCTTAGTCCCAGATAATCATCTGATATTTTTAAAGATTGTCTGGAATTACAATTCCTGAAACAGCCAGGCAGTCCTCTTTTTCACTGCTGTGAGCAACCCATGTTGGAGCTACCCTTTTCTTCACCTTCCTGTTCTCCAATTACTAGTATGGACCTTGGTCCAGAAAAGCTTCAAACAGTAAACTGTGCTTCCAGTCGCAAACCTTTTATTGGATGAGGGATAAAAGTTGTTTACATACTTGGTTAAAAAACTGCCTAGACAAGTGTTGGATCAAGACTCACGGATATATGTGAGAAAGTTTAGTGTGGCTTTTGCTACTGTATGCCCAGTTCATTTTAACAGAGTCCAGTGGTTTTATTCTAGAACACTTCCGCCTCTCTGTTTACCTTTGTGCACAGAATATAGGATTAAATGGGGGTTTTAACCAGTAAATTAAAATCCTCTATTCAGTGAAATGTCCTGGTCCTGCTCTCATTTGGATAATACTATCAGCTTGTCCAGTTTTTTTAGGAGTATCCAAGTTTAATGAACACTATCCTGTATCTTTCTCCTCTTGTGCCCAGTTTAGACATTTTATTCTGGAATGACTTAGGCATTGTAGCTCTGATGCAGATCACCGCTTCAGGTAGGTTTAATTCATTTGGCTCAGCTTAGCACTTGAGAGGAGACTTGCTCGTGCTGTGACAAAGTATATTTGTATTATGACAGTTCTAAACGGTTCATGTTCACTGACGGAGAGAACAATGCCTTCTTGTCCCTTTCTGTTCGTCTTTAGTTGTCTCTCAGCTGACAAAGTTTGCAGTCTGTCATTTCTTTCACAACCACATTGTCTGAGCACTTCAGGTGGGGTTGGCAGCTCTAAAACTTTGCTGTTTCTCATTGGTCTTCAGCCTCTCTAAATTCTTTCTTGCAGGACAATGTAGTGACAGCTCAATAAAGTCAATTAAAATGAGTCATCATTTACCTGAAGATACATACAAGGCAGGGGCAAACCAGGTGTGGGGTTTGGATGCACTTTCTGTTTCTTTGAGAGCATTGGTTCCTTCTGCCTAGTAAGATCCAATTTCTAGCTGCTGGAGATAAACTATTCTGCTTTCCCCTTGACAAAGGTACTTTTACATGCCTGCCATCAGACCTACCAGGAGTTGAACCATAGTTCTTTTAAACATTCTTACTTGTTACTGGATTTCTTCCTTTCCCTGCCTTATTTCCCTCTGCTCTCTCTCCTTCCCACTTGATCTCATTCTGCAGTTAAAAACCTGTATACTGTTCTCATTGGAAAAATATGTGCTTAGTGTGTTCTCTGCAGAAATGTCACCAATACTTGTAAAAACTGAGCGTTAAAAAAGCCAGCATCTCTTTTGCTGCAGATCTGTTGAGATTCTCCCTCAAGGCCGTGTTACTGACTTAATGTCTATACCTCCCCTCTCTGAGCCTAATCCAGGTGTTGATGTCTAACTGCAAAAACGTTAGTTTGCTGCCAAATGCTGCACACATCTAAGGGAAGAAGCTCTGGCAAAGTAATCCGTGATAAATTAAGATATACAATTTCTGTATATAGAGATGGATACGTACTTTAAAACTTCTCTACATATAGATAAAATGGATAAAATAGTAGCCAGGATGGACAGTGACACATTTAGTGCTATTGGTAGCCTGAGAGTAAACACAAAAAAGGAAGAAGAGTATTAAGCCACCATGAATGTGCTCTAGGAACAAAGAGTTGGAAAATATTTCATTTATAGCCTGTTGAGTGGTAGCTCAAGAAAACTGAGAGTCTGATTTTCATTTTGGACAAGCTTTTTGGTTTTCTGTTGTTGCGTGGAACACTTGGGATTACTGACATGAAAAAGACTTCTGACTCTGGTTTGGTTTGGTTTTTTCGGTGTATTTCATGACACTTTGTGAGCAGTCAGTTTTTCCCATTTGTGTGGAAACAGTAGAAAGAATAGCATAAAGGAAAATAATAATCCTCAGACCATAACAAGTTGGCAGGAGAACTTGAATTCCTAATTATTTAATGGAAGATATTGCAGGAACACTTCTGAAAAATTAAAATGTTTTCTAGAGGAGGATTCTCAGGCTGGAGTTTTCTTCTCCTTCCCAAAAACAGACAATACACTATATTTTGAGTTCTAATGCCAGATAAATGAATTAGGGGTTTTTCAAACAGAGCGGGGAAAAAAATGTGTGTGTGCAATGGTGAATTTGGGAAAATACACGTGCAAGAGGTAGATAATTGTGCACATAAAACAATTGGTAAAAAGCTGTAGCAATTAACAAATCAGATTGCATTCTTTGAGCAATTCTTTACATCTGTTAATTCCCACATCCAGTTCCTTACATGAATAAATCTGTTGATCAGGCAAGCTAAACTTTGCAGGTGGCCAGGATCCTGATCTTAAGGGTGGATGTAGACAGAAGAGTGATTTTGGTTTTTGGTTTTTTTTTTTTTTGAATGAATGAATGAATGAGAAGATGCTTATGTGCTGGCAGCACATAGGGAGGACTGTGTAAATGAAGTACAGCCCTCAGCAGGGGCTGTGAGAAGTGAGAATATAAATATTTGTCTCAAATCCGTGCTACTAAAATGTGTATTTTCCTGATTTAAAGAAAAAAAAATATAAAATTACAAATGTCAGCATTTTCTTCCTCGAGCTGCATTAATCAAACAGCATCATTCCCATTTTGTGGGAAGGTTTCAGTGCCGTTTGAAAACCTTTTGCCTATTGAAAATGACATACAAATTTGTTTACATCAAAACAGCAGGGCAGCCATTGTTCGTCTAGATCTATAAATAGGAATATGAAAAAGTGTGGATGGTGTCCTGCATGAAGATGTTACCTAGTTACATTTAATGCCACAGATTCTTTTCAGGTATGTGGCATAAAACAGAAGTGAGAAGGGACAACTTAAACTTTCACAGTGGTTTTTTTTTGTCTTTCTTAAAGACAGTCTTTCTTTTCTTCCTTAATGGCTTCTTTGCCTCACCCACCCTTACATCAACTGACAAAGTTGCTACCTCAGTGCCAGAGGTTCCTCACTCCCAGGTTAATTCTTTGAAGAATACTCTGATCTACTTACTCATCTAGCCAAGCTCGGGCTTTTAGTCTAAGAAAATAGAGGGTGGTTTTTTCAGTACTATTGAAACACAGTGCATTGGTGTTTATTTTCAAATATTTTTTACGTGATTCACTTTTAAACTCTCACTGTCTCTTCAGGTGTCCTGGCTTGTCTGGATGGGTATATGAATATAGCTCTGGAACAGACTGAAGAATATGTAAATGGACAGTTAAAGAACAAGTATGGAGATGCCTTTATCCGAGGAAATAATGGTAACTCCTCCTTCTTACATTACTGCTCATTTCAAGATTGTGTTTTGCTATTTACTTTAAATTTTGAGGAGGGGCTGGAGTGTAAGCAAAGTTGCCTGCATTTGTTCTGAGCTTTCTTGGAAATGTTAACATCTTTACTTTTTACAGTTTCACTTTTCAGTGCGTGTGCTTTTCTGCATTTCTGTGGCCCTTTTTGCCTCTAAACTTGCGGTTCTTTTAGAGAAGTGTGCTCACGTCCAGCCTTCCTTAGCGCTTATTTCTTGTCATTTGACAAGTTCACTTTTTTTGCTCTGCCTGCTTTGATGGCCTCTGCTCCACAGCAATTTGTGTTTTGCTAGGAAGACTACTGGATCAATTTGTGCTACAGTACAGTTATTGATAACACTAATATTTTCTTGTAATGCAGTAGTCCAGGCCTGAATGAATGCTGTTCCTTAGTACTGAAGGCTGTTTTCCTCTTCACGAGTTACGATTTTATCAACAGTCACAAAAATCACTTGTACTTTTACTGTTGAGCCTTTGAATATCCCAGGGCAGTAGTTGGATTTTAGTGCACTTCAAGGACAATCCCAGGCTGCTGAAATGACTCAGTGGTATCAGTGGGGCTGTAACAGCAGGACATGCCAGGAGGAAGACTCTAAAAATAGAAAAGGTTCGCAAGCCAGATGTGAAGAGATTTGTAGAGAAGGTGAATGAAGCAGAGTTTGGCGAAGTTACTTGAGAAGAAAAGGGAGGACAGGAAGGAGAGAGGGAATGAAAGAAACCAGAACTAAGTCCTGTGTTACAAAAAGAGTCAAAGAAAACATAGCACCGGAGTGTTTTGAGAGGAGAAATAATCCTTGAATAAGGCCAGATGCTTTCTGCAAGGAATTTAGATTACCATGCTAAGGAGAGTGGTGACATTGCAGCTGGAGAATCAATTATGGAAATAAGAATGACAGAATCACAGAATCTTAAGGGTTGGAAGGGACCTCAAAAGATCATCTACTCCACCCCCCCAGCCAGAGCAGGGCCACCTAGAGTAGGTCATACAGAACAAAGGACCTAGGATAAAAGTTCTAACAAATAGATGAGAGGCAGGAGGCCTCCTCAGGAGGAACAAGCTGAGCCTAAAACTCAACACCCCAGCTTTAGGAGCACAGTGCAGTCTCGTGTCATGCATCGATCAATTCTGGAGATGTCCCAGCCAGGCAGGCAGAAGATGTCTGCTGCTTCGTGTGTAACCATTGGCTTTGACTTGATAGCTTGCCATTTCTAGCTTTTGTTGAAAGATCATAGTATTAGTGTCTGACACCTGTAATTCTGCTGCTTAGAAACACTCTTGTGCTTCCCTCAGTAATGCTACAGAGTACCTGGCTTTATTCTCCCTCTGTTCAGCCTACGTCTGCTGGAGTGCAGTGTGGCTATAAGTACTGAACCAAAGCAATACATGATGTGTAAATTCGGGAGCGTTTCTTGAAACTCGGACTTAAAAGTTTCCCAACCTCATTTGTGCTGAGTGGGATTACAAGCCATGGAAATAAGATGTTTTAGATAGGCTTCTGCACGTAATTTACGAGGGCCCTCTTATGTGTGCTGCTTTCTTCTTTTCACAGTGTTGTACATAAGTACACAGAAGAGGAGGATGTGAAGATGCCCGAAGGAGGCTGTTTTGTACTTGCGAACCTCTTCAAAGTGATGAGCCCTATTTGAATTGTAGTTAGTAATCCACAGGTGAAATACACAAGTGTTTAAATATTTTTTTTTAATAAATGTAAACCAGGGTAAGCTTCCTGAATGTTTTTGTTTCAAAAGATTGCTTCATTATACTGTACAGAAAAACAAATAAAAGAGGACTGTGCAATAGCACAGCAAGACTAATTCAAAGCAACAGCTCATTTAGTTATGCTAACAGTTACAGAAATACTGACTGGAAGGTAAGCAGGCCTGGAGTAATTGCAAGTCACAGCCTCATATTGATGGCAAAATGATAGTTTAACTGATGTTGGGAAGGGAAGTGCTAATGTTTTGGTGACAGTGACTTGTCCCTTTTGGAAAACACAGGGTCAGCTTTAAATGCCAATCTAAATAAGAGTCAGCAGGTAAAGTTCAGCTGTCCAAAAAAATCTTGAATTATGGATTAAATCAAAGGATGTAACAGTGACACTTCAACAATTAAGGGTGGGGAGAGAATTGAATTAAATGGAAGAAAAGCCCTAAGGGTGAAAAGAAAGCTCTGTGCCAGCTAGGAAGTCAGTCAGAGGTGAAAAGCTCTCTGTTGTATGCCAGCACAGTTAGGAGCTGCTTCGCCTCCTGCCTCTGTACCCCCCACCCTACCTCAGCTTGCAGATACCTTTTTTTCTGCATCCCTACCAAATACAATGGACTTCAATAAAAAACAATTTTAACTTGTATCTAAAGCTGACAACAGACTAGGGATCTAAAAGCTTTTGTAAACGTGCCATATGTATCCTCTGCAAACAGTTCACTCTTTCTCCCGTCCACTTCCCCTCTCAGCCTAGTACCATGTAAATATTCTTTGTTTATGTGCTAGACAGAATTGAGAACAAATACATTAAACTTACAGTATAGGATATGCATTAGTGAGGGGGAACCTGTAGGCAACAGGGTCAGAACTTGTTTGTTTATATTTTACGTCAGTGCTCCTTAATAATCAAAGCCCCGTCAGTAAACCCAGCTCAGTTTTGCATGGAAATGTAGACCAATTCATAAATTATATTTTCTCCTTTTACCTGCAGACAGACAAGAAAAAACAAAAACCAAAGCAAAATCTGAATGTTCAGCTTCTTCTTAGTCTATGTGTTACTGCACTTAACATCCAGATCATAAAATCATAGAATCATAGAATGGTAGGGTTGGAAGGGATCTTTAGAGATCATCTAGTCCAACCCCCCTGCAGAAGCAGGTCAACCTAGATCAGGTGGCATAGGAACATGTCCAGGTGGGTGTTGAAGACCTCCAAGGAAGGAGACTCCACACCCTCCCTGGGCAGCCTGTGCCAGGGCTCCCTCACCCTCATAGTGAAATAGATTTTCCTTATATTTAAGTGGAACTTTTTGTGTTACAGCTTCATCCCATTGCCCCTTGTCCTGTTGATAGAGNCTCCCTTGACCTGCTGGCCACACTCTTCTTGATGCATCCCAGGATGCCATTGGCCTTCTTGGCCATGAAGGCACATTGCTGACTCATGTTCAGTTTATTATCAACCAGGACCCCCAGGCCTCTCTCTGCAGAGCTGCTCTCCAACAGGTCACCCCCAGCCTGTACTGGTGCATGGGGTTGTTCTTCCCAGATGCAGGACTCAGCACTTGTCCTTGTTGAACCTCATGGGGTTCCTCTCTGCCCAGCTCTCAATCTGATCAAGATCCTGCTGAATGACAGATACTTAGAATGTTTTGTTGTTTATCAGGACAAAGTTCTAAGTTGGGGTAACATGCCTATTAGCTATTTAGCTAGTTTTTAAATGAGTTTTCTAAAGCACTACTTTATTCTTTGAGCCTTTTTTACTGCCTCTAGAGTTGTGGCTGGATAAACACAAGGCAATTGTGTGCATGCAACATTGGCCCATACTTTTCAAGCAGCTCTAATGCAAGCAGGGAATAGTAACATTCCAGTTATCCAAGGGAGAGAATGTAGGTTGCAATTTTTTTTTCCTGATTGAGGAATAATTGTAAATTGTTTTGCAATCAGTAGTTCAGCTTTCCACATTAAACACTTCAGAAGCCACCACTGAACACAGAAGTAGAGATGGTACTTTACAATAACCTTCAATAATACATAATTTTCTGACAAGGGTTGAAAAGGGCCCAAGATATAAGTACAAATCACATTGGTGCTGTTCTGTGACTTCTTTTTAACAAAGAAGCTGTACCTTCAAGTGGAGCTTGCAGTTTCTGATTTGTTTTGTCATCTATATGCAGCTAGCATGTTACTCTGTGCTTTCTTTCCTGGAGACTGTGGGTTTCATGTTTTGTTTTGTTCTTATTTAATTTTAATATAGTCTTGGGTTTTTTTCTTCCCTTTCTTCTTCACCTTTCTCCCTGTCTCCACCCATCCCACCTATGGCAGCACATTATGCACAGACTTTAATTTACTCTTGGGTGTTTGCATTGTTAATGTTTTAACAGCAGTTCTGTTTCTACAAGACTAGATCTAGAACACTTTTCAGTTGCAATCTGCTACTTCAGTTGATCTCATCACTTACTAAACTCTGAACTTAGAAACTACTGCATAGTTTATGTGCTGAGGGGTTTTTTTTTATGTATTCCAGATCATGAGGTCACTATTTACTATCTGAAGTTGATATGGAAATTTGCATTGAAGATGAGCTGTTGTAATTTATATTCAAATTTCAAAAGTAGTTAAAGGAATCAAACACTTAAACCCCACAACCACTGACCTTTATGTACTTTTTACAAGATTTTTTCCCCCTTAATTCAATTTTGAGCCCTTAGCATTTAAATCAAGTGAACGTTTAACCTTGACTTCAATTAGGCAGTCCACTGTAGTCTGTTTTGAGTTAGATAAAACATTCATCTTGGATTTATTTTACTTGTTGTTTTAGAGTTTGTTTTGACTTACTGTATTCTGTAGGACAACAAACCAGTCCCAAGTGAGTCTAACACTGGCCAGACAGCTTACAGAATAGTGCATGGAATGCTATCCAAAGTTTAAGGTGAGCCATCCCGTTATGTGTATGTAAACTTCGAAGCAGAACAGTGCATTTCACAAACTCTTGATGTATAAAAATGACTCACCATTATTTGTCAGATCTTTATGCCATTGGGAGATAGAAGCACAATAGATATTCACACACAAAAGACTGTATTAGATATTCATGCTGTTGTCCTTCATGTTACCTCACCATACCCCAGTGCTCTAGCTCCAGTATGTGTGCATAAAATGGTTTTGCTTGAGGATCAAGCAAATCTAGATCAGGACTGGCAATGAAACATTCTTTGAGTGCTAAAAGTGATTGTCCATCTCTTACCGTGGAACAATGCACCCAAAATCATAGAATCATAGAATCAAAGAATGATAGGGTTGGAGGGGACCTTTAGAGATCATCTAGTCCAGCCTCCTGCAGAAGTAGGTCCACCTAGATCAGGTCACACAGAAACATGTCCAGGCAGGTCTTGAAGACTTCCAGGGAAGGAGACTCCACACCCTCCCTGGACAAACTTAAGAAACAAGGAATAATTGAAATTCAAAGACTAAAGCTGCATTCACATACATAGTATTTTTGTGCTCCAGGATGAGTCCAAGGCCATTCGACCACTACCCCACCCCCCTCCAAGCATTCAGTTCACAGACAACCTCTAGGAGGGGCCGTAACTGGATTTGCTACATCCCCACATCCAGTGTAAATTTCTTGCACTTGAAAAGCCAAACTAAGCCACATCCCATTAACCAAAACTCTGTCTGGGAGCAGTAGCACAGCATATCCTGTGGAAACAAGAGAAAGTGTGGCTGGAAAAAAGGAGGCAAGTACTCATTGCATGGTGGGGCAATCAGAACCAGCTTACTACTAAAGCCTGCAGTGCCCTGGAGTGCCCGTATATAGAGAGCAGGGCATGCTAGGAAAGTTTTGCTTTAAAGATATACACTGATCACCACTCATTTACACAATTTGTTGCCACTTGATTCCTAGTTCAAAGGGAATGTGAGGAAAACCACTCATTTGTGTCTGTCTTTTTCATGATGTTACAATGACTAAACATCTACCCAGAACCCTTCTGTGTGCAACTTGCCCATTTCTTCTTCAGGTTCTTACCCAGCCCCCAAGGCCAGCTGTGCCCCACAGCTGCAGGTTTTGGCTACATCTTTCACAGGAGTTAGGAAAACATGAAAGCATTTGCAGAGTGGCAGCCTTCAAACATTTGACTGGTGGTACCAAAGCAACACCTGACCTTAAGTCTGCCAACCTGTGCCTGTGGCTGCCTCCAGCCCCGTGTTGGTTTGGAAAGCAAATAGACTGGAGCCAGCAGTTTCCAAATGCCAGGTTCCTGTACCAAATTGTTCTCAGAAGTTGAGAAATCAGCTGGGAGGAGGCTTTTCCTGAGCTGCTGCATTGATCCCAAGCGAGAGACCCTTGAATATTTGGGAGTCAGTGATCCCCGCAGCAGCCTGAGGATGGGCTGGGCTGCATGCCCAGTGCAGCTTTCAATTCTCCCTCGGGCCACACGGACCCCTCTGCTGCAGGAAACCTCCCCCAGCTCATCGTAAGGGTGGAGCTTGTGGTGAGCTCCCACTCTGCATCCCGACTGCACCACCTGCCTGGCCTTGCCTTTATCAAACAGGCAGCAACAAATGGTCCTGGGAACGTCCTTTAGAAATAAGGTTGTTTTCTCCTTAGGAAATTGTAAACCAGCTGATGCGATGAAAAGGGGGAGCTGCTCTCCATGGATGGGGCTGCATCTGCTCTGTGCAGCACGCTATAGGAAAATCCATCTGGGCTTCATCCAATGTTACGTGACTGAGGTACCCAGCATCTGAAGGGACGTACAATTTACATGCTGTCTGTCTTCCCTGTCTTATTCTGACTTGTTAAAGCAGTCATTAAGCTCTTTGTTACTGAGCTGTCCTTATTGAGATGCAGAAAAGGCCCTGCACCATCTCTGTCTCCTCAGCCCCCTCTGGCAGTGCAAAGCAGCTGCCCAGGTTGCAGCAGTTACGAAATAAAATAAAGGGTGGCTTGTTTTTTTGGGGTTTTTTTTGGCTGAATTTGTAAGGGAAGGAGCTCGCATTACACATTATGTGTGTGTGTATGTGTCAGTTCATTCCCAGCAGTAACATTTGAATCCACTGTCACACTTCAGTAAGTCTGACAGAGGCATAGCAAGGCTATTCTGCTGGATAGAAATGGAAGGACCTGCGAGTGCTTCTGCCAACCTGATGCCTAACTAGATGCCAGAGAATCATCCTCTTTTCCCCGGTCCTCTCAAACACAGAGCCACAGCCATGCACAGTTAAACCCTGAGATGCCAGTTTGTAGACACTGATCTCCCAGGGGGGCTACCATGGGGTTTTACTGATCTCCTACTGTGGGTTTCTATCTGCTCTTCTCACAGCTGGCCACTGCTCTTTGTTTGAAAGATAACATAAAATATTCCTAAATAAGATAGTGCTGCCAGTTTTATCGGTTTAATGACCACTTCCTTGTGACCTGGACTCAAGTGACTCTTGCCACCACCACTTGATGAACCTGCCAACTCTTCCCAAAACTGTTCACAGGACTCAGATAGCCACTAGCTGGCTAGGAAGGACTTCTAACTCATTGTAACACATTATCTTGCAGTAGTAAGCCGTTTCTCAACCTGTCAATGAAGCAACCAGCTTGTCCTTGAGTGTCAGTTCTGGGTTGCTTATGTCCATACCCATATTACATGCGGACGTCCACTGCATCTGATGTGGAGATGTAGAACCAATCTGCAAGAACAGAGTTTCTGCAGCAAGGAGCCTGCAATGTTACTGGGGTTTATAATCCTGTGTGCTCTGACTCTGTTGATGAAATTTCAAGTTATATGGTTTATAGTCTATCTTAATTATCAAGCCATTACACAGCAGCATGCACAGTTTTCCCTAGTGCAATTTTTAAATCCCAACTGTGGGTTGTTTGGTGTTTGGTTTGGTTTGGTTTTTTTTCTTCCTTTGAGTAATCCCCAAGTACTGCTGAGAAAAACAATAGTCAGGGTGCAAGTTGCCTCATGTCCTCTCTCTTTGCCGGCTTCCTACTAACAAAGAAGTTTATGACAGGAAAAAAAGAAACGCTGTCTCCAGTGACAGCAATGCCACGTGGTCTTTTTGTGTCTCTCTGAGCCCCATCATCAGGGTGATACACAGAGCTTGGCTGAGCTCAAGTGACGCCAGCAGGTCAAAGCTCTGGCCAGAGAAGGCTGAGACAATGCTATCCTGGTGAGTGATGCAACCAGGGGGTATGGAGAGGGCTGTATTTCTTATCAGAAACATCTGCCTGTCACTTGGTGTTCAAACATGCAGTTCAAGACTGCTGGTAGGTGCTTGTGTCATGGTAATGACTGTGACAGGCTTTTTCCATCTCTAAGGAGGAGATGGTGGTGACATTTGGTTTGAGCACTGCTTTGAAGCCACTGAGTTGCTCTGCTGGAGAGCAGGCAGCGAGGACGAACTCTGCATAACACAGTATTTCAGATCAGCCCCAGAATTAACCCAGTGTCCAGGCAGCACTGTGTGGCTTTCCTGTGCTCTTACAAATGGGCTGGGTCTCATTTGTTTGAAACTCCTCTGCCTTCTCCCCCATAGCTGTGCACAGAGCAGGGAGCAGCCTAGACTGCTGTTTCAGGGCCTGCACCCTCCTGCTTTTGCCTATGTTTCAGGCGGAAGCCAGTAGAGAAATGCCAGCACAGTGGTGATGTGTTTGGCATTTCCCTCACAGATTGTCAGAAGTCTGGTGCTGCTGCTTTATTACAATGGAATTATAAGCAAGGGATAGTTAACTTGGGAATAAGATAGTGAGGAAAAGTCATGAGACCAGCTAGTTTCAAGAAAGGATCAGTCATTAATATAACATAAAGATATTCTCTTGTGTATCTAAAGTACGGGCAATTACAGACTGGAATGGAAACAATCATGCAAACTCTTCCTTCCTTCCCTTGAACTACCGTCTGCTTCCACTGCTAAAGAAAGAGATAAGACTTGCATTATATCTTGATATTCAGTGACTATAAGGCCTGTTTCAAATGCAGAGGAGAGCAGGCTGCTGAGTGCCCAGTAACACCAGTTCTCAAACTTTCAGACCAGCTGAACGGGTGAGAGCTGGGCTGTCAGTGCCATTACCTCAGCACCAGCCCAGCATCTGGTTTCACTTCTGAAGGACAGGCTGAAGAGCAGAGCAGGCTGATGAGAACAGCAGTAATAATGGGATGTTTGTGAGCCTGCCTCCAGTTTTCGGGGGATGTTCTTTGCAGATGTCACCACAGTGCCCACTCCAGACAGACTCCCACACTGGCCAGACCCCAAGCAAGATCACATATAGGTGCTGCTGGAACTGCAGACGCAAAACATGGTGGTGGTGATGTGTCTCCTTCAGTCACAAGACAGGACAGAGCTTTGTGGTGTCCTGCAGGGAGAGCAGCCTGAGCACCTGAACTCATTCAGCTGTCAGACACACGTAACCAAGTAGGAGGAGGACTAGAGGGCACCAAGGGCTCTTTTGCCCCCTCCATTTTTAAATGCTTTCCTGCACCACAGGAGCAGCCCCTCTCCTGGGGGCTCTGGGACATCTGGCCCTGCCTCTTAGGGGTTTGCTGGCTGAAGACAAACCAGTGAGCTTATGGCATTGTTATTCTGTTCTTCCAGCACTACTCAGGGCTGCAAGCTGCCAGCAGTTTGTTCAGCATCTCCTGATGGCAGCTCTAATGATGCTAAGAAATTGGATCCTAATTTGTACCCACTGTGAACGAGGAGCTGCTGGTAGGGAGCGGGGTGAGCTTGGTGACAGTGTCCAGGGTTGGCCGAGAGTCCTGATTACCAAAAGCTGTCTGTGGAGGCAAGGCAGGTCCCACAAGGAGCTGAGAAGCCCAGGGACAGGATTGACTCCAGCATGGCTGCAGCCTAGTTTGGGCAAGGAGCAGGAGAGGCAGCCTGGCTTTAAACATAGCTCGTGTGCTGAGAGACAGTCACACATATCAGACATTTAGTCCCTTGAGCCAGCTTTGTGTTTGTGGGCTGTTGATGGCTCCTTCAGGGCTGGTATGTGGGATGTACCTTCTTGGCCTGCTTTTACTTAAGTCCTGTATGCGTGAGAAACAGGACACACTGCTCGGGGGGCAGGGGGCATGGACTGCAGGATGCTGATGTGGCTTTGCTTTGCAAAGTTTCAGCATGGAAGAGGGGGTAACGGGGAAAGCAAAGTCAGATCCTGCACCTCTTCAAAGGAGTCCCAGGCTGTCCCACACAAACCTCAAGGCCTGCTGCTGCTTCCCCCTGCTAGTTGTCTTTGTTTTCATTGCAGAAGCTTGGAGATTTAAGAAAAAGAGAGGGGGAGAAAACGGTGTGGGATGTGAAAAGGAAATCTAATATGATTAAGTCAGGATTTGGGAGCTGGCAGAGAGCTGCCGTAAGCGGTGGGTATTAGCAGTAACAGCTGCCGAGCTTCCCATTAGAGGAGAAAGGGAAGCAGGTCGCTGAAAGGATGGGTCGCCGTCGGGCCGGGAGGGCAGCGGCGGCTCCGAGCCCGCGGCGGACGCGTCCCGAGGTAAGCGCCGGCGGCAGCGGGAGCCGCGGCCGGGGGGGGCGGCCCCGCACAGTGTGGGGGGGGTGTCACTGCGCTCCGCTCCCCAGGCCCGAGCGGCGGGGGACATGGGCGGGCGGGCGCGGGGGGCACGGGAAGCGCCGGCGCTGCCTGAGAAACTGCTGCTCTGGGGTACGCTCCTGAGCAATCACACCCAACGAGGGAGGTTCAGGTGTGCCTAAGGGGGGAGGCTGACTCTAGGAAGAGGATAGGTCTCGCTGCTGGTCCTGCAGGGGCCGGGGTATGCAGCAAAGGCTCCTGTGACTCCCATAATCATCTTTCTGACGTGTAACTGGTTGGAGTGGCACAGATCTCGGCTGTGGAAGGGTAAACTTCATCCCTCTGCTCCCTGCTTCAGGCTGGTCACAAACTGTTTCGTGCTCGCTGGTATTTTTTTAAGAGTCAGCTGGCAAGTTTCAGAAGTGCTAGACATGGGTGTAAACTAGACCTCCTCAGCCTCTGGTTTCTGATGATTTATTTACACCTACTTATCAACTAAGTTTAATGAAATCTAAGACAGGAAAAGCTGTATGTTGAAAAGAAGATGTTAGAAAGTGCTATATTAAAAGCAGGACTACCTGCCTATTGCTAGAAATACTGTGTGCTCATCCTTGTCAAAAGTGCATTCTGAAAAATCAGAATAATGCAGTACTCCAGCTAATCTGGAAATGTGTTTTGTGACAGCCACGAAAGCTTAGAGGTACAAAAGACACAGCATACCAGGAGACTTTGACCACACCAAGAAAAAATAAAAGGCTTGCTTGGATTAAAAATTGGAGAATAAGGAGAAATCTTGGCATTAGCCAGAACAGCTGCACGTTTATCTCTGTCATCCAATGCTGACTTCAAAGGCAGCATCACTACCATCTCCTCAGCAACAGCAATCCCTGACTGAGAAGGACAAACTGAATCCCTGCTGCGTGACCAGGGACAGGCCCGACAGTCACAAGCAGCCCCACACCCCTAACCTGTGAAGTGTGGGCTGCTGGAAGGTGCCTCATGCTTCTGCAGGCTAGAGCGAGGGACAGCTGTGTGCTGTCCTTGCAGGGACATGGCCCCTCACTGGTGGGCTGTGAGAGGCTCTGTGCCCTGCAGCTGGTCTGCAGATCTACGGGTAGATGTTTCCCTCCTTGACCAGGTTGCACATTTGGGCTGGGAACGGTGCACGGTGTTGAGCGAGGTCATACAGAACCGCCTTCTCCTTCTAAATGCCACAAGGCTTTTTAGATGAAATCATCACTAGCTGCTCCCTCTATGGGTGGCTTTGCAAGAAATGCATCCTCTCGCGGGGCAGGGCCTCTCCCCTCCCAGCCTCAACAATTTACTTCAAAATATCAAGTGCTGAGGATTAGCAAAGTGTCCCCATGCACCACAGAGATCATTTTTTCTCGTTTGTTTAAAGGCTGTGGGAACGGTGGCTCTGGAGCTCAGCTAATTCAAAGGCCTCAGACAGGTTCACAGGCTGCTGAAGACGCTGCTTTGAAGTGACCCTGCACGTCCTTTTGCACCGTAGGATGGAGGAGGGCAGGAGAGCCCACATGGCCGTTGCTGGCTGGGCCTGCACAACCCTGTGCTTGGTCTCCTACGTGGCCGCTTTCTCACATGGTGCCAGCCTTTCTGCCTGCACTGACATGATGCCCAGGCACATGAGAGCACAGCTCCGCAGCCCCAGCAATGACTATGTTACCGTCCACACCAACATGTCCTTCTACCTCCCAGGTGACAAGGTTCCAGGTAAGGAACAGCTTCTCATTCCCACATCTGAAAAAGACACAATAACTAATCTCAAGGGATGGCACTAATCTTTGTGAAGGCAGGGAAGGGGGAGAACAGCTCTGAGGGAGCTACAGGGCTTCTCTTGTGATGAAGAAATGGATGCATTTTACAGAGGAATTTGGGTTGCAGTGCTTGGCTAGAGGTTTCTCAGGCAATGGCTGACTCCGAGTTTTCACCATGATGCAGACCAACTGTTTGCTAGAGGCAGCTGGTAGGTTTGGATGCTTTGGGTCAGATTCATTTATCTAAACTGTGTCTCAACCGTACCAGACCTCATCAAATGCAGTGGTGCCTGAGGCACCCCCCGAGGGTAAAGTCACCTTCCCTGCTCTGCACTTTATGAAGGGGTCTGAGTGACTCACCTGACTCTTAGGTACAGTTGGGCAGCGTGCCCTGTCCCCAGCATTACCACTCCTGAGGCACATAGAGATGAGAGGCACCGCTCCCCAGCCTGGCCACTTGCCTTCTCACTCCCACGCAAGTCAAGGCCCCTCAGAGGGCAGCACACAAGTTTTTGCATACCTACAGTGTGGGGCTCAAACTTCCATCCCTAAAAATGACCGCATGCTGTCTATGCACTGTGGTTAGCAGCTTATAATGGAGGGAGGGTGGGGGGCAAAGACAGATTTTGTGTGCATTGACACTGCAAAGTTAAAGTCTGGCTTCCTCCACCCTGCATGTCCATGACAGACCATAAGGACAAAGACATGATTTTGTGGCTGCTGCACAGGCTTTTCTTTTTGTTTCAGTGCTACTACTGGAAACTCCATTGCAAATAATTCATCCCATAACTGCCAGACAAATCCCTTTATGTCCCATGGTTTGTCTTGCAGTGACAGTGCGGAGCACCCGGGATTTTATGGGCTTTTTGCTTCAAGCTCGCAAAGTGTCTAACGATGAAATTGCTGGCACATTTGTCTTCATCCCTCCTGGTTCCAAGCTGATGACTTGTTTTGAAGATGGTGACACCGTCACCCACTCAGACAAGTCACTGAAGAGGAATCTGTCCTTCGTATGGAAAGCACCAGACCAACCCATTGGAGACATCAAGTTTTTGTAAGGACGTGCTGGTTCCTAACCAGAATCTCTGTCTTCTCGGTTAAAGCCTTGGCTTTATTTTTCCATCATACTTGCCCAGCACAGTGCTTTATGTATCTTGAACCCCCAATACCTAAATGCTTATCAAATGCTGCAACGGTATCCCAACTGATGTGTAAACCACTGCTTATATCTGCTGGGTAGCGCTGCTGTTGGTTTACATGGTCACATTTATTTACCTTTTCTCAGAACAAATACACTGAGAGATGACACTTATTTAGGATATAGACCTATTAAGGCATAAAGAGAGAACTGTGATCATGTTGCCTGTCTTTCTAAATAACACAGCCCACAGGACTCCCCTGTCTACAGGACAATCTTGGATATCACTTCTTTAAAGAAAAAGGGAAAAAAAAAAGAGTGGTTTTAAACAAATTAAATGTAAACAGAATTATTCACAGTTCAAAAGAGAGAGTGAACACTGAGTCAAAACTTGACATCTCTGTTCTGTACCAGTCCCAAACTGCCCATGTATTTTAGTTCTGACTTAGAATGAAATTAAACCTCGTCTAACTGTCTCCCTTAGAGGCAGCACAGCAACTTTTCATTTTGGAAGAGACTAAATTGTTATGTTTTGACTTTACAAAAAACACTTAGAAGCTGCTTAGCCAGATCCTTGGCTACTCCCCAAAACATAAGTGTCCTGGTGAGCGCTGTGGCTTGTGCATCTCATTGTGATTCAATACAAATTCATTGAAACAGAAGTATTGCCTCTTGGCATTTCTAACTGTTGCCTGTTGTTTTAGATGGGGAGATACTATTAAAACCACATACAACTTAAGCAACTGAATAAAGGCAACAACATCTATTCCTAACCACCCGCTGATTTCTGATAGCCTCTCCCTTTTCTCCTTATCACAGCATCTAGAAAACCTCTTTCTTAGGCTTAAAAAATGCCTTGTAAGTCTCTGGCACAGGAAAAACTGAGTTGGTTTCCCCTTAGTTAATTCTCAGGAGCAGCTGAACTATCTGAGCTGAAATTCTCTCAAAACCTCCAGCTTAAATAAGGTTCTCCGGGTGAACAGTTAAAGGTTGGCCAATGCAGTTTTGGCACCTGACAAAGAACAGAGAGTTAGTTGGGCTCAAATATCAGAGGGCTGAGAGGAGAGACCTTGTGTTTGGTTTTTTTTTCTTACCTATTCTGCTGTTCGTATGAGTTGCATTGACTTGTTTTAATTAGTAAATACCACTGTTGTTTCCCTGCCTACGGAAGATTATAAGCAGAGCTAGTCCAAGTTTTCCAAATGTACTTCTATCAACACAGGGAATATAATAGCTCTTTTTTTTTTAAAAAAAAAAATCAAGTTCTCACACTTTTTTTTGTGTGTGATCTCAGTGGCGAGCGGTGGTTCTTCACCCCGTATCTTTCTTATGGGACCCGGTACCTTTTTTTTTTTGTGATAAAATCCAGGCTAATCTTTTAAAATACTTTTGCTGCGCTTCTTTCTGTGGATTACAGCAGTCCTTCTGATTGAGCTGAACAGTCAGATGCTTTATTAGTGCTACAGAGCCAGTAAATTCTTGCCTAATTATGTTTTAACAGCATCTCCGTAGTCCAGTCGTACTTTGTTTACTGGGCAAAGATTGAATCTGCTATCGTGGCTCAGCAAGGGCAAAACAAAACACTTGCTGGCAGCAGCAAGAGACCTGACCCTGGAACCCCTGTGTCCTTGCAGGGCCCGGAAGACCTACAGCCCAGCAGTACGGTGAGCAAAGGTACGTACGGGTTTCTTACTGACCACTTCCCACAGAGTGGCTTGCCCTGTTCTGGGCAAGTGTTGAACACAGCCATCCAAACAAGTTGGAGCGACCCATTTATCTCCTGTGGTCATCAAGGAGATCAGCAATGGCCATGGTGAGCTCCTTGAAATGAGTGCATGGGTCACCATTCGAGGTGATGGAGCTAGTTCTGAGGAGGGTACCAGAAGGATAAACAGAGCTGACAGATCTTACAGTTTCAATGCAAACCCCAAAATAGAACATACTTTACCTAAAATCTCAGCTCCTGAAGACAAACAAGTGCAAGCAGCAATGCTGTCTAAATAAAGGAATACATTTGTCTCTAATTGTGATTATTGTTCTTCAGGTATGTATTTAGTTGTATTTACGTGGCCTTTGGTCAGTAAAATGACCCAAGAATTTCGTTATACCCAAATCAGATGTTGTTTCTCAACATCATTTTACTTGACCCTAACTAATTTAGGCAGTGAGCTTTGCTGCTTTACCTTCCATATGGGTTCCCACTTAAAATTAGATGACATAAAAATAAAGTCCTTCCTGGCAAACGTTAGCACTAAGTGGGACTTGAAATAAACAAACCAGAGACAATAGACTTCTTCTGTTCTCTCTCTGATTCTTGTTTTGTCTCCATGCTGGACAAGGTCCCACCTCTCCTGTGGCAGCCACTGGTTTCCCCCTGCACAACCCGGTGCTGCCTGCCAGCTCCACCAACATTGTGGCAACCCCAGCACTGCCTGCCAGCCCCACTGGCATTGTGGCAACTCTGGCACTGCCTGCCAGCTCCACCAACATCGTGGCAACCCTGGTGCTGCCTGACAGCTCTACCAGCATCGTGGCAACTCCAGCACTGCCTGCCAGTTCCACCAACATCATGGCAACCCCAGTGCCAGCTTCCAGCCCTACCAGCATTGTGGCAAGCCTGGTGCTGCCTGCCAGCCCCATAGACATTGCGGCAACGCTGGCACCAGAGCCAGGCTTCGGTGTGGGGTCAGAGGTCCATCCTGTTGCTGAGCCAATGCAGCTGGCCCGGCCTTCGCGGGCTGCATCTGGCAGGAGCAGCAGGTCTGGCAACTGGGGCCTGGAGCCATCCCTTCTCGTCCTGCACCCTGGCACACTGGCCACCTCACGAGGTCTGCTCTCCAGGGACAATGCCTCCAGCTACAGCACCTCTGATCGGTAAACTAGGCAGTGGGAAGAGTTTAGCACTAGTTTCCTGGGGGATGAGTGAGGGTCTGTGTAGGATGCCATCCTCAGCTGGAGAGGAGGCGAGAGGTGTTTGCTTACTGAAATTTTGGGAAATAATCCTTTGGAGAATGCATATGACAGAAAGTGACAGGGATAAAAAAATCCAAGTTTTAACAACCTGACATTGCGCTGCTTCAGCCCAGCAAAGAACTGGTCAGGCGGCTGAAGGATGTGATAAAAATTACCAACTACTACAACCTTTTCCTAAAAGCACATGCAAGTGTCCAATGAAATGGTGAGCTCAGCAGTTCTGCTTCTCCATCTGCAGGAAAAGGATGAAAGGATTCAAAGCCGTTATGAAATTTAGGCTTAAGGATGTCTGTTCGGAAGTCTTAGAGGGTTTAGGCCACATGAGCTTGCACACAACATTTCACACCATGTGTTAAAATGACGGGGATAGCAATAAGAGAGGGGGCATTGTTACAAATACGGCCCCATCTGGTGTGCGTTGACTGCGGGTGTCCCTAAGCTGCTCTGGGGACTGGCACGATTTGCTGGTGGTGCAGAGCCCAGGGATACCTGTGTGAGCCACAGCAACAAGCCTCGATTCCTAACCCTGCCTTTCCTCTCCCCATGTCTTAGACCGGGAAGCACTGCCAGCACTGCCACCCTGCACTTGTGTTTGCTGTGCACAGAAGACGGGCAGGTAAGCAGCAGGGATGGGGAGGATGTCTTCTCCAAAGATAAAAGGCCTAAGGGAACATAAGGATGAAAACCCCTCCACTGCATTGCAGCCCGCACAGGGCTCCTAAATGACTTAAAACTGCACTGAGACTATTAAGAGCTTTATTTTTTTCTTTTGCTTTAACTGGGAATTGAGTATTTATATCTCTCTTGTGCTTTTCTTTTGAGCCTGTTGCCTGGGTTTTAAGAGTCACGCTGTAAAAACAACCTAAAAGAACTTTTCCAATGTGTAGACATGACTGAAGGCTGCTGGATGTTACTGAGATGGAAATGCAGGGTTTATTCCTGTGGAAGCCTGAGGTGTTCCTTTCCAGAAGTCCTGGACAGATACTACCCATGACATTCACCAGAGGTCAAAGATTTCATCTTTTCTGGGAACAGGCAAGGAAGCTGTGTGATTTCTGAAGACAGGGTCAGACCAAGAGGCTGGATGGGCCAAAAAGGCAGAGGAGGTGATGGTGGTGGTGGTGGGGTTAGCACTCATTGTTAGTGGGGTGCACCCACTGGAGACAGCTGGAAGAGCAGGAGCTGGCAGACAGGATGAGCAGGTGGAAGAACCTTTTGGGAAGGAGTGACCTCAAGAGAAGAAGCCCAGAAAGGTGAAAGGACCGCAGCCTTGGTGAAGCTGGGTGGCTGTATCTATGGAAAGAGATGTAGGAGCTGGGAAGGGCATGCAAGTAATTAGGTAGAGAAAGAAAAGGAGGGCAAGGAGGGAAATGGGAATACCAGGACTGTGGAGGAGAGAGGAGTATGCTCAGATGGAAACTAGTGAAGAAGCTGGAAAGCAGGCATAGCTTTGAGACATGGGGTACAGAGTGAGTAGGGCAAATCCAATACACAGGAGATGGAGAGAAGAAAAATACAAGGAAAATAAAGAACTAGATTTAGGTTGCAGGATGTCACAGGAGGAAGAGAAGTAATCTCATAGAAGATAAAAGAGAGAGGGGCTATACAGCAGAGAATGAGGTAGAAATCTTTAGGAAGGAGTGGAGGACAGAGAACAAGTAAAGGAGAGATGTGTAACATGAGCATCTGGTGTAGCCATGGAGAGAAGGGCAGAAATGACAGAAGATGGTAACCGAAGGAAAGGAAGAGTTATTGTGCGAGGCAAGACCAGAAGAGCATAGCAAAATAAAAATCCTGAGAAATTAGGCAAGAAAGGAGAGAAGTAGTATGAAAGGAAAGGAGAAATGAGATTAGATAGGTAAGGACTTGCAAGGCAATTCCATTTTCTACCCCAAAGTCCCAAAGTCCCAAGTTCTGCCGTATCCTACTGTTTGCCTTTCGAGGGCAAGTGATCCATACACATGCAATCCTAACTTTGTCAGACAGTTACCTTACAGCTTGAAGTTTAGCCACTGGAAGCCTTTTATTTACTACTGCATTTTACTAGCACCTTCAGTCTCTTCCACAAAGGATGCTCTGACCCTCCCCTACTTTGCTTCACATCTTGCCAGGGCTCCTACCTCAGCTTTGTGCTCCTGTCACATTGTCTTTCCAGCAAGCTTTAGAAATTGCTAATCATGGTAGAAAGTGAGTTTCTCTAGTGTAATTAATGGATGTGTGGAAAAAGCCTGCTGGGCTGGACAGGCTGGAGACGTGCCAGCTCCTGAGGGCCAGATCCAAGTCTCAGTGGAGCCAAAGAAAAAACTCTAGTACATTTTGCAGGTTTTGGATGGGGGCTCAGGTGCACGGCGGGAATGGAAAAATTCATTGGGGACCTCCTAAATTGTATGATTGTTTCACAGTTAGTCTTGAATGATATCTACAGCAAAGCTTGGGCTGCAGAACTGGCATGGACAGCTGTCATTTTGTGACAGATAAGGTGTGTGGCACCAGGCAGAGCTCTTACAAACAGGAGCACAAAAGAACAGTCATTCCCACTAAAACGAGCGGTTAAGCAACACTGAGAGGCAGCAGGTTTCTAACTGGCTGTGTAGACTGAGAAAGCAGGACAGGCTTGGGAGTGAGTTCTCAGGTTGTACGTGACTGCCCCAAACCGCTATGTCAAACGCCATCCCAATTCTCCTGGGTCTGTGCGCTCCACAGTTTGATCCACAGCCTCAGAAGGGCTGTGAGCCCGCTGTGGCCCTAAACACAAATCCTGTCCAGGAAGATCACGCCTGTCCTTTCAGGACGACCCTGACATCACTCAAGGTGGAAACTGTTTATTAAGTGAATTTTTTTTTTTTTTTTTTTTTTTGTGATAACGATGCCTGTGAAAAATCTTACCACTGCAGTGGGAGTCACAGGCCTTTGCTTAGGCAAAGCAGTGACCTTCCTCTCCACCAGTGCCCTTCCCCTTTGCCCCTTCAAACTGCTGGGACCAAGTCCCAGTGCCTTGTTCCTCCCATGGCAATTCTGGTACAGATGGAGTGGGGTTGAACCTGCCTCATTTTTTAAAAAGCTACTGAGTAATCAGAGGATAGAGTAGGGTTATTCCAAGGCCAGGTGGACACCCAGGTGTCAGAAATACAGAGCTGAACTGTACTGACAGAGGTCCCTGGTTCTCGCTCTCTTCCCTCAGTGCACGTCTTGCCTTGTTTTTGCTTTCAAAGGCCAATACCAAGAGTGGGGCTGTCTTGAAAGCCTCCCCACGTGTGACAGCGTCTCCTGCCCCGCTCGTACATGCTCACCTTAGTGACACTGCTGTGACAACAGCCTGGTTTGTCGAGGCCAACGCTGCCAGCAATTTGTCATCAGCTTCAAGGCAAATGGCAGACAGAAAGGTGGCACAACAGACAGAGGAGGCGAGTGTCAGGGGCCAGGAGGAAGAGGAGGCGACAGGTGGGAACACCCTGCCATGGGTGACCAGATCAGCTCCTGAATTCGCTGTTCCCGGGAAGGGGAAAGACGCTGGCAAAGGAACCCGAGTCCTAGCAGCCCAACTTGGCGTCCTGCTGGTCTGCACGGCTGCCCTGGGCCTGGCCCTGGCGGCTGCTGTGCGCTGTGTCTTTGCCCAGCACTGCCACAAGCGGACCGAGGTCTCCTTCAGCGAGCCTGATCCCAACGTCATTGCCATCAGAGAAAGCGGCGAGGTCATGCACTTCCGCAAGATTCGGGAGAACAGCTTTGTGCTGGTGCAAGCCGAGTACAACTGGGTCAGTCCCTCAAGCAGTGGGAAGAAAACAATCATCTGAACGCCTGCAATGCCAAAGGCATCCCTACATCAGCCGGTGTGGGTGAGAATAGCACGGATGGCACAGCGCAGGTTGTAGGAAGCAGCAGAGTAGTTCCTCACTGTGCCGCCATATAGGTACACAAACTTGAAGCAGCCAGTTCAGACAGAGGTATTAGTCAAAAGCACCTAAGCTGCAGCTGCTGAGTAAAAAGAAGTTGATAGATTGTTTGGTATGTTACACTTAGCACAGTTAATATTGTACATCTGCTCATTAGCTGTCACTGCAGCCATGGCATATGCTTCCTCTGTTGCCTTAAGGGTGTAGCCAAGAATAGAAATTCTTGCTCTGCACCGTAGCACTGTCTTTTGCTTAATCTTGGCAAAAGTTTCTAGTGTTGTCTATCTAGGAACTCGAAACACCTGATGCAAACCTAATCCTCTCATTTAGGAGCTCACAGGTTTGACTCTGTGCTCTTGGTGCCTCTTGGATAACAAAATATTTGCCGGTAGATGTTAAGTTTCAATTTGAAAATAAAAACCAATAACTCATTAGTGGAGAAGACTGATTGAAAGAATGTGGAATTGATCTATGGGAATGAAACACAGGGTGGCAGACACCAGCTTTTGGGGGAGAAACATGCCTCCTCATCAGGTGCAAATGGAAGAAAACCTTTCCTGTCCATTTGCACCTGATAGGAAGCTTGTTGAAGCCTGACAGCCAGCATTTACTTAGTCTTTTACTTCAAGTCAGCTCAGTAATACTTCATGCAGAAACACACACTGAGAAGCACCCTCCACAAGTCACTTACTTTGGATATCACCAACAAAGACTGTGTGGAAAGTTAACAGCATCCTCTTTGACCGTGTGGTTTTCTGCAAGAGGCTACTAAAAGAGCCCTTAGAAAACAGGAAGATCTGTGACACTTTTGAGGAAGGAGAGGTGATGATAGGAAGGGTAAAGCTTTGTTTTACTGCAGCTTTAAAAGAGCTAGAAATAGTCCTATTAACAATCCTCAGATGTTCCTCAAACTCTATAATGGGGGACAGACTTAAACTTTGGTGTTGCAGCTTATTTCGCAGCCTGCATCAATCCCCTCTGAGCTAAGCAGATAATGATGGGACCCTGATGGCTCAGACATCCTTCCTGGTGACAACCTACCCCTCCCCACTGTGGCCATCCCCAACTACCTGGCCATCTTCATGCTTGATACTCAGTCAAAACTCTGCTCTCACATCCTCCCTTACCTTGATGTTGACTTCAGAATGACAGGTGGCACATGGATGCGTTCTAACATTCAAAGCCCTACAGGGTGACAAACATGGTGCATCTTTTGCTAACGGCACCTTNTAAGATCTCGCCTCAGTCTCCTCTTCTCCAGACTAAACAGCCCCAGTTCCCGCAGCCTTTCCTCGTATGAAAGATGTTCCAGTCCCCTGATCATCTTGGTGGCCCTGTGCTGGACTCTCTCCAGAAGTTCTCTGTTCCTTTTGAGGTGAGGAGCCCAGAACTGGACACAGTACTCCAGAGGAGGGCTCACCAGGGCAGAGTAGAGGGGGAGCAGAACCTCCCTTGACCCGCTGCCCACACTCTTCTTGATGCATCCCAGGAAGCATTTGATTAGTGACACGATGCTTTGCGCTATACGTGACCAAATCTCTATACTTTTCGGCCTAGTGAGCCTTCAGCAAAACAAATGAGTAAGGAAACAAGTGTACTCACGAATGCAGCTTGCAGAGGTGAGCTTGATGGTCTTAACCACTGCACTTGGAAGAGAAGGGCAGCCACACGTTGGTCCTTTCACTGCAGAGTAACCAAGGGTAGTGCTGTAATTGAAAAGACACTTGGTTTAGGACTCAAAAGGATGCTAGGAGAGTAGTTTTTATGTTCAGTAAGTTGAGCTGAAGTACCACCTACTAAGGAAGCTTACAGGTTTTTAAGTAAAAGTGTAGATACTTAGCATGGTGTTCCTGTGTCATGTGCCTTAAAAAGAAATCATGTTTCTGTAACCCAGTGTAGCTGAACTGTGTAGTAACTAAAGCAGACTGCATTCAAGTCATGGTTACTGCAGCCAAAAAAAATCCTAATTAGCTGAGAATATAGGTCAACAAACTCTTAAATATTTTAAAAACTATCACATTATTTTAAAAAGTTTCTTATTAAGGCAGAGCTGTTTATGAATAAATTACACACACCTATGGCCTCTTCCACTATCTCTCTACGTTCGATGTAACCAGACTGCTACAGCTATAAACCCATAACCTTCCTCTCCCCCCATGACCCAGCAGTGCTTCTTGCCAGGCCAACCGGAGCAAGTGAAGGCCTCATGGAGGTGTTTGATTAGGAAAGCAGTACTCCAACACCACTCTGCCTCCTGACACCATTCTGCCTTCTGTTAAATTTATGCACCACCAGTATTATTAGTAGTAAAACCAGTAATGGTGAGCTCGGAGGGACACAGCTCCTTTGAATTAGTAATGAGTTTTGCTACTTTGTGGACTTGGCTGAGACCTAAAGTGCTTGTGATTTTTTTCTTGACTTCTCAATGATGTTTCACTTATTGTAGTTGCCATGACAAGAGGGAAGGAGGCTTTAGCTTTTCTTAAGGCTGTTAAAAACACGAGCGCTGATTAATTTATTAAAAGGCACACCATTTAAACACCTCCATTCTTAAGTGATTCTCCTTGTATGGAAATTCATCTGTGCTCATGTTTGGTACAGATTTAGGAGGAAAAAAAAAAATCACAGAATTAGGAAAAGAAAAGCACGAGCCAGTCTAATGTTTACCCAGTCTAATGTTTACCAGAGGGACAAGTAAAGGCTTGTCATGTTTCTGTCTCTAGGTGCATGTCTGTGCTGGTCACAGATGTTCTGCTGGAACTGGGGGATCTCAGCTCCTCCAGGATAGGTCAGCCCCCAGCCATCTGTGGCCGACATTAGGCTGCTGTTCCTCAGCAAAATGACAGGGCTTTGGGTCAGAGTTATTGACCAAAGGTATAGAAAGCAACTTACATTTGTCTCTAATGCATCGAGCCTGTCTCCTCACTAATCAAAGTAGCACCAAGCACAATTTTGGAAGTGAAAACTCCTCTGCTGTGGCTTAAAACCTCTGATGCCACCACAGTTCTTGAGATATCCTAACTCCAAAGAACAACAAAAGATTGTTTATTTAGAAATAACTAACTTGCATACAGACATGCCCATTCATCACACCCTTACTTGCACACCTCTGCTTGCAATGCTGCATCTGGTCTATTAAAGATGTCTGCCCCAACTGCAGTTAGCAGAGGATGGCAGCCCTCCAATACATTAGCGGCACTAAATGCAACATGGAGACGTTGCATTAAGCAACACAGTTGGCCCAAAGCTTGGTTAAGTCATTATGAACATTTCCTGCATTGGCTGAAAAGTGACAACACTCCCAGGAGAAGTCACAGGGCCCTGTGAGCCCTGTGAGCTATTGTGGTCAGCAGGGATGTGCAAGCGCAGGCTCTCAGCAGAGGCAGCCCTCTCTCAGTGCGGTGCGGGATGAGGCATTACAGAGAGCAGGCTGGGTGGCCGTGCCAGCCCTTTTGGCACAATTTCTGCAGCTACTTAAGATCACATTGAAAAACCAAGGGAGACAAAGCAGCAAAGCCAGGAACCCAGAGAGCAAAACATTCAACACATCCCCCAGCAAAGGGAGCACAGGGAGATGACTCCTGGGCTGCCTTGCTAAGGGGTGAGGATTTGTCCTCTCCCTCACCCCTGAGGGTTTGCCCCTGCTTCAGCCAGCTCCTTGGCAGAGCTGTAGATGCATGTGTTATTTATTCACTTAGATTTAAATAACAATGAGAAACGCCTGTAAAAAGATGAGGAGATGCTCCAGCGATTCCTGCAACACTCAGCTCCAAAAAGACAGATGCTTGCCAGCAAAAACCAATGACAAAGTAGCAACCTGACCTGCCCAGCTGGTGAATTGCAGAACAGCCCCCTCACTTCTGGCAAACTAGACCACCTCTGCTGCCCCTGCCATGGTCTCAAGGCTCAGTCTAAGAGTCATTGCGTCCAAACAGTTCTGCAGGGCTCCCTTCCTTTCTTTCCCCTCCTCTCTCTTCCTCCAGCTCTTGCAACGCACCACATTACATAGGGGAGGGCAGAGAAGGACCAAGGGATCTTCTGTCCTCAATACCACAAACTGCTCGTGATCTCCCCTAGCTCCTTTCCACCACTGAACTGCTTCCCCTTTCCAGGTCCCATTGCAGCAGCCCTCTTTCCTCATTAGTACATGCGTGACTCTCAATCGAGCATTTTGTTCTATGGTGTAGGAAGGATTGTGTCTCAAACCACATTTTACTGTATATTTAAGTGCACGTTTTGATGATTTACTGCTGTTCTAGAGAAATGTCTCCCTTCCGGAGCAGGGCAGGCCCAGAAAGAGTATATCTGCTCTGACTAATGATTATTAGTACATCGCAAGGTTATGCACCACAATCAAATAATGTGTAGGAGGAAAGAGAGACTCAAGCTTATTCAGATGACGACAAAGCTCACAGATACTCTCTTTGAATCTTCAGATTGCAATATCCATTACAGACTGTCACCTTCTAGTGTCAAAGTATAATTTGTTGTGGAGAAAATGTGTTGCTGTGTCAAAGGCGAGTCAAAGATCAGCCCGCGTTGATGTACATTAGAAAGTGACGGGCAGGTACCAAGGACATGAGGCCGTTGATACAGTGGCAAAGGCAGAAGACTTGGCTCGCTGATCTTTATTATGCAAAAACACGGCCCGAAGTGGAAAAAATATTTAACCCAGTCAAGTGAAGTGTCACCAACAATTCCCAGTGCCTAACGCAGCACAAACGCGACATGTCAGGCAAGTTAACCGCGACCTGCCGCTCCGCTCCGCTCCCGTTCCCGGGGCTGCCCAGGTCGGCGAGGCGGCCAGGGCGGCAGGGGCACAAACCGCTCCCGTGGAAGCACCTCCCCTCCCCGGCCGGAGCAGCCGCGAAGCAAGCCGGGGTGGCCATCTCGCAGTGAAAACCGACCCTGCCGAGCGCTGCGCCCCGCTCAGCTCCGCCAGCCCGCCCGCGCCGCCGCCAGGGGGCAGCCTGGCCCCGGCAATGGCGGCCGCCGCCCGCCCCGCCGCGCGCGTCTCCGGCCGGGACGGGGCCGTCGTGAGGCGCGGGTGCGGAAGCAAAGGACGGCGGTTCAAAGCCGGGCCAGCCCGTGGCGGGGACTGGGAGCGGCCCACGCTCGCCCCCGTGTTCTCAGGGGAGAGGCAGCGGCGGGCACGAAGCCGCCCGGGGCACGGCAGGGCAGGGCAGAGCAGGTGCGAGCAGGTTCCCGCCGGGCACGGCCCCGCCTCAGGCTTCACCGAGGCGCGATGCAGAGCCCCTGGGAAGGAGCGCGGAGACGTGGCTTGGCCGCGGGACCCCGGGGAGCGGGGCGGGAACGCCGAGCCCCCACAGCCCGGGCAGAGCTGCTGGGCCTGGGACGGGCCCTGGGCACTGACACGCGCACTCGCGGACAGAGGAGACCTGCAGAAGCTCGGCTCCACTGGCGGCTTCGGGGCGGCTCGGAAGACTTGGGGCAGTCCGGTAACAGTAGGCAAGGAAAGAGGCACCGGTTACGTCCAGTCTTCAGCTGCGGTCGAGTCACAAACATTCCTGTTAAAGGATGCAGATGCCACAAAGCACGTTGAAGGAACAAATCGGTAGATTCCTAGAAGTTAAGCACCCACGCTCACCAGCTCTCTGTCATCTTTGCAACTGCAAACCAAAGGAAAGAAAAATATTTCTCACTGCAAGTTAAAAGAACTAATTCGATTTTATTTTCAAAGGGCAGCTATTGTGATGCACAAGAGATGAACAGTACACTGCATGATTAGTTCTTCCTGGAGCAAATAATTCTCATCTGTCAGTGGAATTTAATGTAGGCTAAAAAGTCAGAGTTTTCTTCAGATGGAAGTCTGTTCAAAACAGAACAAAAAAGGCCAGATTTGAGAAAAGCTTAATAAAGCCTTCTTTAAACAAAAACCACTCAAGGCTTGACTGCTAATCAAAAGATTACTCACCTTACTCAGCATCACACAAACCACAATCTGGCAGCAAGTTTTAAAAAGGAACCCTTTTTCTTTACAGTCATGATTTAGAACAGCTGAATTATTGGCTATAAATACTCTCTTCCTTCTGCTAATGTATTGTGCTTCTGGGATTGTTCAGAGCAAATGTTTTGTTGCTAAGACAAGTCTTCTGAAACAACTTACAAGTACATTCCAAGCAGCAGCTATTCAAAGACTACCACTGATCTTAATAGGCTAAATTTTGTTCTGTTTTCACTGGTAAAGAAAAATATTGACATTTCACTCTAAATTTGTTTTTTAAACATAGAAAGCTGCTGCTTGCAATACACTGGAGCATATTTGTGTATATACCAAAGCTAAAAATTAAAACAGAATGAATTAGCAGGGTTTTCTGTTGAAAGTAGTTCGCATTCTTAAACATATGTAAAATATTATAGAACATAGAAGGGAATAGTTTAATATACATCCTGTTACACATGAACAGCAGTTTTCCCACATGTAATATGCACTTTAAAAAAAGTGCTACCTAAAAGTCTGTAAAAAAAAAAAATTACCAGCAAGATTTTTCTTGATTTTTATACAGTGTCCCTATAGATACTTTGAATGAGATTATGTGGGACCACTGATGTGTGATAGTATAGCTATATGTAACTCTTTATGGCCTTTATAAACAGAGCAGTTACACGTTAATGGTACACACCACAAATACATTTTACCTGATCAGAAACTGATAGAAGTCAGGCTCCATAGACCACAGCACTTCCCGTCTGCTTCCCTTACTCACACAAAATCTCACATATCACAACCCAGCTATGTTTTTACAATTGGAGGAGCCAGGAACACGGGAGTTTGTGAGCACAGGTCTGCAAAAACCCTGGTGCCCTGGAGACATACTGCTCCCATGCTGCTGCTCATGCCTCTCTGGGATTTGCCTTGGCAGAGATCTGCATGCAGGCAGCCAGGCTGAAAAGATACAGGCTTCCCACATTAAGACTCCATGAGCTGCATCAGAGTTGGTGTATAAGCTCGTTGAAATTGTGTAATACTCTTATTTTTAGTGTGCTATTATGCCTCTGGGATATATTTTATTTATTGGGAATTGGACCTAATCAGATGTTATAGCGGTTTTCTAAAGGCGGCTTTAGGCAACTTGCTGTGAGGCATCCGAAGGACTGCATGTATGTTCTGGGGAAGGGGCAGAGTGAACGCATCAGCCAAATACTGCACATGAACCTTTTTTAGTCCTGAGACGCTGTTTGGAAATTACAGTTAATTTTTCAGACAAAGAGGGATCTAAAATATTTCACAAAAAAGGTCTCTTTTTTTTGGTCATTTTTTTGTAAGGTTCTCCTGAAATTTCTCTAATTTAAAAGAACATTATGAGACAGAACAAGTGAGACTTTGTGAAGACTTGTTGAAACGTGTCACACAGTAATACGAGACTGCCTGAAAGACCAACAGCAGCGTCAGGGGATATGGTGGTTGGCTGCAGGCCCACATGCACGCGGGTGCTTCCAGCCATGGGGGCTGCGAGTCCTGGTGAAGAACACAAGAACTATCATTTGCATGGGTAAAGTTCTTCAGCATCAGCACAAAAAGCTGCCTTCTGCTCCCCCAAGCAGCATTTGGCAAAGCTGCCCTGGTTCCTTGGTCACGGTTATCCTGTCATGCTGCCATGGGACGAGGTCTCTGAGAAGACAGCAACTCCTTAAGAGATACTCTCCAAGCAAGTGAGAGCATCATCTTGGTGATGACACCAACAGGTTCAGTTAGGGATAGCAAACAGGAAGGAGTTAAAAGAAAAGGCAGGGGGGAAGTTTAGGTTGAAGGTATGGAAAAATGACAATTTCTCACTTATTTCATCAAACACTGTTGACAAGAAGTGGCAAAACTACAAGGGAAAGGCACAAGGAAATAAGATTTTGTAAATTTTGTAACATCTCAAGTTGGGGCTGTGCAGTGGGAGAAATACACTGATGGGGAAGGACTGCAGTCACAACTCTGAGAAACAGAGGGAGCACAGAATTGCTGAAGCTTTTGTCAATAGAATTTCATACCCAATTATTGGCACAGGACTCTCAAATTTAATTTCCTGCAATTCTTCCGGCAAAAGGCCAGTTCTGACATGACCTCCGTGATGTTTTTAATCCTATCAGTGAAATCGCCTTTCCTTAAAAGGGAAGAAAATGTGTTGCTTCAAAGAAAGCAGATTTCCCTTGGAACTGGACCGTTTCATAACAAAACCAACCATAAATAGCAAGTTTTCTCTTACAGAGATGAACCAATGTCAGCGTACTAACACCTTCAAGCCTTTGATTTTGTTACAATTATACTAGATGGAGCCCACCCACAAAGAGTGCCATCCAAAGAGGCATTTATTTTCCCCCCTTATCTGGGTGAAAAATGGTGGTGCTGGGTGGGAACTTGGAGCACAGGTCAAAAGCAAACAATACGCACCAGCACAGGATCCTTTGGAGGTGTGCGGCCTCTTCTGTGTGCTGCAGCTGTGGGGCACTGTCCATCCCACTGCGCAGGGATCACATCCCATGTCTGATCTCATGCCTGGTTCTGGCCTGGGCTAGCAATACAGTGTCACAGTTGATTTGAACCTTGCAGATAAACTAAGAATTAACCGGCTATTTTATTACTTAACAAATCCGGATGCTGGGATCAGCTTGGTGGGGTTTGTTTCTGCGTAACAATGCCAAAGGCCTTCTATCTATTGTCCCTCTCTGTCCCACACTGCAGTCAGCAAGGTAGGTGGCAGGGAGCAGAGCCCAATTCAGCAGCAGTTATTGCTCATTTTCTTGTCACTCTGTAGGTCACTGGCTGCCAGAAATCTCTGCGGAAATGCATCTAAAAATATTTTGAAAACTTGGCCTCTGCTGATGAGAAAATTAAGTGGTGACTCATGCTCCCCTGAGCTCCAGACCTGATTACTGTACTTTGATGGACTGAGAAGCTGGTATTCCACCGAGACTGCAGTTTGCTTAGGGGAGCATCTGAGAGGCCTCATTGGAAGCAATTGGTGCCAACACGTCTCTCTTGTCCTTTTAATCACCAACAAATTTAATTTTGCTTCTCACTGAAGATCTCACTCTCCACCTTTCTGAGAGAACAATTTAGAAGCTGCTTTCATGATGTGGGCTATAGCACTAGGTGCCAGCGTGAAGCAGACATGCTTGCAGCAGTGCCTTACACCTGCACGTCCCGCCACCGCTGTCCCTAGTCCCAGGCATCTAAAGCCATTGGACAGTCCTTGTCCATGCTACTGCAGAAGGTGACTTACCGTCCTGCAGGGTGCTCTCTGTTGAGTGAGAATTTCACAGGAATTGTAAACTTAATTTAACGAAGAATTTCATTCAAAACGCCTCCTCAAAAGGAGTCACAGTCTAACAATCACAAGTGATGATGTGGTTTAAGCAAGAAAACAGCAAAGAGGAGACAACCTCCCTCTTCTGCCATTTTTTTCTGATATGATGCCATTAGTTTCTGTCTAGGAGATTGAGGATACCAGTAGAAATGGGGACAAAAGAGATTTGGTTTTTTAGATGCTGGAAATGGCAGGCCATCAAATATAAAGTAAAATACTCTTCATTTACTCTCATCCTGTGTTACATTACCAGCGAGCTTTGTTAGAACAATGGCAGGGTTTTTCAAACAGCTTCCCTAGGGACACTGCTCTGCAGCTTAACAGCCCTTTCACGGAGATGTGCAAGTGTAACCAAGGACAGAATTTAGTCTCTTGTCTATTTAACGTGTTTGTATGTGTTCCTGGCGCTTTATAATAATAGTAATATAAATGCATTTGGATTATAACAAAACGGAGAAACTGTGATTTACCCCTTTACTGTGCTGTAATTGCCAAATGCATCAACATCTATTTAAGTGCAAAATAGTCTACGGCTTACAAATACAATGCTGTGATAATCTGCTGCAAAGGTTCTGTATGAGATTACGATTCAATACAAAACACAATTCAGAGTCTGAAATTTCATTTTTAAAGTCAGAATAACATAAAAAACCCTATCTTTTTCCCTGTATGCAATCTTGCAAAAAATGTGTACAAGGAACTTGGTCCTTTCCAGTGATTTCTCCGTCTGAGACTGCTCATCTCTTATGCACGTATGCACTTGCACATAAAGGTGCTTATAGACAGACAATATTTCATCTTGCCTTCTAACCTCCTGCTGTCAAGATATTTCTACAGAAAACCATACACAAATAAAACCAACAGCTCCTCTTTACCTGACTGCCAGAAAAACGTAGCGGACTACTGGAAAACCAAACTGATGGATTGCTCTCCTTTTGCTCTGTGTACAAGCGCAACTGTGCAGCTTCTACCAAGACTGTCTTTTTTGTCATATAACCTTTGTGCACTAACTAAAGGATCTGTAAGAAAAAACCACACCTGCAACTTTCATTTTAACAAGATAAAAAATGATTTATCTTGGACCTGTTACTGGGGTCATCAAAGCTTCTCGATTTAGTGCACAAAAAGGGAAATAAAATGTTTGAGTAACAACACAAAGTGCTAAGATTCCTTGTGGCTTCTGAAGTGCTCTTTTATTGTTTGGTCTTTTTTTTTTTTTCCTCTGCTATCATTAGATGGGTTTATAGATACACAGAAGGTAAGAAGCATCGATAATCAAGGAAATCCATATGTTTTAACAGGGGAAAAGTTTTTGTTTGCCATCAGTTTTGCCAGATAATGTTCAATCTCAGGTATCTCCTAGTTCAATTTAAAGCTAAGAAATTGAAAATATTCAAAATTCTTCTTCTACTGAAAAACTGGAGGAGTTCAATGAATTAGTGTTCAGTTGATGATAATTTGCAGTGTTCTGAGGACTTTCCCCAAGTTTAGGTTATAAAATATTTCTCTACAGTTCAAAGATTGTTGTTTTTTGTTTTTTTTTTTTTTTAAAGCTTACTCACAAAGGAAGAAAACATAGGTAACAGAGGTAAAAAATTGACCTAGAGAATAAGTGATTCAATCTTGTTTTCCTATTAACAAAATGAAATCCCAAACCATTCTGTTTATTAAAGACACATAGGCATAAACAAGTCATAAAACAAACATCTTAACAGTCTTTGAACATAACAGAACTGATATGCATAATTAAGTTTTTCATTAGGTACGGATCTCAAATACGTATTTCAGTTTTGCTTTATATTCCCTTTAGACCAACACCTCCAACACCCATATGCAATATTGAGGCTGTCCCAAGCAATCGAGAAGGACTTTGTAAAGGCTCTGACAAAACTCCATCATAAAACAGTTTGAAATATTCTTAAACGCAGGAAAAAAAATACAAAGAAAAAAAAAAGGATGAGTTCAGTGGAATCTAAGCAAGTTGGTGGATGTACTGAAAGTCAGAGATTCAGTACACAGAGGTAGCACGGTGAGGGTAACTTGCAGTGTTCTGACTATTCAACATTGACACAACCACAGTGCGTTACTGTACGCTTCAGCTCTTTCTGCATGATTAAAAAAAGGAAGCACTCTTTCTGGGCCTGTTGTTTTGCTGTTCAAAACTAACACGAGTTGTGGATTTCAGTGGGAGTGGGTTTACATCCTTAAATACTCTGGAAGTTCAGGTTTATGGAAACAGAACGCAAAGAAACTGTTTTGAGTCTGGAGTCCCTGCTGCAAGCAGGGTTTTTTAAGCCCAGACAAAGGAATTTTTTCCCATGAGGAGCCAGTTATGGGTTAGCATGCTTAAGGAAGGGGAACCTTGAACTGGCCCAAGAATATGCACACTATTCTCTCCAACTACCTCGCAGGCTGGCCTCTCAGTGGACCTGACTGTGCTATCTAGGCATGTCCTGGTTCAAAACTCTGAGCTCACTGCCCACTGCACCAGCGGCTAGTGAGAGGGTGGACAGTGTTGCTCAGCCTTCCCACCTGTTCTGTGTGCAGAGCTTGATTCCCCCCTCCAGAGAATCAAAGAATTCAGCATGTTGCCACTTCATGTACCTTTCTTACATGTTTGTTTCACTGGTGATGGCAATCCTGAACTAGGTGACTCTGTCAGTGCCCAGTAATTTCTCTTACTGATGGCAGCTGAGCAGTCTTGCACTGACTGGCCACCAGGTAAAGCACCCATGATTGGTTCCAAGTTACTTCCCTGCTGTTTACAGGAATAATGGACCAGGAATAACAGACTAGGTTAACCAAACACTTTTTTTTTTTTTTCACTAAGGCAGAAGGATATGAATTTCACATGCCTATTGTCATACAACAGATCTTTAGCTTGTGTAAATGGCTATAGCCTTTTCAGAGCTACAATAATTTACATCTGCTAAAGACCTGCTCCTAGGTGTTTTCATTCAGTTGCACCATTAACTGCAATGTTAACCGCAACACATATGAAACTTCTGCATTTATATCGATCCCAGTTTGACCTATTTCTTTCAATCCTTTTAACATTTTAGTGCACAATTGCCAGCACAGTTTTTGCAGATGGGTACACCTCAGAGTCTGGACTACAGTATGCTTTACGTCTTAATCTCTTGGACAAGATGCAGTGCTGGCTACATGTTTAAATATATGCCTGTGTTCCTTTCTCTTTGATTCTCCTTTACAAGTAGTATTTAGTATTTTTTAATATAATTTTATTAAAAAGAGTAACATTTTTTTAAGAAGTTGTGACTGATTGTCATTTCTGTTACTGTAAGGATCCTTTTAATTGTCAAAAAAAAAAAGAAAAAA
>WBNH01011968.1:54970-126727 GCA_013401255.1 Urocolius indicus | reverse complement strand
TTTCTTGTAGAATAAACTTTCCTACTTTCCTCTCTAGGTCGAGTACTGGAGTTTGTTTGGCCCAGCACCATAATTGGCAGTGAGCTCTCCCTGTCCTTGTCTTAATCCACAACAACCTTGCTTATCTTTTTACTCCCATTTCGCTGGGGCCTCCGCCATCCTAACGAGGGTGGGGGTGAATGGGGGCACCAAGCGAGGGACTGTCGTGGTGCTGCTGTGCTAGCTGGGCCAAACCACGACATCTTAATAAAAAGAATGTTCTCATGAACTCTGAGTTGGGAAAAGAGCCTGTGAATCATGTTATTAGCAGTAACTTCACTTCGTATTTTACTTCCTGTCAGAAAATAAGTGGTCAATTTGTAAATATACCCAACAAGGACCTTGTTTTCCTATCAATCCCTGCAGATTTCTCATGGAACCCAGCAGGGTCCATGTTGAGGTCGTCTCTTGCCTTGTCCTCACTCATCTCCATTGCTGCTCACCTAACTCAGAATAGCCCCTTGTTGTGCAAAACTCTCAAGTTTGTTCCGTTCTCTCTTTTTGTTTTAGATGTTTTTTATGCTGTGGTGTGTTGAATTCTCTTAAGTGTTAATGGGTGTTAATTTGCTAGAAATTATGAAAACTACGGAAACATTAGAAACGGAAAGACATACCAGAATAATTACGTGAAACATTAGCCTCAGTTTTGATTTTTTTTCATGATAGCGATTAACAATATTAGTATATCAATATTCTTGATAGTAATTGTATCTTTGTGATTGTAAACAATTAACAGAACCTTCTGTGTAATGCAAACAGCAAGCTTCAAAGTCAAATACCTCTGCAAATTTGAAGTCTCAACTTTTAGAGTACTTTGTTAACTTGAATAAGAGATGCAAGCTTCCTGTGACATTGAAAAGAACTGAGAAGCTGAACCTTTTTGTAAATCTCTAGAGATCATCTACTTGTTCTTTCTGAAAACCAAATATGGCTTTAATATTACGTACCACCATGGAAAACACAATATCTTCCAAACTGGAGACACAAAGTTACATCTTCATCTCAGAGAAGCACAAGTTGATGAAACACTTTGAATACAGAACTAAATGTGTTCCTTTTGAACCTGCAAAAACAACCATACAAGCTGTGATACTTGAGGAGACGTGATGGTTACTCGATCAAATGTGCAAATTAAAAGCTGCAACAAAAATATACAAGGTACAAGAGCTTATCATAAAAGACACTTATATTCTCTTCCATCATATGTCTCCTTAACATCTGTGTATTTATGGAGCCCAAGTGACTAAGTATTTTTTAGGACTTTAGTACTTTGCCAGTAAACTAATGAGGATTTCTTTTCTTTTTTTCAGTGACATTATTAACTGATAGTGGATATAATGAAAAAAATGCCAAAATGAGGTTGTAGTTCAGTACAGAAAGAACAGCTGATCCCTTACCACTGTGCTGCACTGGATAGTAATGCTTTTTCTTTCTAAGCCAAAATACTCTATAGATCTCTGCAATTTAAATACATTTGTGCACAACCTGGGGGGGTGTGCCCATTTTTGGAAAAACCCATTTTTTAACATGGAGCAATTTCCTAAGGACAGATTCTCTGTGAGTGCCACTGAGTCCTTATCTCGCAATGTTTGTTCAGTTAACATGAATGATTCACATAGTAGTCATATGGCCTGACAGCATCCGGAGGGAATTTGGTTACTGCTGCACCTGAAGTGAAATGGGAGAAAGAGGTGGGAACTGTAGCTGCACGGAGAAGCCCAGATGAGCCCATGACCTTTAAGACACCTGGTCTACAGGCTAGGGATCTAGTCTGAACCAGGGATATAGTTAATTTTTTATTTATTTATTTTCCTTTCCATCTTTTCTGCAACAAGTAGTTTCTATAGTGCTTGTTGCATTTATATATTTGTATGAAAGTACCACCCGATGAAAGGACACCTGAGGAACAATGTAAGACTTGACAGAATATTCTAGAAGACCTGGCTGGCATGAAGATAACACCATTTCCAGGTCTTGATTGCACCATTGAGCTTGGTTTCTAGGCCTCACTATGCTATAAATCAAGGAGACCCAGAAGACATTAGGTAACTTAAATTTGAGTTCATCTTGAAACACATTTTAGCTTGAATTTACTGGATCGCTGCATAGCTGTTTCACAGTAGAATCTGCATCAGATACTTGTAAATGGTAAGACAAAGAGGTCTGTCTCCAAGTGGCTTGTGATGTGGCTGGATCCCAGTGCTGCTTTTACCTGAATGAGTGAATACTTCTGAGAAATGGCTTGTGGTGACAACAGCAAACAGTATGATTTTCCCCTCCTCCCAATCTGCCCACACTTTCATCAGGGCAGAAAAACCTCCAAGACACAAGTCTCTCTGCACACTTTTACTTTGTTTATTCCACACAATACTGTCTGTATTATTGTTTGAGGACCAAGCAATGCCATTATCTAAGCAGATCATAACAACTACTATTTGCTCTATAGTTCTATGTATACATGAGACTGTGACAAAGTGGATGCCTTCTTGCCTGAGCTTTTCTCATTAAAAAGCCCGAGAAAAATTTGGTTAAATCCCCATATTCCAGTTTGACACTTGTGAAGATCAACTTGAAAAATAAGGACCTCAAATATGTAGCTGCAGCTTTTCTTGGGTTAAAGCTGTAGGTCTCTGGCTGTCAGAGAGCAGACAGCAAAAAGGCAGATGTTGTCCTGACTCACATAAGTCCACTGTAAAAAATTAAATCTCAGCTAACATCAGTTAACATTGAATGACGAGAAATCCTGTCTGTCAGAGTCCTCAGCAGACCCATTTGATCTCTCAGCAGCTCTCTCCCCAGGAATGCTGTCTGCTGCATGAATCTGGAATAAGAAGGATTACTGCCTGGCACTGTGCCATGTCCAAACACAGTCTGCTGCAGCAACCACCCAAGGGCACAGTTAGCACCCAAAACCGGGCTGTGAGAAACAGTCTTGTGAAAGCAGGACATGAGCAATGGTTATGTCCTTGGATCTTATCGAATGCTCTCGATTTAGGTTCGAGTACTCTGGCTTGGTTCAAGAAATAGTTTCTCCTTGATGCTTTGAAAAATCAATGAATGGAATACAAAATAGAAGATTTTGGGAGGCTTATGACATGTTTGATGTCTGTATCTTTCTCTACACATTAGTTGCTCCCTGACATAGAGAGCAACTCCACCTCCATGCCTTGTCAGTCTGTCTTTCCTGAACAATACATAGACCTCCATGGCTGTGCTCCAGTCATGGCAGTTGTCCCTGTGACCAGGTCTCTGTGACTGCAGTGAGGTCGTAGCCCCGCATCTGCACCCACATCTCTAATTCCTCCTAGGCTGCGTGCATTGGTGTACAGGCAGCGCAGGGACTCAAACACACAGATATCCCTTATTCTGACCCATAATGAAAAGTTTCTAATTGGCAAGATCTTCATTGCTAAGATTTTCTTTGACAAAATAGGGCACTGCAGAAACTGGACTCTTTTTTTAGTGTTTGTCTTATTTGCCAGAGGGTGTTGCACAGAACACAGACTTTATGCAGGTGCATTTGAGCTACCTGATTTTAACCATTGCAGAAAATTTATGTTTTTATTTTTTAAAAAAAATTAACATTAATTTTAACTTTAATTTTATTATTTTAATATTTTATATTTTTTGTCTATGCATTTCAATCTGGTCAGTGTACATTGACATTTATAAACCAGAGAAGACAAAGGCTAAAGGAGAACATTTGTCAAATGTCTATAGAGACTCACAGGTCACTACAAGATGCCTCAGCAGAGACTGTGCTAAACAGGTTCGGAAAATCAGCACAGCTGACATTGGTAAATATTCACTGGTGTGTATTTTAATAATAATTTTAATAATTTGACAATAAATTGTTTACTTTTTTAAACATAAGGAAAGAAAGAATGGGGGATGGGAATCATGTTGCCTGTCACTTGCTAGTCATGTGCTCTGATCTTTGTTATATGAGCAGAAAAAACATTCTAGTAATTATGCCCTATTGTCTTTTTCTCTTGCCTGTGGCTTCATATGGCAGATATTCTTTCCCTCTTTCTGTTGCTAGTTCTCCCTCAAACATAACTGTGCAAAATCTCCATAAAAGCACTCTGTCATTTGCTACTTCTAAATTTCTTATTACCTTCCAAATTCTAACATCCACTTGTGCTGAAAGATAGTTCTATACCAGGAGCTTACATGTACAGCCTTCCTCTCTTCTAAGGCTTTTACCCAACAACTGGTCCTGTGATGAGGATTTATAGATTGTTCTTTAAAGTGTAACTTTTAAAACTGCGTTTGGGGCAAGCCTCTGTCATGGTCAAAAGATGCCTTTTTCCCACCACAGCCAACCTACCGCTAGGAGGTAAAAATCCAGATCAGAGCCATCATTTGTGAAAACAATCTCTCTGGCTATTAGCATAATGTTTACATGCATGATGGATGTACTAAGAATATTAGGAATGGTCACAACCATGATATTGGTAAACTTGTGATTCTTGCAGTGGGCTGGTCTCAACCATCAATATATTGCATCAGACAAAAGAATCACTTATGTTCATCCCTGGGTCTGAAAGCAGCATGAAAGTGACGTGAATGGCATCCAACCTTATATGTAATTGTGTGTCAGCTGACATATGGCCACATTATAGGAAACATTTGACCATAGCATAGCTTAAAAATACAACTTGATGTTATTATTCAGGTTGGGTGTTAACATCCTGTTCTCAGCAATGTGGCTCAGAGATGTGATCTATGCATCAAGTATGCTATGCGAATACAGCGTGTTCGTAGTCTAGTCCAAATGCGGCTTCTAGACTTACTGAGGAAAAAACAGAGATTCAGAGATTCAGCATCTGAAAAATTCAGCTTAACGTAGGATGTTGTTGCATCCTATCTATTGACTTCACTAGTATTTCCATACAGTTCAGTTTCTTTAGACTTCAATAAAAAATAAAGTCCTTTCAGGGGCTATCATTCTTCCCATACTCAGCAGAACTGAACTTCAGCATTAGTTCAAAGGTTGTATTTTGGCCCCTTACCCTGGTAAGGGCCTTCCATTGTACAAAGACATTTTTGGAAGAGGGCTCAGAGACCTCAGCATTTCTGTGCTCAGTAGCTAGTGGTACAAGGTCAGGCATCTGCTCTGTGAAGAAACACTGTGTATAGCAACGTAGTATACAGCATTAGTCTGCTCCTGTAAATATACTTGAACTTCCTTCCCACTCATGGAAAAGTATTTAGCTCTCAATGTGAAGCTTCCTGAGTATTGTTTCACTGTCCTATTGGAAAGGTCTGCAGGAAATATTCTGCAAGGTTCAACTATTAGTCATACAGCTCCTAAACACCAAAGAGACATTCTTTCAAACTTTTCAGTGAAACTTGTCTTCAGAAAATAAAAAATCAAGCCTGGACTGTTTCCCAAATGCAAAGTGAACCAAAACAAGCTTCAACGGCAGAAGGAATTTGCACTCTGCATGGCAGCTTGACTAATCTTGTCTGATGCATCTATCAGCTATTAGGTGCAAAACTAATGGCACTACATATAGACAGGTAGGAAGAGTGCTTTGATAAAGGCCATGGCTTTGAAGTCAGATTTCACACCAGCAATTGCTGACAAACACTGTGTTTAATGGAGAAAGGTATAATCATTTTCTCATTTCTGCTTGAACAAAGAGTTCCAGGAGCTCTTTCTCTCTTCAATGTAAAGTCCTCAGAAAGCACTGGGGTGTCCCCTGGCTCGAGCAAGCTGTCTCTCATACATTTCTTCTAAGCAAAGCATTCCACTTACATCAATGAAGATGTTGCCTGAATGAGTATCTGGCCTCGTTGATGTTACGCTGAGTGGAAAGACACTTAGATGATTGATTTCTCAAGCCTCTCAGCATTGCAGTATCCTGTTCCTGAACCCTCTATGCAAGGCCTTCCAGAAAGCAATCTCATCAGCAGTGAATGGGAGGAAATAACAACTCTCTGGTGCAATGTGTGATAATGTTGCTCACTCAGGGTATGTTCCTTGTCCATGGCTGTTGCACCAGACCAAGATGATGAATTTTCCCACTCTTACTGGTACACGACTTCCCACTGTCAGGAGAAACCTGCTTACCCTCCCAAAATATGAGACCTTTTTTCCATAACCAGCTCCTTCTCTTCCAGAGAAGATTCGTTTCCCAATAGAATATCTTGATGCAGGCAAGCATCTGAGGACACTATCAGACACTGCTGCTGTCACCAGAAGGCTGCAGAGTCAGCAGGAGTAAACAAGGGACAGAGAACACAGTAGACAGTCGAAGTTGTATTGCAACAGAAAGTGGTGTATCGAAGACCATTGGAGGCAAGAGGAAGGGGCAGGCAAAGTGCAGGTTGAAGGGAAATTTTTCTGGAAGGTGAGAGGGAGTAATGGCTCATCAAGAAAAAAATCCAGTACCACTCGCTGATTTCTGAGGAAGCTCATACTGCCTGGCCTCTGGTTTAGTTAAACTCAATTACTGAGTGTTCATTGGCAATGGGTGTTAGGCACATCTGAATTACTTCTCTCTCCATAGAGTCCAACATATACTTGTGTTGATACCAAGCTTCCTTCAAAAATAAAATTATTTTGAAAGTAGTGACAAAAAAGAACTTCCAGACTTTTTAAAACACCTCTCTACATTGACTACAAAAGGTCACTTGAAGTTATTTTTTATTAGGATGAGAGGAAGGTCAGGACCCTTTTTTTTCAGTGCAGTAGTCCTGCTTCAAACAGAAGAAAACAAGAGTGTTGACAGAAACACCAACTTCCTCTGGTTGCTCCATGCTAATGACTATGCTCAGTCATTCTCACTGAGATCCTGTCTTTTGAAAGTTATCCACAGTTGTTTCAAAGCAACAAAGTGCCCTCCCTGCTGACATAAACAAGGTCTAAAATAATTATTCAGTGTAATTCAGGACATTTTAATAATTGAGCATGAAAGACTAGGGGAAAAAAAGCTAACGTTCTTGGTACCTTTATCAACCATCAGGCTTGCCAAACAGAAGAATTCTCTGGAGGGATGATCATTTCTCTTTTACTTGCACAATAGTTCCCAAGTAGCCTTCTCCACATTGGATGTTTTTGATAGCTTTCTTGTGTCCTGCAGTTTCTTAGATGTTCACTTCTAACCCTTGCATCTCCTCCACTCCCACATGTGGCTGTGCAAGTAAAGGAGAAACATGCTCAGACTCATGTCTCCATAGATAAAGAGACTGTCTTGTTTGATATTTTGATTCTCATTGCCCAAAGTGTGTTTTACATTACTAACAAGTCTGGTGAGTACAGCTGGGTACCTGTCAGTGGTTTTCAATAAACGCTGTTTTTGAAATTTGCAATGTTAATTCTATTTCAATTGCTAATAAATTGGCATGGTTTCCAAAGCATTATCATGAGAGGAAGAAAAGCCAGTCAGTTGATATTTATACTACTACTGAGCACAGTATCCCGTATTCCAACACTGTAGTCTGTTTTCCAAATAAATGGAGTACATGCTAATTATTTCGTTTGGTTTTTTTTATTGGTTCCTAGACTTGGACCTTGTGATTAAAAATGCATTTGCTACGACTTAAAAATTTTACACAGCTTGTGTCATGTTCATCTCTGCAGAATCTGACTCTCTACCTCCTCTAAAGACTGAAGAGAGCAGTAATCTCCCATCATCACCAGCTTTTACAGTGGCTTTCTCATCTCTCCTTACTCTTCATGTGATGCAGCCCCCATTTGTTCTGATGCCCTCCACTGAACTTGCTCCAGAGAGGTGATGTTTTTATCATGCTGGGGAACCTTAAACTGGATCCATCGTTCCAAGTGTGGTCTCAACTTGGAGGAAGTAAGAGGAAGAATCACTTTTCTGCATCTGCTATGCTGAGGGGCTTGTTTTGTCAAAATGAGCACTCTTCTTACCAAACCTAGTCATGTCATCTCTACCGACACTGCATTGAAAGCTGTGTTAGTCTTAGCCTCGCTGACTCCAGCACATCTCTCTGTTTTATTACCCCCATAAACCTGACAGACAAATTAAAGAAAGACTATTCTCCATTGTAAGTGTTGACATTGCCACAAAGTACCAGCTCAGTTCAGAGATGGGCTAGTTAAGGAGCCAAGTCCATCAGGATGCCAGAGGCAAAGGTCTCTGGAAACACATAGCCTCCCCATGCTCACTGCGAGAAAGTTGTAGTGACCGTGCCACAGGGACTTAAACCAACACTTTACCTACAACGCTGTCTGAAATCATGAGGTGACAGCACAATCTTGGACAAGACTTAGAGCTAAAAGGCTACAATAGACTTCAGCTCTCTCTGGTACAACACATCATTCATATTTACATCCATATGATAAATTACCTGCGATTATTATATAGATTTCTAAACTGTCTAAACTGATCCCCTAAAATAGGTCAGGAACTCATCCAGATGAGTTTTGAATACCTCCAGAGAAGGAGACTCCACAACCCACCCAGGCAGCCTGTTTCAGTGTTCCTTCACCCTCACAGTGAAGTTTTTCCTTATATTTGTTTGGAACCTCTTTTATTCCACTGTATACCCATTGCCGCTTATCCTATCATTGAACATGACTGAGAACAGTCTGGCTGAATCCTCCAGACACCTGCCCTTTATATGTTTGTAAACATTAATGAGATCACCCCTCAGTCTCCTCCCAGCTAAGGACCCCCACCTGCCCTAGCCTTTCATCATAAGGGAGATGCTCCACTCCCTTAATCATCTTGGTGGTCTTGTGCTGAACTGTCTCCAGCAGTTCCCTGTCCTTCTTGACCTGTACGGCCCAGAACTGGACACACGTGGTGTCCAGCACACTGGAACATCTGGTCTCACGAGGGCAGAGCAGATAAATTTTAGCTTTGACGTGACTGTTTGTAAGAAATAAAAATGACGCTTTCCCCCAAGTAAAATCAGTACTTCAACTTGTAACTGATTTAAAATTGTGAAAAAATATAAGGTAAAGCAAAGTCTTCAGGGTTGAAGAATCCTCTCTAACCCAACTCATGCCTTTTATCTAAAGTATGCAATTTTTAAAAATTCTGAGCATGATACAGTGTGAAGTATGAATGAAGTTAATTTTATTCTGTAATGGGAAGTTGTCTTAATCAAAGTGATTCAATGAAAAATTGATGAAGCTGAAAGTCAGAGAGAAGTTCCTATGTCTGCAGTACTCGTTTGTTTAGCAGCTCACTCTCTTCACTGAGCTCAGATCTGCTTTAGCAAGAGTCACTTGCTATTACAAGTCTGGAAAATAAAAAAGTCTGACTTTGAAGGTATATAGTCACTTGTAGGAGAGTTTATTTGGCTGGAAATTAACTTTTAAAGTTCATTTTGAATTCTTTTATTATCTGTGTACCAAAAAAATGCTAAAAATACTTCAAGTGATGTTAATTCCATCACTGATCAGTTCCATCAGTGGCTAACAGCTTTGTTTAGATCCTGTTACAAACTCCTTATAATGCCAATATCAAAACATTACTTAATGACACTGTGCCCTTCATTTATTACTTTTCTGAAATTTGTAGGCTTTGTGTCAATGAACTTCTTTCATCTAAATTACTTGGGGGAATATTTGTGTCATTGTGAGAAAAGATTTAATCAAAACATCAGTTGCATTCGGCACATATTGCCTCAGAAATGTCTCTTCTCTCTGACAGCACTACACAATACTCAGTAATCTTTATGGAAGTGGATGCATCATTCCTTCTCCTCATCAATTACATGCCAATAACTCTGCATGATGCTGATTGCTTCCTTCTCTCTTATTTGGAAGGCTGGATACATTATGTGAGAAGACTAGAGAAGGATAGGAGACTGCTTTAACCACAATCTGCAACTTATTGCCCTTGGAAATTCAAAGTCTTTATTTGGCACCTGAGACAGAAAAAATATTAGTGCAAAGTGCAACCAGAATTTTAATTTCATAGGAAGTTTCACTAGTTTGAAGTTAGTTTCAGTTTGAAGAAGAAAAAATTGTCACATGAATATTTCCATGAAACAGATATTTGAGAAAAAGGTTTCCCTTTGTCTAGTTTTCCTCCTCTTTCTAATATAAGATTAAAGACTAGTAGAAATGACAGTCATTTCACGAAGTCTGTCTAGCCAGACGACCAGCAAATTCAAGCTGTTCTTTGAAGTCCACAAGGAAACACAAATTTCTGAACTCCACGGGCCTGGCTCAAGGTTTCTAAATAACAATAGACATATTAATTACATATTGAAACAGTCATTGATTGCAGATTGCATTGAGAGCCAATGGTAATAATTTAATTGCAATTTTCCACTGTTCATGACAGCCTATGACATCAGCAAATTATTTCATTATAGCTTTGTTTCCAGTCCCTGTTTCTCTGTGGAAAACTAAATAAAATTAATTAAGGAAGGTGTTACAAATTATCTTGAGATTAATAGGTTCATCTGATAAAGTATTGAAATATTGCTCAATGTCTATAAAAAAAATCAGATGAAATCATATAGGCATCAAGATGATGAATGAGCCATAGTTTGTTCAAAGTGAGAAGATTGTTTGAATAGTTTCCCTCTTTTTTTTAGTTCACTTCCCGTGAAAGATCTGAGGGAGTATACAATGTTCAGGCAACCTTTGATACAAGTTTCTCTGTCCAGCCCTCTGCAAGTTTATGGATTTGCTAAGACCATGGACTTGCTTCTCTGGCTACTCAGTAACAGACGAACACAAAGCCTTACATAGAAAGGTGTTGGTGTTTCACATCAAGAAATAACTGCCACATATTTTCATTTGCTTTTTAATACCCCCTTGTGATTGCCCCAAAAATGAAATAATGGTCACACTGCTTAAACAGTAGCATTGTGAAACACTGGAGCACCTCTCCTTGGAAAACCATTTTCTTTTCTCTAGATTGAAATTAATGCCAGTCTCCCACCACGCTGGCAAGTGCATCCCTGACATTTATAAAGCACAACAAATGACTTGAACTGCTGCTGAGTAAAAATATGAGTGCACAATAGAGTTAAAGGTTACGTTAACAAAAAATGTCTCTTTCTGCAGTATTTACTATGAAGAAAACAAGGAGGGTTTTTTTTAGCACACTTTTGTTCTTTCCCTCATAAAAGAACCATTGTCTTGCAGGTTTTGTTCTCATTTATCAGCCACAGACAATAGAATATTTTCTCTTTCGAACCACCCATCAGATGCTTAACAAGTTCAATCAAACCAAAGATGGTCCTTTACACTGGAGTACAATGCTGATGTGAGCACAAGCCAGGTGGAACCTTACCTAACACTGCAAAAGGTTTCTTGCAAAGTAAAGCAAAGGGAAAGCAAACAGTGGAAAATATATGACCTGTCAAGAAAACTAAGAATAAGACACTTCCATCTGGGCTGAGAGCCTTGCAAAACACAAACTGATTGCTTTGATAATGTCATCCTAACTCAAGATACACCATCTACGTGTTCTATCAAACTGTGGTGCGGTCTGTATGGAAAACAATATGAGCATCTTGCATTTTAAGTAATTCCTAAATTATCTCTTTTTTTTTTCCCTATATCAACACTGTATGTCTGGTATATATAAAGAATCCAATAACAAGACCCTGAAAAAGGATTGTGGTGGGTTGATATTAGCTGGCTGCCAGATACCATCTCTTAGCTGTTCGTAGAAGGACTCATCCACTTCCTCCTCCTGATCAGGTGGCTTGTAGCAAACTCCTACAACAATATCGCGTGCCTTGCCCTGCCCATTAATTTTTACCCATAAGCACTCAACCTGCACCTCATCCCCAACCAGACACAGTTCACTACTCCTTAATTGCTCCTTCACATAGAGAGAATCTCCACCTCCACATGTCTTGTCAGTCTGTCTTTCTTGAACAATACAGAGCCCTCTATGGCAGTGCTCCAGTCATGGCAGCTGTCCCACCATGTCTCTGTTACCAAATTGAGATCTTAGCTCCGCATCCGCACCCACACCTCCAGTTCCTTAGTTTAAAGCCCTCTTTATCAAGTATTGTGGTAATTTGACCCTGGCTAGATGCCAGGCGCCCACCACACCACTTGATCACCCACCTCCTCAGCAAGCCAGAGAAGGGGAGAAAATAAGACAAATGTCTCGTGGGTTAAGATAAAAGTAGTTTAATATAGAGATAGCAAAGCTGCATGAGAAGCAAAGAGAAGCAGATAAAGCTGTTACTCTCTACTTCCCATCAGCAGCGATGTCCAGCCACCTCCCGAGAAGCAGGGCTTCAGTACGCGTGACGGTTGCTTTTGGAAGGCCCGAAATGAATCTTGCCTCCCCGCCCTGCTCCTCTCCCCCAGTTTATATTACGGAGCTGACGTCATGGTATGGAATATCTCCTTGGTCAGCCTGGGTCGGCTGTCCCAGCCATGGTCCTCCCAAGATCGTGCCCACCCACAGCTACTGGTGAAGGTGGGGGAAGGAATGCTGGAGGGACAGCCTTGATGTTATGTGAGTAGTAGTCATAATATTGATATCAACAACAAGCACAGCACTGCAAGAGCTACTGTGGAAAATCACTACCATCCCAGACCCACTACATTAGCCTATTCCCAGATATTGCAGTGCGTTTATGGGATAGATGAATCCCATCCTGTCCTATCAAACTGTCATCCCCAAGGAAGGCTCCATTGTCTTAGAATCCAAAACCTTCCTGCCGGCACCAGTCTCTCAGCCAGGAGTTCACTTGGCTGATTTTTTCATTGTAGACTCCCCCTTTGTCTCTAGTGAAGAGGATGGAGGAGAAAATAACCTGAGACACCCCCCACCCAAGGTTTTATTTGCTCCTCCAAGGTTTTAAAATCCTTTTTGATCCTGCAGATGTCATGCCTAATGACATCATTCATACCTACATGGAAAACAAGTAAAAGGTAGTATCAGCATCCCTGACGAGCCTTGACACTTTCTTGACCACTTCGCTGACCTTGGCTCCTGCCAGGCAGCACTCTTTATCCACTCCACAGATGGGTCTCTCAGTGCCCTTTAGCAAAGAGTCATCCACAACAAGCACCCGTTGCCTCTTTCTATGGTACCCATTACCTGTTGTCTTCTCCTGGAGTACTTGACTCACTGTTCGTTAGTTCCCAGTTCTTTGAGATTTCATTTCCCTGTTTAGTCTTTCATTTGGGAAGTTAGATTAACACAGTTATTTATAGATTGCTAGTAATTAATATTAGATGAAACCATATTTTAATTGTTCATAACCTCATAAAAAAATCCATTTTTTGAGGGTTTGTCTTTGAAGTACAAATATGAAAACGTGAGTCACCTTGAAAACCAGGCTGTAACAGTATTTGATGTTGCGTGAAAAGTGTCAATTTAGTCAGAGTAAATTTTCTGAAAAAGATTATTAATCCTAGGAGGAAAGTTTCTTAGATTGCTTGATAATTTTTAAAGTGGGGGTTCTAAACCAGATGAAGCTTGTCTGTTTATAAATGAATTTCAGTTTCTACTACGGTAAACCATGAAGTATATCCTAATTAGCGTTTTTAAATTCATTAGTGTCCTGTCTCACTATGCCTGCTCCAGATATTACTGACAAATTTTGTCTTGACCTTAGTATCAATATATAGAAAGCACTTTTAATACAGATGTAAATGTCTCGCATGTATCAACAATTTGTATTAATGCATTTTAGTTTGTCACATTCATCAATAAATTACCACTGTTTATGTGAATGTGTGTGTTTGTTCATTACCTATGTGTATGTATGGAGAGGGAAATTCAAATAATCTCATGATCTAATACCTTAGAGACGAAAAGAAGCTGTACTTGTTTATCTTCACATAGTGTTACTATACAGGATTTCATTTCTATAACACCAAGTAATTCTCATTTGCTTTTCCATCAAGGTTTAGTTGCTATTTGAGCTTATGATGCTTTTCCGCTCCAAATATTACTAGTCTCATTCTTGTCTTTTTACTCATCTGTAATCACCTCCACATCACTTAGTCCATCCTTTCAGTGAGGCCTTACAAACATATTTGCCTGCTCTCCTCCTTACTTGCCAGCAACAACTTCCATGGAAAAATCAAAGTGAGCTCTCCTTCATTGCACTTATAGTTACATTGTATTGTATAAAACCATTTACAACAAGTGTTAACATTCTTTGTACATATTCACTTTTAAGTTGAAAAAAATGCTTCTAGATTTTATTTAACCTTTATTTGACTACTTAATTGGATAACGACTAACATAGCTCTCTACATATTATGATCAAATAACGATTATTTGTACAGAACTCATTTCTGTTGAGGTACAATTTTCTGTATGAGCAAAAGGACAAAAGCGGTTATCTTTTATAAGTGTCTATTTGTCAAACAAAGAGAATATTTTTTTTCTACCTGACTAGCCCAATAACCCACTTAGTATGATTAAGATTTTCTTACTACTAATGATATTAAGCTAAATTAATTAGGATGAAATGTGATCTAAGGGATGTTCTTATTTTATCTGGATGTCAGAAGCTTTTTAAGATGGAGAATATGAATAGGAAGTTACTGGTATTTTTATTCTTACAGAAGTATAAGCCTTCCAGACTTTTCAGTATGCAAGTGCTTACACATATATGCTTAGAAATGCAAGTCTTTCAGGCTACATGCAGAAAGCTCACCCCTGGTGATTCCATGAGTTCAAGAGCCTACTTGCAGACAGGAAAGTGAGAGGTAGAAATGCAGTGAAATGTAATGTACTGCTCAGTCTACTCTTTCCAAGTGCTTTAATATGCACTGTTCAAGTAGTTACCATCATTGCCAAAGACTGCTTCCATGAACACAGAATACCTTTCTATTCACTCTTTTCTAACTGTCAGGACAGATACTTCACATGCATCTAATATACCTTATAGTGACCACTTAAATAATCAGGTTCAAGCTTTCAGATATACTATGACATTTTATTTTAAAGAATGGCAATGAAAACTGCACTGTTTCCTTGTGATGGCTTGGTATCTTGATTCATGGGGAACACTTGCATTCCTCAGTTGTAACTAGGTAACTAGGTGGTCGATGCTGTGATAAATTATCAAAAAAAGCACCAAGTTGGCTCATATATTCTGAAGCTGGCCCCTAGGTGCAGCAATGGGTACCACAATAAGTTGCTCCAGACCACAAAATCTGAACAGTACTTACACTGTGTTATACCAAAAACATATCCATCTTGATATAAATTCTTAAGACTTGTTCAGCATGGAAGGAGGACAGCCTGATCAAGAAGATAGTTTTCCCAGAGTGAGGCTTATCCCTTGCATTCCTGGAGTACTGATCCATGCTTTTGCCAAGTGCAGAAGCACTATTTGTGGTTAGCTGAGCTGTGTTACCTACTCTAAACAATTGTGGCACCTCAACTCCTGGTACATCCTCTAAGTCATGTCTCAGTTCCCTGTCTGCATGAGACCAGTCTGAGGAACACAGGAATGAGTAGTGAAAGTTGAAAGCCATGCAACTGTTCAAATTATCTAAAGAAGAGTTTATTATACATTTTCAGCCTCCTATCATACAGTTTTCTCCTGGTGACATGTTTTACAAGTTCTATAAGTTCCCTGGGTGGTGCATGGACCACAGGCATCCTTCTGAGAAGGTAGCGTACCCTGATTACGTCTCCAAAAGAGTGCAGTGAACAATGTGTCAGAAAGACAGGAAAAAAGTTTGAGCAGTTAGAAGAAGCTGATGGTGCAGAAATGAATATATAGCCGAAGATGGTAATGAGCTACAGCTGCTGTCTCTGGACACTCTCACTTAGATCTCTCATATGTCTTACATTAAATCACCATTTTGAGACAGCATAAATTAAAGAGATTTGTCTTTTGAAAGCAGAAAAATTGTCAAGAAATATATTTGATTGTATCTAATGTAGAATAAATGTAACTAACATAAATGGAAGGCATTTTTTGAAAAATACAACCCAATCCCCAAAACACAGAAGCAGATAGAAAAGAGCACACAAATGGAGAAAACTGGTAGTAACATTTCTGAACAATTCCTTTTCTCTCTAAATTAAAATCTCAAGGACTTCCCACACCACCAGGAAACCCTCCTTTCTTTTTTTTTTCCCCTCCCCTTTGAATGTGGAGAATGACTGGTTATTATCCAAGAAAAGTTTTTAGCATCCATAGCATCTCAGGGAAGTATGCTCACCCGTGTGCTATATATCCCCTTGAGAACCTTCCTCTGCTTTGTAATGCCTCCTACTGCTTGTACTGAGAGAGGTGGTGAAAAAACAGTCCATATCCATCTCTTTACAGAAGATCATTATTCTCTCCCATTCCATGAGCTCTTACAGCCTGAAAAATTACTCTGCCTGACACCCATCTGGAGTACCCTAAACACTGCACATCATCATGAGCTCCATGGCCTCAAACTAGACAACAAATGCTTTACATATGTTTCTGTTATACACGTAAAGAGGAGTATGGGGTCCAAAGAAAAAATATGAACAGCTTAAAGCAGACAAACCCCTCAGTGAGCAGGGAAATACACAAATTTGATTTCTTTAGGCTCTACTCTATTTCAGTTTTCTGCAGCTGTATCCTTTGGACCGCTCTCCAACGGAGAGCAGTAGTTAGCAGTAGCAAGTTGTTACAAGAGGCACTCCATTTTCTGGAAACTTGACTAAAATCTTTTAGAAGTCAATACATTTAACAGATTTTATTGAAATTGTGACTACCAAGTTGAAAAATTTTGAGAAAGGGATGAAGGACTGATGAAGAAACACAGAGACATCATGATGATATACACCTTATTTCCCAGGAATCTAAGCTAAAGCCTACATTGAACTAATAATTACTCATTCCAAATCACATTTTTCACATGATCTATTCTTTTATGAGCAGAAATAAATTTTAGGCATGTAAACCTTACATTCATTGAAAAGATAACAGACCTGCTAACATAAAAGCATTTTTATTTTACATATGAAAAGTAAATCTTTTAACCAATTTAATAAGAAAGCATTCATCTTCATTTTTTTCTATTGTTTTAGTGATTTAAAAGATGAGAAATCCTGAATTAATTAGAGAATGAGTTAGTTAATAAATTATCTTACATGTTATTTACTTTGAAATATCAATGCTCATCTAAAACTGGCAAAGAGAATTAAATTCCACAGATAAAATGTTAATATGGAGGGAATAATTTAATCAAAGAAAAAGACTGATTATCTGGTAGTGGTAGAGATGAAAGCAGAAGGGGAAAAGACCTGCCTGATCCCCAATTTAAATCTTCTTTGGGTGAAACTGAGACCACCCTTGAAAAATCAACCTTATGCTACATACTGGCACATTTGGCGCATTGTACATTCTCACAACACCAGTCTTTATTTCCATTTCCAAATAAAATTTGATGGCTTCAATCCAAAATTTTTTGCTTAATGACTTTTTGCATCTTCTTTATTATGCACTTACTCTCAATGCATTTGCCATGTCTCCCCGCATTTTTTCTATTATTGCATACATGATGAAGCAGCTCAGGTGCTTTTGGATCAGAATGAAAGATTTCCATCTTTCTTGTCTCCTGGCACCATTTATGTTGAGTAGCTTCTAATCTTGGCTGCAATATATGGTCTTGAAAGGTTTATTTGAGAATTAGGTTCTTCTCTCTTTGTTCTAAACTATTCAACAGTGATTGCAGTTAGTTAAGAAACACTGATGATACAACTTAGACATTGTACATGGCTCGTCACAGAAAGTAAGAAACTGCAACATGTTTTAGAAATAGTGAAAGCATCTTTGAAGATCAGTAAACTTTCTTCACCAAGGCAGGTTGTTTTAATAGAAAAATCCTTTGAATCTATTTAGTGCTACTATTGTATCATTTTACTATTCTACCACAGCAGTTTACCATTCCACTAATGTGCAGTTTACCTCACATGGCAAGGTGCTTAAGATTTCACAAAAAAAATGAATTTGTTTTTTCCACTCCATTTTTTAACCTATTCTATTCAAATAAAATCTTTTCAATGAAAATATATACCAGATCCTTCTTATATGAATAATTGGGAGGATAGTCCACATCAGCACTTTAGAGTAATATATTAAAACATCACTACTGAGAGAGTCACAGGTAAGGTTATTTCACAAGACATACGGTTCTTAGATGAAAAGCAGGGTTTCTGACAGAAAAATGTAAAATATTAATGTAGTGAAAGCACTTATTCCTACCAAACTGTAATGCGATATATATGAGGGATAAAGTTTTCAGAACAGGATCAAATCCTCATCATTCCTGTTTACTCTGGTTTAAATATACTTCTGAGCTTGCTTCTCCATCCAGAAACCTGAAAATCCTTTGTTGCGGTGCTAAGAGCAAATTAGCCAGACATCAGATCATACACTGAAAACAGGAATCTGATTTCGAAAACTTGAAGATGCAGTTGCTTTCCAGTTCTTGAATGCCATGTGATCTTGATTAGGATCCTTATATGATGGGGTAGGATTAAAACTGTCTAAACTGTATCCATACAATCTTTAATTGTGGCAAAATACCTTCATCTAGGCAATGTCTGTATCACTGGGCTTGAGGTATAGACAGATTCCTGAGACCAGTTACATAACTTAGCCACATACCAACTTTGTCTCACAGTAAAAGTTAGGTGCCCTCCACCAGAGAGTGGGAGAGGAATCACAGAATGATGCATTTAGGTGCCCATTGTGGGTAACCGATGGCAGTCCCGTAGCATCACAGCCTGCATCAGAAGGTGATTCAAGACTCCAGGCTCCTGTGAAAGGCAGCTCAACCCTCCTGTCATAGAAGAAATCCCACTCTGGGGTGTCCTCTAACCAAAAATGTTTCTAAATGTTCAGGTGAAAAATACAATCTCTCAAAAGAGGATGAGAACAGGGCAGGAAATCTGTATAATGAATCTTGAATAAGCTAGAAAAGTACTATTGTTCTATGCAGTTACAAAGATAACAGCTGGTTTTTGGAACAAAAAAAATCATGCATCTAGTATTTTTATATCACCCTACTGCTGTATTATGTTATATTCAGACTATCTACAACTTGAATGGAATTACTATATACTAGATAGTGATCAACTATCCAAATAAACTGTTTCGCCTTTGTGAGTAGATAGAAAGAAATATACACCATAACCATTTATTTCTGGATTGAACTAGCAGCCCTGGACATGCAAGAGCTCTTGAGTAAATATACCACAATAATCCTCATCACTAGCAGCACATTTACATGACACATTTACTCACTGCCCTCTGCTGCTCTCCCTCAGCTTAGGAAGCACAGCACCCATCTTTTTTGAGTTCTTTTCAGGACCACCATTCATACATCTTCTTTATATCCATCCCAAACAAAACCAGTTTAATTTAAGAACAGTTTCTGGTTTCTGGTTTCCTTTCTAATGTGTTGGAACATTAAGCCAAAAAGAAGCAGTATATCTTTACCACCTCAGCAACCACAGTACCTGTTCTGCCTTGCCCTTCCTTTGGTTGGATCATGTCACTGATGATAGGAAGGCATGCAAGGCTGACTCAGCAGTCACCATCCTGATTGGGGCTCGTGGAACAGTAGTTGCAGGTGAGTAGCAAGAAAAGAGAGAGTGAGAGACATGTTTCATAAACCAATTTTACCTATGTCACTGATCATGCTACTGATTGCCACATACCACCAAGTTCATCTCTCTCCACCAACTTAGGTTGGGAGGTACCTCTTGAGGTTATCCAGTTCAAACCTTCTCAATTATAGGATAATTTCAAAGTCAGGTCAGGGGACAGCAAACATACTCTTCTTAGCCAAGTATAGAGTAAGAGTACACCCTTTTGTGCTTCTCAAGCAGTTATTTGTATATCGTTACATCAAAGGGGTTCATCTACAGCAAGGATTCCACCCAACAGGCTGACTGGGCTACCGTAGTTTCTGATCATGAAATCAGTCTAAGTTGAAGCACCTCTCAAAATTCTTCAAGTTCCAAACTCTCCTGTTTCTTTGAAGCAAGTATCACGTCCTGCATGCAAGCCTGAGCTTCAGTTCTGCCTTTAACTTTTAACATGTCTTGATTGCTTTACTTGTTTGCTTCTCTTATCCAATGCTTTTTAATTTCCTGAAGGATCAGATTCCCCTCCCCCATTATGTGACCAGGTGCAAACACTGGTCCTCAGGACTGGCTGTGTAACTGATGGTAACTTGAAGAAGTGGTTTCATCCATAGGCGTTTTTTGAGAATTTGATGGTCCTCCATCAGTGTTTTCCTCTCACAAGAAGCTGGCAAAACTTCTTTCAGTTATCTTCTAGGATGATGATGATGATGATATTATCTACATACAGGGCTGCATCATGAGGATCTTCATGCTTTAATTCTGTTGTGACTTTCTACTCCTTAGGCACAAAGGTGATAGCTTTTTCCCAAGGTTTTAGGAGCACATGGGTAGTGTGGCATTTGGTGAAGATCGTTGGAGCACAAAACACCTGGAATCATAGCCCCTGTTTTCCATGTACAGCTGCAACAAAATATTACAGGCTTATCTCTGTTTAAGAGAAAGCACCAGATAATTTTATATGTATTTCAACATCAAGAGGATTAAATTGATGCTTATGCACACTCTGAACAGGGGTTGTTCTCCTAATCAATGCTTCTGTGAAAAGTCACAACAAAATAATTTGTTCCCTAAGTATAGAAGAGAAAAATTGCCTTTAAAGTGAAAGTTATAGTGATAGTGATGGCAAAACTAATCTAGCCCTTAGCTAATGTGTTTATTGACATTTTTAGGAGAAAAGACTTTTGGTCACCTGATGTTTGTTTTCAATGCCATACACTTGACCATGAACTTGGCTGTATGTTAATAAAAAAAAATTAAATCAAATTAAATAACAGTCTGAGACAAACCTTTGCTTTCAAAAGTTAGTGTAAAAAACACAGTATGGAGTTTGACTCAGAAAGCAAATGTTGTCATGTTCCATCTTTCTTCAGCAAACTATCAAGGGAAAAGTATAAAAAGTGGAAAAAACTACTAATGAGAACATAAGTAAAACAGAATATGTAATGTGTCCTGATGTAACAGAACTCAGATCTATGAGTAATATATTTATTTTTTATCTATCTAAATATATTTAACATGATTCTCTTCATTTGCTGCACAAAATTTGAGGTAAGCTACTCAAAGTTAGAAATATCTTAAGCAGTAATACTATGCATTATATATCAGCACATTCATGTAGAAATACGTGAACATTTTATGAACACAAACTATCTTCATTCAAAGATGAAAAGGAAACGGTCTGCCACTGTAGCTTTCATCTGGAGCATGTTTATTCAACATACTTCCTTAGAGTAGACATATTCAGTCTGTTGTAAATCTCATATTATCTCAGTATTATTAATAATATTTTACTTAAATATGTATTAGAGATGCTTCAATTAAGGTATCAATATACCTGCAAAGCTTACCAGCACTGCTGAGAAGAATGCCTTTCAGTCTAGTTTCACTAACCAGAACTTTAACTGAACATTGTTGCCTTCATCCTTCTTTTTAAGAATAAATCACGCAGCAATATGCATTGCCAAGTAAATGCACACCAATTACAGCAGATCCTTATGTAACCTGTTTCTCAGGTTAGTTCAAATGACTGGCATCATTCCTGTCATTTTAAAGGACCACAGCAATTCCCCCTAGCCCCTTGGCTGAATGGTTGTGGAACTTTACTTTTAGGGAAGACCAAATAGCTGATGAGATGCCTAACTTGAAGATGGACAGGATAGAAGAGCTTCACACTTTCTGTTAACTAACATCAGGTGGTCTCTTTGTGCACTGGATGTTTGAACTCCATTCTCAAGCATCTAATTAGTCCTGCTGTCAGTCAGGAGAAGTAGGAACTTGAACTGAATTCCTTTAGGTGCTCTAATAAGCAGCTAAAACTTACACATTGTAGTTTGAGGGTTTTTTAATGTACACAAATCTTATTTCAAAATTTTGAAAAAAAAGAGAATTGCATAAGAATTACAGGCTTGGGGCAGAGAGACTGGAAAGCTGTCCATCAGAAAAGGCCCTGGGAGTGTTAATAGGCAGTGGCTGAACATGAGCCAGCAGTGTGCCCAGAAGGCCAAGAAGGCCAATGTCATCCTTATTTGTGTCAGAAAAAGTATGACCAGCAGGGCCAAGGAAGTGATTATCTCCCTGTACTCAGCTGGTGAGGTCACAGCTCGAATACTACATTCACTTCTGGGCCCCTCACTACAAGAAGGACATGGAGGTGCTGGAGTGTATCCAGAAACAGGCAATGAAGCTGGTGAAGTGTTTGGAGGACAAGTCTTATGAGGAGCAGCTGAAGGAGCTGGGATTGTTCAGCCTGGAGAAGAAAGAGGCTGAGAGGATATATGATCACTCTCTATAGCTACTGGAAAGGAGGTTGTAGAGAGCTGGGGGTCAATCTGTCCTCCCAAATAATGAATGATAGGACAAGATAAAATGGCCTCAAGTTGTGTCAGAGGAGGTTTAGAGTGAACATTAGGAAGAACTTTTTCACTGAGAGTGTTGTTAAACATTGGAACAGGCTGCCCAGGGAGGTGATGGAGCTACCATCCCTGGAGGTATTTAAAAGCTGTGTAGCTGAGGTGCTGAGTGACATGGTTTAGTAGTGGACTTCGCAGTGTGGGGTTACTGGTTGGATTCAATGACCTTAAAGGTCTTTTCCAACCAAAACAATTCTATGATTCTAAAAAAATGCAGATATACTTCTCTTCTATCATTTGGAAGACATGCAATGCTTGTAATGCGGTTCCATCATTTGGAGGTAAGCACCATGCCACCTGAAGTATATTTTACTCAATAGCTATTCTTCCCTTGCACTCCTGGCTGCAGACAAGCAGCACTGATTGTATACTGCATGGCCAATGCAACCAGCTACACCTGCATCTGTGGCTCCACAGAGCCAAGAGGACTTGCAAGTTTGCAGGTTATGTGGAAGTTGGCACAGATGCAAATGTGCTCATAATTTCTGTCTGAATTCATTATTCTAGCTGTCCTGGGAAAATCAGCTGTCTGGGAAACCACTCTATTGATTAGGGAGTGCTTCTCCCTAATCAATACAAACTACCAAAAATATTTGCATGCACAATACTCTCCTAAAGACACAGATGCTTCCAAGTTAAATTCTTGTTTAACCATGTTCCCTGGTCTCCATTGACCAGAGTGAGAATATGAGAGCAAAGTCATTATACATGTGAATGTATGCAAAGTGAGGGTGAGGAAGAAGGCTCTTACACACAGCTCTGTCTTTCAGGACACTGCAAGGCATAGCAGCTAGGGCCCAAACACTCAACAGGGAATCCCTCCTCCTTATGCCAACCCAAGGCTGTGTGATGCTCCTGCTCTGTCCGGCAGCCCTTTTCAAGTACTCTTGAGTCTTTCATCATCCATATCAAAAGGAATTCTAGAAGAAACAGATGCAAATAATCGAAACAGAAATCCTGCCATATCAGGGACTGCATATCAAGCAGAGGGGACTGTGGGGATAAGGATTGTTTGATTTCCTTGGGTGTGAAGGTAGCCCCTCAAGACTTGCTGTGGAAAGGTGCCTCCCCCTCTTTCTGGCTCACTGCTTGTTAAAAGCGTTTGTATCAGATGTAGCAAGGTTTGAAAATGGCTCAGGAGTCAGCATGGAGTGAGTGGGAAAAGACGGCAGTGATATGACAAAAATAAATAGATAAAATAGTCTCACATGCAATCAGATGAAAAAGTCTCAAATTTCCATAGCATCCACAAGCAGCTCTGTCTCCTTCCTCCTTAAGATATACTTTTGAATTTTAGCACACAATCTTTGGTTAGATTGCAACTTTTGTAAAACTTCTGTGTAATAAACAATCCCCATAAATTCATTTCATGTTTTTGTTTTATCTGTCCAGCAAGAAGTGACCTACTTAAAAATGAACTTGTCACAAACATGAGTTTAGAACTTGAGAGTTTTAAAAGAATGAATAGATTATAAGAATAAAATCTGGAAGAAAAGTCATCCAAACCATAGAAAGATATTTTACTTCAAGAGATTATCAAAGCAGCATTACTTGCTATTTTCTCCCTTTCTCTGCTTTTTTTTTTTCTGCTTTGGGCATCTGAACCCTTTAGATGTCCCACTGACTTAATCCTTGGCCACTTTCATATTATTTCCTTCACTTTTTTGTCATCCTACACAATGCTACATTTAAGACTAAGTTTGTGAATGTTTGTTCCAGAAATGCCAACTTGCTTTTCTGAGTTGTTGCACAAGGTTTCATATATGGACAAAGGACTCAGAATAAAGTCTCCTTGTGGTAGGTGTCCAGAAGATCTCGGACTGTAATGTGAGGAGTGAAGAGGAAGTGAAAGGGCTGGCACGGGACACAGTGAGAGGAGGTGCTTATGCCAGCAGATATATGGGATAACATAAACAATAAAGCGGAAACTGAGCATCATCCATACCATGTATGCAATGATCCATTCCCCTCAGCAGTCAGTGAGCTGGGAGATTGGTCTGGACTGCCAGGTAGTGTTGCCAGCAATGGAAACATCTCCTAAAAACTGTGGAGTAAAGAAAAAACAGAAAAGTCAAAAGACAAATATTTGATGGCTTTAAAGACTTTTATAGATATCATGAATTCTGTTTCATTCCTTCTGAGGAAAGAGAGACACACACTGAGATTCAACAAGTGCAAATATTGAAAAAGATAGTGTTGCTATGGATTTATAAAAGCTATTTAACACAAATACTAAAAAAAATGGTGATTGTAATAATATTAGAATTCATTTAAATTTTACTAAAACAATACCCTTTTATCCTGATGATTTATGAATCTTTCAACTGTGCTGTTACTGAGACAAATATTAATATTCAAAACATATCTATCCATATAATTTATCTAGTTTCTAAAATAGAGTTAAAAAGAGAATGATTCATCAGCATTTGATCACAAGAAACTGTTTCAATTGAACACAGATTGGAGCAGCCATGAGCAGCATTAGCTTCTGCTGTTGCTATGAATAGTGGATACTGTAGAGGACCTAGTCCAAAATAAACCTCATCCGCCCTGTAGAGGAAGGTCAGGAAGTAGGGGCATCAAGCAAAGCTACCCAGCCTCCTGCCCAGGAACGGAGGGCTACTGTTGCATATGTCATAGGAATAAAAACAAGGAGAAAACAAAAGTCAGGGGAACAGCCATGTGCCCATCATTTCCCCAGATAACTATGAAGTGCTTTTTTGCATTCCCATGGCATGAGACTAGGGTTGTTCCTCCTCCTGGACACTCCAGCATGACCACTCCACTCTTGTCTGAGACAAAAGCAAGGTTTTGATGATGTGTCCAGTTTTGGGCTCCTCAGCTCAAGAGGGACAGGGAACTTCTAGAGATAGTCCAGTGCAGGGCCACAAAGATGATCAGGGGACTGGAGCATCCTATGAGAAAAGGCACTGGGACCTGGGACTGTTCAGCCCAGAGAGGAGAAATTCTCCAAAACTCAGGTGGACCTCATTAATACAACTATTTAAAAGGTGTATGTCAAGAGGATGGGGTGACACTTCCGTAGTGTTCAGTGACAGGAGAAGGGGTAATGAACAAAAGCTGGAACACAAAAAGTTCCACTTAAACTTAAGGAAAAACTTCTTTACTGTAAGGGTGATGGAGCCTTGGCACAGGCTGCCCAGATAGATTGTGGAGTCTCCTTCTCTGGAGGTTTTCAAGACCCACCTGGATGAGTNCCATGGCATGAGACTAGGGTTGTTCCTCCTCCTGGACACTCCAGCATGACCACTCCACTCTTGTCTGAGACAAAAGCAAGGTTTTGATGATGTGTCCAGTTTTGGGCTCCTCAGCTCAAGAGGGACAGGGAACTTCTAGAGATAGTCCAGTGCAGGGCCACAAAGATGATCAGGGGACTGGAGCATCCTATGAGAAAAGGCACTGGGACCTGGGACTGTTCAGCCCAGAGAGGAGAAATTCTCCAAAACTCAGGTGGACCTCATTAATACAACTATTTAAAAGGTGTATGTCAAGAGGATGGGGTGACACTTCCGTAGTGTTCAGTGACAGGAGAAGGGGTAATGAACAAAAGCTGGAACACAAAAAGTTCCACTTAAACTTAAGGAAAAACTTCTTTACTGTAAGGGTGATGGAGCCTTGGCACAGGCTGCCCAGAGAGATTGTGGAGTCTCCTTCTCTGGAGGTTTTCAAGACCCACCTGGATGAGTTCCTGTGTGACCTGATCTCAGGAAACTCGCTTTAGCAGGGAGGTTGGACTAGATGATCTTTAGAGGTACCTTCCAACCCCTACCATTCTGTGATTCTGTGATCTCCAAAATTTACTAAGATCAAGGTCAGTCTGTGAGGGATCTCTAAGAAAAGATTGTCTCTCCTGCAGAAAAGGTTTCCAGAAGGTGTGCTAGAACTAAATTAATAGTTAGGTTTTTGCTTTTACAGGTTGATGAAGCAAGTCTAAACTCTCTCTTTGCACTCACAAGTCACTGTGAGGTAGCTTTCAAATAAGTTTGGACAAATGAAGCAAAAAGCCCTTGAGCTTTTTGAGAGTGAGCTCCAGACTCAGATGATTCTGTTTGAATCAAGTAAGTTGATTTATAAATATATTTATAATCTAATAAGTACTTGGGAGACAAACAGGGTCTGTTTGCATCAGAACAAAGCAATGTCAGCAGTTTTCTTCCAAGAGTGATGAACTTGGTTAATCTGAAGTCTCTGCTCTTTGGTTGTTCTGAGTCCTTTACACTCTGAGGAGAGTTCACATAGCAGGTTTTTTTTTTTCCTCATCAGGCTGAGATCAGTCCACCTCAGCTTCTGGACACATTTTGTGCTACATTTCTTGGTTTCTCCTGGTCATTCTATTGGTAATGGCAAATGTAGAAAAAAACTGTGTTCTTGGTTCAGAGAGAAAATCTGTCTCTCTGTGAAGTGAATGCCTGTAGCGGTTTTGGTCTGGGCCAGGTTTTTCAGTAGCAGGGGAGCTAGAGAGGAGGCTTCTTTAAACAAGGAGAGTTGCCAGAAGCTTCCTCTTTAGCTGACAGGGTTAGGGCCAGTCAGTTTTAAGCTGGACCCTGCACCTTACCCAGGCCTGGCCAATTAGTGGTGGAGGTAACGGCTCTGTGAATAACAGATTTGAGACAAAGAAGTTGTTGTGCACTTGCAGAACTGCAGCAGCAACAGGGAGAGAGAATGTGAAAACATCTCCGCAGACACCAAGGTCAGTGCAGAAGGAGGGGGAGGAGGGTGCCCAGGCACTGAGAAGAAGGAGCTGCAGCCCATGGGAAGGAGCCATGCTGGAGAAGTTCATGAGGGACTGTCTCCCGTGGGGAGGGACCCCACAGTGCAGCAATGGGAAGTGTGAGGAGGCCTCCCCCTGAGAAGCAGCAGCGGCAAAGTCCATCTGTAATGAACTGACTGCAACCCCCATTCCCCATCCCCTGCGCCACTAAGGGGGAAGGAAAGGGAGTCCCAGGAAGTGGAGGAGTGGGGGGAGGTGTTTTAAGATGGTTTTATTTCTCGTCTCCCTGCTTTTATTGTTTCTTTAATAAATCAAACCTTTTTCTCCCTAAGTTGAGTCTGTTTTGCCCGTGATGCTAATCGCTGAGTTTGATCTCTTCATCCTTATCTCAATTCACAAGCAGTTTGTTATATTCCTCTCTCTTTCTCCTGTCCAGTTTAGGAGGGAGAGTAATATTATGACTGGGTGGATATTGGGCTAAACCACCACAATGCCATTCTGTATTTGCTATTAAAATGTGTTGTTAGAATGTCATCTGATTTTGGGGTTTTTTGAACAAAAATAAAGAAATATTATATCTTCAATGTTCTTGTGAAAACAGTTTGGAGAGTTATGGTAAGGCATTCCCAAGTAGCTGCAATTCCTGATCTTCTCACTTTTGTTTTAAATGAATATAGATCTAGAAATGCCACAGAGCTTTTGGCACCTGCGAGTCTCTGCCATCAGAAGAGAATTCCTGGGCAGTCTCCCTTGCCCCTTCTCTTCAGCAGCTCCCCCACAGCTCTTGCAGATGTAGAGCTCGTTCTGTATGGTTTTTTATCTTTTTGAGACACCCAAATGGAAAGGATTTTTTTCCTCCAAAGACATGATGTCTAAAGTAAACACTTGACAGGACTGCATTTATTCCACTTGCAGCTGATTGCTTACAGAACTACTAAGTTGGGAGGATAGAGTTGGCTGCAGTATTTAACTTGTATGTCTGCATTTAGTGTCTTAATACTCTGCCTGTTATTTTCATTTCCCATGTCCCACCTGTATGTCTTAGCCTGAACAAAAATGGGCCTCAGATCAGGGTTAAAGAAGCTCACTTTAGGTAAGACACAAGTGGTACTAGTGGACAGAGTAAATGAGAGATTGGTCTTGCTTCTGCCTCTACCTGCCCAGGAAAGGGAATTCCTGTGTCATGCAGATCTCTCTGCTCCCCTTTTTGCCTGCCTGTGATCATAATCTGAAAGGACCTGTAACATCTGATTTCACAAGAAGAATAATCTCTCATTCTTTGTGGATGGAGGGGGAGGGAGGGAGAGATATGCATAATTATAACATGCACCCAATTTCCTTAGTATGTACAAGAATATGTTCTAAAATGCAATTAAAGGATGTTCTGCCAGTAAATAATCTTACTGTCAAAATCACTGATACATAGACTACTCATCTGTGAAAAATGTATCTATGAAAAACTCAAGAGGTCATCAGTCACGGTCTCTCCTTCCAGTGTTTATAAAGTTGTGTCTTTGGATACAAATGTTTTCAGGGTTCTTGCCACAATAAAAATCAGAGCTTTGGTCTAGTGTATTTACAGACAGGATTACTGTGCTTAGGTAGACTGAATCTCATCTTTTTTTTTTTTTTTTTTTTGTTATACCAAATAGGTGCATAGAGGCTGTCTCTGTTATTCATAGATCCCCGGTAAAGTGATGAAAAGAGATCTCAATATACATGATATCTAAGTACAGGGACGATCTATATCTTGGCTCTGGGTTTAAGCATACAGCATGTACTTATATAAGACCACTGAAGAATGATGCTAGATACACTCACTACACGTAAAATGCTCTGAAATTAAGTATACTCAAACATTTCAGGTTTGCCTTCTGCACAAAATCTCACATGGTCACAAAATTTCCTGTTTTCCTGTAACACATTAGCTGTTTGTTGATGGTATAAGAATTGGTTGATAACAGTGTAGCAGCCAATGAGTCTTACCATTCAGCTATTGGACTTTTTACTGGAAACCAAAACATCATCATAAAATTCAAATAAACATTTTGTACAGATCATCACTCAGGATGTACCATATTAAATCCATTGAAAAAAAACAATTCTCTGAGGTGTGTTTCATAGGCAATTGTCTCCCAAATAGTTTTCCATTAGTGTTGAGATTCAAGCCACAAGAAGTGCCTTTAATCCAGTTTCTAAGCTTGATTAGTGAAATGTCTGTATAAGAACTCCAAAGACACCTCTCTGTTGCTGCCAGGGGAAATGTCAACTTCTGGGTTACCCTGGGTCAAATGTTCTCTTACACTCATAGGTGTAATAGGTGTAAAGTCATGAATATGTCTGAAGCAGGGACAGTTTTGGGCAAAACTGAGGGGTTTTTGATTGTTTCACCATCCTCTAATGCATCACTAGGGCAAGGCAACACAAAGACAAGTGCTTCTGCTGCTTCCAGGTCAGAAGGTCCCTTATTTGAGCCTTCTACCTCCTTTCCACATGAAAAAAAAAAAAAAAAAATAAGAACTCAGAAAGTCTTCTGAGGAATCAGTTTTTCTCATTAACCGTGAAATCTGCTCACTCGCTGGAAAGCCCACAGGGTAATGTTTGTGTATTGCAGGTCAAAGAAACATTAAGCAGCCACTTTATTTTAGAAACCAAGAAAAAGAAAAGTGAACTTGACTTATTGGTAATTTTTCACTCCCACCCAAACGATTAGATAAGTCTGAGATAAAATACTTGAATTCATTAACATTTCTGCAGATTATAAAGAACTGCTCTTTGATTTTTCCATCTCTTGGTCTCTTAAAAAAGAAAATCCCTGTAATTTCATAGGTCAAGCTACAATTGCAACATTTTAGCAAAACGCTGAATTATGGAATAGACAGAACTTTTCAGTCTGAATTTATCATACTTACCATACCATGGGATGATAGAATCAATTTCAGAGAAAGCTGAGAGTTCTCAGCATTTCTGTGAAACACTTGCAGGGTTAGCATTTCTGGTTTTATGTATCTGACCTTTTGTTGTTAAATATCTGCTCTGTTCTTGTTATAGTAAACAGAAACAGCATAATAAAAAACATCAGAAAACAATTTTCCTTCAAATTCAGACATCAAACAGAATGTTGCAAAGCTGCAGAACAAATATCTGATGGTTTGGGTTCCCAGACTTGCTAAATAATGTCATTTCTGCCAGCTTTTTGATAGACAGAATGAGTAGTATTCACACCGCCCATACTCGGGGTCTCAGCAGAAGTGCTCACAACAGGTGCTTGGACTGCATGAAGTCCCTCACCGAGCTCCTCCAAACCACTGTTTTTCTGAATCACTCTTGCAAACAACACACATTGACTTCAGAGCAACTCTTAGATCACTGGGTCACAATCTTTCTTATTTATGTGCAGAGTCTTATAGACAAAGTGAAGAACTTTATCAGGAAGAGTCTCATGCCTGGCTGTGCTTTGGGAAGTATTTTGGGTAGTGAGGAGGATTTCTGGTTGACAGGAAGACCTGGTAGTAATCATGCCTTTAAGTAGCAAACAATGTGCTGACTTCCCTTGGATCCATTTATATTGTCAATGAATGGTCCTTGGAGAGGAGATTTGTCACTGTCAGCAAGGTCACCTTAATGGCAGCCTCCTGGAGCAAGCAGAAGGGTGACACCAGGGAGCTAATTCCAGCTCCTGAACAACACCTTCTTTACCAAGAGAAACTCTACTAGCTTCTGCTAAATTCTGCACTGCACACTTGATTTAGGCTGTGGTACCAGGCACCATGACAGCACAGGTGCTGATACCACTGAGGTTAACTGAAAAGCATTGTGCACAACTGACCTTGAAGAAGTAAGGTGGAACAACTGTGACATGGAAGACAACCTACCAGTTATTCAAGACAAATGCCAGCAACAACACGAAGCTGTTGCAGGGGAAGGACAAAAGCAGGGATGTGATGCAGGAGCGACTGGCTCATTTCCAGCAAAGACATTTGGCCCATCTGAGCAGCCATGCCAGCCGTGCCTGCCTACTGCCCTGCGCTGGCAGCCGCGCTGCAGGCAGTCCCATCAGCCCCCGGATGCCGGCTCCCCAAACGCTGCACCCCCCGGGCTCAGCTCTGCTCACCGCGCACCCCTCGCTCCGGTCCATATCGCTCCCCCGGGCAGGGGCCAGGTAGAGCTGGGGAGGAAAGGAGCCCGCCTGGGTACGGGGAGCGGCTCCACTGCCGGGTCTGCGGGTGCTCGATCTCCGCTTCCCGTTGTCCATCCCGTTACATCTCGGCTACTCGCCCTCCCGGCGCTGCCACCGGCTGGGGGAAGCAGTTCCCCTCGGTGCGGGCGCGGGGAAGGACGAGAGCCGTAAAAGCGGTTTTCGCTAACATCCGCACCCTGCACCCGAATCGCTGCTGGGGCCCGGCACGCGCCCTGACATCCGCACCCTGCACCCGCACCACGCACCGTGGCTGGGGCCCGGCAGGACGCGGCGGCCTCCGCGGCCCGGCCGCCGGCACCTCCGGGAGACGCTACGGCAGTCGCTACGGCAAGTGGGAGCCGTGGGCGGGGACTGACGCGGGGCTGGGACGATAAAGCCGGGGGTAATTGCGTTTAGGCAAATGAGGCTCCCCATCTCCAGGTATATAAAGTGGGGAGCGCTCCGGCGGGCGGCCAATGCGCACGGAGCGCAACACCCGCCCCCCGCGCTTGCAGACGGTGCGTGCGTCTCGGGGATCGTGTCTGTCGGTCCGTCCGTCCGTGTGTACCTATCTATGTGCGTGTCTGTATGTTCGTGAGGATGTGTGCGTGAGTACCTTTGTGTGTCAGCCCATATGTGCGTGCAGGGGGATCTGTGTGTGTGTGCGTTTATGAGGGAGGGGGTTCCTATTCATGTTCGTGTGTCCACACGTGTTTCTGTATGTGCAAAGACGTTTTGGCCCCTCTCCTGATGAGTATATGTGAGCTGATGTGAGAAGAGATGTGTGTGTACCTCTAGACACGTGTGTTGAGAGCTGTGTCTACACGTCGGAGTGTGCATCTAAGGTCTGTAGCTGTTCGTGTGAGTTTACTAGGAGATGTATATGTACTTGAAAATGTGTGTAAGGGAGATCTGGGTGGTTGGGTGTGTATGTGTGGGAAGGTGTGGCTCTCCAGATGTATATCTACGTGTGAGGGTGTGTGTATGTGCAACGCTATATGTAAGCATGTGGAGGGGTGTTTCTATCAGTGAACTAATACTTATGTCTAGCTGCTGTATGTGTCGGGCGCGCGTGTACCTAGAGGCGTACGCAGCAGTCAGGGCGCAGGGGTGTGGGGTGCGAGTGTTCAAATCGCTGCGTGTATGTGCCAGAGAACGCGCATCTCGGTGTGCACGGGGGGGAGGGGAGTGTGGGTGTGTTGGGGTGGGGGGAGCGTCTGTGTGCGCGCACACCCCAGCCCGGGGGCGGGTGCCTGCGGCCGCTCCCCACGCTGGGGCCGGGGCTGCCAGTGCCGGTGCTTTATCCTCCGCCTCCCGCAGGACGTCGAGTCGGCGATGAGGCTGTCGCTGGCGTTCTCCGTGCTCCTGCTGGCCTCGGCGCACGCTCAGGCCGAGGAGATGGGCGTCACCGATGACCTCAGCTACTGGTCCGACTGGTCCGACGGCGAGCAGACGAAGGTGAGCCCCGCCGGCCGCCGTTGCGCTCGGCCGCGCCGGCGACTCTGCGGGGCGCGGAGCCGGGGGCCGGTGTCGGGTGCTGGCTCGGGCTCCACAGGAGGGAGGTCGGGGTTTCTGCGCTGAGCGCCGGCCGCTGTCGCCCGCAGGAGGAGCTGCCGCTGCCCCTGGAGCACATCCTGCAGCGGATGGCCCGGAGACCCCGGCCCCAGCAGTTCTTCGGCCTCATGGGCAAGCGGGATGCCGGTGAGCAGGTCGCGGGGGCTTGGGCCCTCTCATGCCTCTCTGCATGCCCCGTCTCCCAGCGCCGCTCTGAACTTTACAGTGTCTGTCACTCGGGTTTAAGCCTTCAAACCTTTCTCAAAAGTTGCCATGCGGCTCGTTTGGTTTTAGTATTGTGTTGCTTGGTTTGAGTTTTTTCTCCACGCTTAATATTGGATCAGCCCAGCGATTGGAAAAGAGTGGGCTTCGTATTAAAATGCACACCAATTACAGCATGAAAACACCAACAAGGAATATAATGATAATTCATAGGTCAGCACGTGCCATTGAGATATGTGCCCACCTGTGCACCAAACTGCACAGTCCCCAAATTGGGTGTAAATTGGTTGTGTGTACAGTGATGGCCACATTTTCTATATATTTGCTGAATCAAGAAGTGGTCAAAGCAACTTGGAGCTAAATCCAAATTGTGTGGGTTTAGCTAAAACAAATATTTGTGGTTTCTTCAAAGAGAAATGCAGTTGCAAATGATCACTTTATTTTCCCTTCAGTGGAATCCATGTAGGGTAGTTTCTGCATTTAATTCTTCTAAGCATTGCAGTAGCATCATATGTACATGCCTGTCCTTTTTCAATAACTGGGTTTTTTTTATCTTTTTCCTTTCCTCTACTTATAAGGATATGGCCAGATTTCTCACAAAAGTAAGTTTAAAAAATTCAAATATTTCAAGTAATTATTAGAAGATATTCAAATAGGGAATTGTGTACTTGAGGGGATTAAGTTAGAAAGTGTCTGAGTTTAGCTAAGGACCGGCAGCACCAGTAGTGGAAAAATGTTCTGTTAAAGGTTCGAACCCCACAGTGCAGCTGCTGAGCATGTACCTCATCTGAAGTAAAGGCTTAAATCTGACAGAAGAATTGAGATTTCAGTGCACATTAATGTGTGGATGTTGCAGCTCTCTCTTATTTCCCATGGAGGGTATTCTGTCTTTCTCATAGGCAAGGCAGTCTAACTGCCAGACTCAAAGAGGAGCAATTAAGACAGAAGAATCTGGAAAATTAGAATAGCAATTCCCAAATCCCTCAGAATGATTCCACAGGAGAGCTCATGTCATTACGTGTGAGATACTGCATCTGTGCTCTCAGCATTGTCTGAGTGGGAATCAGACCTCCACTCACAGCAGGGCCTGACAGATGATGTGCTGCCATATAAATGAGCCTATCTTGCCCATCAGTAATTGTGCCTTGCTTTGCTTCTGAATAACACCACACAGGAAATGGTGTCAGCAATCTGGTGTTGCCTTGTTATGCACAGTGATATTTGTATTCTTTGAATTTGTCTGAAGATTGTTGGACAGGACGCAGAAGACTTTTATTAAGTAAAAATCACCTTGTGTTCTGTGAGACCTCCTTTGTCCAAGGAGTTCAATAACTCAATAACAGGTGTTCTTGTCAGCCACAAGATTTTGTCACTAGGAAGACCAATTAAAGAGTCCAACACAAAGCTTATGCCAAATAATCTGCTGACTAAAGTAAAAAATTATAGCTTTCTGAAGCTGCTTCACCTTGAATTAATACCTGAGGATCATCCATCTTGTAGGTGAACTAGCCAAGTAAAATTCTTTCCAAAGAGAAATTTCTAAGTTTGTCTCAAAAGTCAGCTCAGAGAAAGAAGAATGGCTTGGTTTTTTTCCTTATCTGAAACTATAGCTACCGCTATACCTGATACATGCTGTAGGCCAAAACTTGCAGTAATTTGTCCTCTACACATCCAGTGCCTTGAGGAGTACTAATGGTATAGTAAGGTAATATCTGAACTCATAAATATTCCAAAACTAAAGCCAGATTGTCTAGCTCAGACGTGCCCAGACATAGAGTCCCATTGGCTTGTTTTCCAGTAAGCACTTTGTCTGATCTACGAGGAAGACTTTTCTGTCACATAGATGCAGGCTATACCAAGACACAGCCTTCTTGTACATTTGCTCAAATAAAAGAGAATTGTGTTGGGAGAGGAATAAGAATCAGTTATTAGCCATTGTTTTTCCATTATGCCTAAAAACCAACACAAACCAAAAAGTCTAAGTCAATAAGCTGTCCACTAACTGGCCTGTGCCTTGGTCTAGTCTGATTAGTCAGACTGAAGCTCATTCTCAATTGTCTGAGTGGTGTGAACAACTAGACTGTGAGATGAACAGTTTTTGAGCCTTTGTCTTCCTCACAAGAATACATTTTATCTTAAAAACCTGCTTATTTAAAACGTATTGAAACACCTCCAAATATACTTTTCCAGGGCATAAAACAGACTCCTTTGTTGGACTTATGGGCAAAAGATCTTTAAATTCCGGTATGTATATGACTAAATCTGGTACTCAGTGATACTCAACTTCATTCAGTTGCCTCTCTGTTCTCTTCCAGCAGATGAATGAAGCAGTCTTTATGTAGTGTAGAGTCAGAGTTCTCTGAACGATCGGGATATTCTTTGTTAACTGAGATATTGGAGGGTACATTTCACTCCAATACTTGAGAACATCAGGCTGGTCTGAGGTGCAGGCAGAGTCAGGTAGAAATCCCCAGGGCACTTTTCTTAGTACCCTGACCTTACCAGTAGCATGTTCTGCCAGTCTCCAATATGCTAATGCAAGAAAACATGACATTTTCCTGACATATTAAGAAAAAATCAGAGACTGAAAATGTAAAGCTCTGTGATCTAAATCCAGATTTGTGATCCAAATCTAGATCTCCTCAGGTAAAGAGATATCCTCATTGTCTCTGGGTATCATGATTTCTCAAACTTGGAGCAGAAGGTGGAAGAGATCTGCCATTAAACACTACTTCATTCTGTAGGTCAAGCTACATCCTCATCTAAACATCCTCAGCCTCTTCCAGCTTTTCATTTTACTTAAAAAAAAACTAACAACAAGCCTTTTAAGGTTTGACTGGATACTGTGAATTTGTGCTGTTTTCCCATAGCATCCATGTAGGGTCAGAATCCTCCACCCTCATATTCACAACCTCTGGGGGTAAGTGCAGACTGTCAGTCGCTCTACATTCCCTATGCTGTAGGGCTATACTGAGGAAATCCCTCACTGTGAACCATAAAGTGTCAGTTAATTCTGAAGAATAGGAATAATAATTTAAAAAAACACCTTAATTGTATTTCATGTCTCTGAAATAGTTCTCGCTGTTTGTTAAACGGATGACAAAAATTAAATTACTAGCTGACACCTTTATATTATGTAGATACGTGCTGCAATTTATATTCTGCAGTTAATAGTTGTCAGTAACTTTTCAATTAAACTCTGTTCAGACTAGTAATATTGCTCTCTGCATCATTTTGCAAGTTGCTAGGTATCATGAATAATTTTGTACAATTTTATCTGTGGTGGCAATAGCTGTTAAATGCATAGTACTTGTAAATATATCTGCTATCACAAAAGTAAATAGCCTGGAAGTAAAAAACTGGGTTTCATTTCCAATGAAATGACATTTACATTAATACAAGAATGTAAAACACAGGGAATTTTTTAAAAACCCCAACATTTTATTGCCTTGATTTCAAATTGCTGGTATAGTGAGGATATTGTTATGCAGTGGCTGTAACAAAGAGGAGTAATGAAATTTTACCCTGTTGTGCTATGTACTACCTGCCTGACAGGTAAAACTGCTTCTCTGCCCAGTTCCCTGAAAAGAAAATTGTAAGGAACTGCTTCTGCTCCTCTGGAGAACAAGACCTGTGTAAAGGCCTGTGTAATCAAAGGAACAACAGGAGTATGTGTTAGGACTGTTCTTACTTCTCCTTTATGGAAGATATTTAATGGGGCAGGACCTTTGATTGTTGTTGTAGCTCCAGAAAGCCTCCAGATGACCTGGTGATGTATAGGAGCTTACACTGCCCTGCTGCTGGATGTGAGTGTGGTTCTGATTTAAATCCTCATGTAACAAAGCAGGGGACCAGGATGTCTCAGTCCTGAGTTTCATAAAATTGAATCTGACACCATCTCCCAAGCTGTGCAGTCCTTCGCATGAATGCTCTGGTTAGAAGCTGTAAAACAGTCACAAGTACAGTGAAGACACTGTAACAATTCATGTGGAGAAAGCAAGCTCAACTCATTTTGTATTTAGCCTGGTGAAAATTGAACTCTTGTTAATTTGAAGCTATCACTGATCTAAAATGCCAGCTTCCTGCAGGATGCAGTACTAAATTCCCTCAAACTAGCTATGCTTTTGCACAGGCGTGTCAGGCATGCATATGCTCTCTGGGAGCAGTCCTCCTTTCAGGCTGGAAGCAGAGCTGACTCTGATGATGAGCTATGTCACTCTACCATCAGGCTCTGCCCAAGAAAGGTTTCCTGCATTTCCCTCTCATTTTAAAAGAGAAAGAGAGAGATCTACTGCTACTAAACACTAAATACATTACTGAAGACTATTTTAGGCTGCAGTCAGTCTACAGGGTAGTCTGCTTAGCTCCTGCTCAGACTTTAGTGAAAGGTATCACTGTGCGCAGCGCTTGAGGACAGAGAGGGTTTAACCTGGTGAAGAGTTGACTGCAGGACAGGAGGCAGATTTTTTGATGCAGGAAGCCTCTACCCACAAATTGATCTGAGCACTCAGATCCCATCAGTTAGATGGATTGCTGGGAGGTAAAGAGCCTCTGAGTTAATGGTCCTTCAAGTAGCTCAGTAGATGGCAGATAGAAAGCACTGCTCGGACCTTCTGACTCCCAGAGGATGGTATAATCTCAGGGATAAAACCAAACCAAAGCTGCTCAGGGCTGGGCAGGAAACCTTGAACTCAGTTCCAGACATGTTAATGGGGTCCAGTCATGATCCAGCAAGCTGTGAGTCTCCAACATTTTCTCATGCTTGCTGGGGTTTCTACACAAGACCATGTGCTTCATTCTGCTGCTTTTTTTGTTTTTGCAGGATCCTCTGGAAGGAGCATAGCACAGAATTATGAATGGAGGCGTAAATGAGACATTACCATACATTATTTATTAAACTTCACTTGTTCCAGTGGCCAGTGCAGTGAAATATGAAGTAACCACTGTACAAAATAATCATTTATTTAATAATAACTGATGGAGACTGTTGGTTTGGGTTTTGAGGTGTTTTTTTGAGTTGTACATTAAATAAAATTATTATTTTTCTCATCATGGCAGTGATACATGTTGTGCAGGTGCATTGTGATTCTGAAAGGACCAGCAACTCGGGTCATGTCTCACAACAAAGCACATCACTTAGTATGACTGTAAAGTTTTGTTCACTAAACGAAGATATTCTTTTGTTCATTGAGTCTATCAGTTTCACAGCCAGGGCAGAACAGAGCTGATGTACAGTCTAGTGCCTCAATTTGTTTTCATGGTTTATAATGTACTGTAATTTCTCTATCTAAAAATATATTTGTATCATTGCAGCATGTTTTATGCTTTGTGACTATGTATCTATATATTTAAAAAGGGAGGGAGTGAGTAAGGTTTGAATGGGAACCCAAGGTCTTTATTTCATACTCTGGAATTTTATGATAGTAACATTTTAAATAAAGACTACTCTGGGGATTTTGCAACGTACTTTCTTTGATGAAAGTGATGGAGGTATTTCCCACATTGGTCTGGAATGAGACTCAGATCCAAGTGACAGTGGTGTGAGACTGGAAAGAAATATGAGATTTATTACTGACTTTTGCAGGGAGGCTGTGAGACTCCTCCTAGCATGAGTTCAGCGAGTGTTTAGGGGATTTGCTACTGGAGACAGGTGTTCCTGGGGTTGCTCTGGGTCACACAGGATGCTGTCCGTTTTAAATCTGATGGATATCAAGAAGTGTGTGAACTGGATGAAAAGGGCCTAATATATCCCACAGCTCCAAGGGGAATATGGAATTCACCTACTCTTGCAGGTTTATTATTTGAAAGGCAAGCTTTTAATAAATTCTAGCCTTGAGATTCACAATAAAAGCACCTGTTGGCTTGAATCCATGCAATATAAGAGAAAAAAATGAGTGTAATTATCTTTTTAATTAAAATGTCTGGTTATTGTATTTCCAGGACAGTCCTAAAGAGCTACATACATCTCACCAGATGCCAAGGCATCTGGAGAGCTATATTCCATCTACCTGCTAAAAGCTATCCTTCTCTGTTTGATGTTACCGTATGAGTTTCCATCACAGATGAATCAACAGTGAAAACAGCCAGTGTGTACAAACTCAATTTCAAAATAGATAAAATTATTAACTGGTTGTTGTTTTCCATTTTGGAAGTGAACTCAGTAACCTCCATTTTCAAGTTTACCTGAGGCATCCTCATAACTACATCCATTAAGGATTCAGATCCTCCCTCCTAGATTAGGAGCAGCACCCAAGCTTACCCACAGTTAAAAGATCCCATTTCTAATTCATTAGGAGCCAGCTCTAGAGTGGTAGGAGACTACATGGTAGGACAACAGTCAGACTTGTGGTGAAGACCATGCTTGTGTGAGACACAGTGATTGTACTGGCACTCTGACCAGTCTTCGTCTTGCCAGGACTAATTTTGGAACTAACAAACTTCTGTTTGAGCTTCCACTGACCTCAGTGAGAGGGGAAAGCTGATTGCAGGGCTAACAGCTTGGCAAAAGGACCGTGGAAATGTGTGTTGAATGATGCTCAGTGAAGGTTAAAAGAAAGAAAAAGCTTTAAAGTGCTGGTGGAGGCCCAGATGCTCCCAGAGTTCATAGACCATGTGTGCTGAAACGTGAGACATGGAGAGCAAAGAAAAAGCCCTGCTGCTTGCTCACCCTGTGTAGTCTGCACATCTTGCAAACCTCTCCACAGAGGCAACCACTGCAAACATATTTGCATTCAGAGAAAGTTACACAAGAGTGTGAGTGCATCCTAAGTCTGTATTGATACTGGAGATTGATCTGGCCCAGGTGCAGGATACTACACTTAGTATTGTTGAGCTTCACAGGAAGTGAAGCATGGTCTCACTGCTCAAGCCTGTCAAGGTTGATAGCATCCTTTCCTTCCAGTATCTCAACTGCACCACCGCCATTTTCTCTGGCTGGCCCTTCAGAATACGAATATTCCCCTGTTATGTGGATGTCTGATGAGTGGGTTCAATCTGGCTTTTGAAACATCTCATATTTAAATTCTGGTGGCAAAATAATGTCAGATTTGTGCTAATTAAGGATTTGATCAGTAAAATTAAAATTGGTCTTGATTTCTGTATTGGTGTAGACATGCATTCTGAGCTAGAAATCGGACACACATCAAAAGGCTCAGTCTGAAATGTTCTAAACGACAATCCAAAAAGTCCCTCATGATACTTCAGCACTGGTGGCACCATTGGGCTGAGCTATGCCACAGCAGAGCTATGAGGCCAGGCCTACATAGCGGGTCAGGAACAGACAGGGAGGTGCATGACCCACATGCATCTGCAGGCGTCTGGGCCAGCAGCTGCCCATCCCCATCATAGGCTTACTGCCAACACCCTCCCAGCACAAATATTTGTCTTCACAGGCATGCTGAAGACTCAAACAGGAATCTTAGGTCTTTTTTCAGCCTTCAGTAGTAAGCTATGTAATCTATAAGCTATAGAGTACTTCAAAATGAGTTTTTCATAACTTCTGTGGTCTTTAGTCTGCCTTTTGAGGCTCCTTTAGCTTTTAAACACTGTTACGTGTTGGACAGCATTGCCTTGGGCTACTCATGCATCAGATGGCTGGGTGATGCCAGCTTTCCAGCTCCACTGAAGGCTTTGGAGAGGCTTTCACCAAAGACCCTGCTGACTGCAACAGCCGGCCGCAAAGTGACACAGACTTTGATGGCAACAACCTGACATCCCTCAGGCTACAAAGCTAATTGATAACACTGTAGCAAGAGCATCTGTCAGTAAAATGCAAGTGAACTTTCAAATAAATAAAAATCTTTCTAGGAAGCTAGTACAGAGAGTAAACCCAGGGTGATGCTGAATAATTGTCCCCACTGGGGAGGTGCTACAGGCAATTTGACATCACAGCCTGCCTCCAACATACCCTGCCTCCATTTTGCTTCTCTTCCCCCAGAAATACATCTCCATCTGCACCATGAAAAGTGGCTTTTCTTCTGACATACATTGTTTTCCTTACATACACTGCCACTCCCCTTCCCCCACATGAGGGATGCTGAAGACAGGGTCTCATCAGTCTGTCTTGCCCAGGTATGACCCAGAGGACCTTCAGCTCTATCCATCATATCTGACTCTCTGCTGTTACATGGAGACTGGTCCTTCATGGTGCAGATGGCACATGGTGCAAACTTACCCAGGGAGGCAGGCCACAGCGTATATAGCCCACTATGAACTGGGGAGGGGGCTGCCACCTACACATCCCACCAGAGAACTTCAGTCTTCCCAGTGCTTGCCCACTCAGCAGCCACAAGTGAGTCCTTTGCTGTGTTCACGTCAGGAGGCTGGTATTTTTTATTGGTCTTAACCAAAAGAAAGAATCTGGAAATGTCTCAGCACAGAGATCTTTGCAGGGAAGCAAGCCCCTAGCCATCATTAGCTACAGCAAAATAATATGCACAATTTCCTTTAAATTATTGAAGTGATTCTTAAAAATGCTGTTTATTCAGGGTATGTCAGTAGCAGCTCCTTCAGAGCTACCAGGAGCCGTTATATAAATGCAGACTTTGTTCCTATGCCACCTTAAACTACGTCTTAGATAACTTCTTTAGCATAAAGTAATAGCAAGAAAGTCCCAATGCAAACTTCATTAATGACCAAATTTTTTCCTGATGAGCCTGAACAGTTCCCTTAGACTGTCTGTGTTAACAAATGTCTCTTGCAGCGCCACAAATGCACACAGCAGCTCCTTCCCTGAAACTGCACTGCGTCAGGATGCAGCTGCCTGCAGTTCCAGGTACAGGTCCATGTCCTCATGTCATCTCCAAAATATCTTCCTTATATTTGCTGAAAATAATACTTACTGGAAGAGTAGGTGTAGAAGAATGGTTAATAGAATGGGGACATGGCCTGGTCTAGGGCTTGAACAAGCCAGGCCTCAAAATGGTTGAAAGTCCTTGAATCGACCTAGAACATGGTAGTTCAAAACGTTACAACAAGAAGCATGATCTCAATGATGATGCTCCTTCCCCAACTATAATTCTCCACAGTTAAGCCTGAAAAGAGAAAATCTTGTCCTGTGGACCTTGCTTGACGTGTGATAAAAGCAGTGGTAATTTTGAAGTGATTCCAGATGGCTTACAGCAAGCTCTCAAAAGCAAAACTGGGTGTTTGTTCCTGTACCCACAGGCAGCCAAACTCTGTCTAGCTGCATGCCAGGTCGATGAGCTTTTTATACTTCCGGATCTGAGGCATTCAATAAAAATCAGCATTCAACCTAATACAATATGCACCAATGTTAACTAGTTAATTGGTTCACTTTTACATCATCTCCTTTTTCCCCACACAAACTGCACCTGGTACATGACAGCCCTGTCTGTGGTTTTGCTTTGCAGATGTTGCTGAGTTCTGAGAGTCATCAGAATAGGCTGAGTTCAGACACTGAGAAAGTAGAGTGGAGCAGTAGAAATTTTCCTGTCACCAGGCTGGTCCAAAAGGAGTATTTTTAGCTGTCTCAGTAAAGCATTTGAGGGACGTAGTTCTGTTTTTCTTTCATATAATTTTAAGGCAGATACCTTTCTAAAGATAAATTGGAAAAGTTTTACTGTAGATTGTGGCATGGATTAATTTTCTTTTGAATGTAATGATTTTTCTAGAAAACAATTTCATGATGCAGAACAAGTCTGGTGATGCTGTGCTAGAATGGACAGACTGATCAGAAGACATCTTTGCCAGCAGCTCTCCAGCATGTGCCTAATATGAGCCCTCATACCCTGAGTACTCTTAAAGAGAAAATACTAAACGCTAAAGCTAAATGAAGCACACAAAATTCTGGGACACTCCTTATGTAATTAAACTTTCTCTAAATTGATCTCACGTGGTTCTGAAATAAGCATAAAAAGATCAAGCAAATGCCTGCCCACCCAGCTATTGCTTTAACTTTTCGCTTGGTTTGACAAAAAGTTATGACATTCCTTAGCTGACAGTAGACTGTCTTGGAAAAAAAACACACAAACAATTAAAAAATATATCAGTTGATAAATGTAGCCAAACTTGTTCCTAAAGAAATGTGATAAAATCCTTCCAGATTTGAGCACCAGAGATGCTCCATCAGCTCGTGGTCTTTTTGTGATGGGGCAAAGAGGAGGAAAGGAGCAGGAAGATCTCCCATAAAAGGTATGTCTACATGCGAGCTGCTGCCAAAACACGTCTCACAGCTCGTATGAAAGCCAGTGTCAGCCACACTGAGCCCAGTTTAGGCACGAGGCGCGGTCTCAACGGGCACCCATGGGGGTTCATTCAGGCACAAGCAGGAGGAGCACAAGTCACCAGCAAACCTTACCAAAATTGCACATGGGCAGAAGACGACACTTTTGAATGCATTCTTGAAATGTAATGAATTCTGATGTCCACAGGTAGCAACCTATTCTAACCTGGCACATCTTCCCCACCCTTCCTTACCAAACCCATTTCAGCTTGAGGAAACAATCAAGCCTTCCTGCCCTGCCCTCGCAGGCTGCCAAAGGAGTTCCAATTAGTGTCAATTGGGATAATAATTCTATTTGCATTTTTAAGCTATTATTAGCAAGTTGTCAGTCAGCCCATAATTTATATCACTTTCATATAATGAGTATTTAAATATTTAAGATAATGTTCCTTTCTACCACCCCCTTCCTTTTCGTGCTAAAATAATAATCAAAAGTAATTTGTATTAATATACATTCTGCCCCAGGTGTTAAGAGCAGTCTTCAAGAGCAGTGGTGAAAGATGTTAAGTAATACAGTTTATTAATACAGCAAACTACTTCTGTCCCCAATAGTAGCTGAAATGGGAATCTGCTTTTGCAACTGAATCCTTCTCACTTTCCTCTTGGCCTCTGCAAGATGATTATGGTGTAGTAATTGAGGTCAATTCCAAAAATTTTATATCCTTGGGATTACGATTCTCTAAAGGATGATTTTGGACCCAATTACACCTTTTCCTTAGTGAAAAATCCTCAGTTAAGCACACTCTACCACAAAAAAAAAGGAAGAAAAGAACCAGAAGACCTCTCTCCAGAGTGAGCCTGAAGCAGGTGAAAGGTTGTGTTTGTCAAATGAGCCAGCCACTGTACATCACCATTAGACCACCCATGGTTGCTGGGGTTGGAGTCCAGATGCTTAGACTGACGCTGTTCATCATCTCAGAGTTCATAAAACACTTGGATTCGTCCTTTACCAATCTTTCAAAATGTATATGATGTACTGCACTTCATAATGCATGTGTATATATATTTCTACTTTTTTAAAAAAATTATTCTTTTGAGAAAGAAGCAGAAGCATGGCCCTAAGCCCTTCTGATGTGCCTCCCTAGTAGGACTCATGGTGTTCTCTCCATATGACTATCTGAAATCCACACATTAATCATGACAAAAATAACCCTTAACAACTTCAGAGGTAAAATTAACATTCCTCATTCCCCAGATAATGTTATTTTCCATCTTCCCTGGTATTTGATGCCTGTTTTAACTCACATTTCTAAATTTTAGTATCATAGCTGTTTTTAAATTACTTTCAAATTCAACATTGAATGCCTTCAGCTCTTAGCTCCCTTACCACCTGCAGCACCAGCGCAAGAAGCTCTGCACAACATTTTGTTAGCAAGATCAATTAAACGACAATTTTCTTTTCTACTTGGATTTATCCCCATTCTAATCCAGAATTTATTAAATCCCCTTCCAGGAAGCTCATTCCCAAAAATCCCCTTGACAAGTGTGTGTGAAGGAATGGGAAAAAAGCACAAGGAGAGTAGTTTTCCTTCTCTGAGGATGAAGGGCTCGTTTGGCCTGACACACAACCAGCGGCTGCCATCTGCCGGCTCAAAAAATAATAAACATTCAAAAAAAATCATCCCTCGAAGCAATATCTCGATCCAAATCCAAACTTTGACATACACTTCTGCCTTCTGCCCACTAGCTTCCTCAGTGGCAGTGCTGGGCATCACCGCAGAGCCAGCCTGACTCATTCCCATGGGAGAGGTGCCAGCACTGGGTGGTCTCTAGGACACTGTAGACATCTTTTGTTGTGGCTCCTAGGACTTGGGAAAGATCCAAGCCTGAGCATAAAAATAACTGCCTGGCTAGTTTTCTCTTACTGGAAGAGTTTCCGGGCAATTAAAAGTTGGAAAGTAGTGTTATGGAGAGACAGATGAACTACCATGAACAGATCTTGGAAAGCAGCATGCACAGACCGTTTATGTATCACTTCCCCTAGCCTCTACCCTACTCAACGTGCAAGACACTTCAGCAGCATAAACCACCTCTCTGCTTCCTCCTCCTCAGATCCTCCTCTCCTTCTTCAAGCCTATAAATAAAAAAATTAAATGTACTAATTCAAATTGGCTCAAATAAATAAAAACTATTCAACTCTAAATATATGAAAACTTTGTGCATTACCTGCACCCACTGACAGGCTCATTCAAAACTTTCTATGACTTTCCAAATTCTGAGTGGAAAAACACAACAAGTTTAACTGGTATTAACTCTGAACCTCAGTAAATTATAACTCAGTGAGGAATTAGCTTCCACAGAAAAGCAAACACTGGTTCCTGCAACTTAGTTTTCCAGCTTTTTTTTTTTTAAATTCTTGGTGTGGACAGTTAAATAGGCACCATATTGTAGATGTTCCTCGAACAATATTTCCCACACTAAAGGTCCTCCACAAAGACTCTCCATATGCTCCTAAGTAAAATAGGCTGCTTTTACATCTTACTGGGATTTTAAACACAGTTTCAAATGTTTTCTATGGTTTCAAACCATTTCACACAGAAATACCTGCCCAGTGGGCTAAAGGTCCCCAAAGTCCTGTAAAGTGTTTCCTGACTGGTTTGTTCTGGGTACCTTCCTGTGAAGACACACTGTCAGGGACACCTGGATGTGGACACAGTCAGTGAAGCTCCACACAAGCCCATTAACTGAGGTTAAAATAGGAGGCAGGCTTTATTAAAAAGGGCAAGGTGTCACTGAGAATCTTAAGCCATGGTAGGTCACCTACACTGCAGTGCTCTCTTTGGAAGACACACTTCTTCCTTAGGGAGAGACTGTAGTGAAAACACAATACAAATAAAAACCACACCACACTGCATCATCCACTTTGCCCTACCAGTTCTCCCCCAGCTCTCAGCAGTCCTGCAGGACATGGTGATATCCATCTCCTCTTTCCCAGGTGGGCCACTGACGGTAACTACCCATCCCCACCTCTGGACACACTACTCAAACCAACCTACTCAAATTGTTGGAATAGTCCAGCTTAATTTTCTCCAAAATGGAGGGAGAAATGGAGGCAATCACAGCAGGAAGATACAAAAGTTAAACTGGACAAGACAGTATTGTACACTAGACCTGCGTCCATTTCCCTCTTACGACAAACTACAAACACATCTGCAGCTAGAGGGTGATCCAGAGTAGCTCGTCTTAAAAAGCAAATAACTAAAAGCAGATAAAAGAGAAAGCAGAGAGTCTCATAGAAGCCAAAAAGGCTGTAGAATTCAAATCTATACAGAGAAGGTATTAACAGGTTTTCACTCCTGACATGCGTAACAAAAATGAGGCAGCAAACACTGTATTTTCTCTCTGCACAGCAGTGAAAAGCTTAAATAATTAGGATCACCACTTAAAGATCTTGCCCCACCATGTAAGCATCCAATGTATTAGGATTTATTTTTTTTAAATTGAGGTACCTGACAATGTTACAGAAGAAAATGCATTCGAGTAATGACCTCAAAGTGTGTTGAACCTATTTTACCTCAGGCAAATACTATTTTCTTACCTCAGTCTTGGGAGCTTACAGGGAGTAGTAATATTATCTTTATGCATCAGAATCTAATCAATATACTCTATACTCCTCTGCCAAGTCAAAATATATTTTACCGATTCAAAGAATCCCAAGCACATGTCCCTTAAGTAAAGAAGGCTGAAGGAAGGCATTATCTTACTCATCATACATTTCATAAAGGAGTAGTATGTGCAAGTTTATGTCAAAATATGGCCACTACTAGCCATAGCTGGACAGTTCATCTGTGCCATGGTACCAGCAAGAGGTTTGAGTAAGGTTTCTGGAACAGAGATTCAAATGCAGGATTAGAGAAAAATAATAAATAGACAATCAGACATTTTATGAAGATTTTAAACCAGAATTGCTTGTATTTTATCTTTTAAATAGCAATTGGCTTTAGTTTCCTAGTCAGGAGGGACAATAAACTAGACTTCTGTCTTCATAAAAAGCATGATGCTCATGGAGTCATTCTGCAGCACACATATATATGTGTCATCTTAAAAAAAAAAACAAAAAAAAAAAAACCAGCTCCCATTCCTAAGCACTTAAAAAGATGTCCTGGGTAAAAACTAGTGGTTTTCAGTAGGGTATTAGAAGTTCTGTGGATTCTGAAGAAGCTTTTTTCCAGTTTTTCCAAGCAAGGTGTCTAATCCCATTGTCTTCGGTGATGCATTGTCTGACTAAAACCTATGGACAACAGAGTTGGTTCATCACACAGTTGGCCACATACAGCTGAGCAGCAATATGATCTACCTCTTCATACAGCTGTAAAAACTCCCACAATAAGTGAAAAAAATTCTTACAATGGACAGAATCAAATAACCCAGTTCACACTCTATTTGCAAGAACAATAAATACATTTAAAAATGGAAGCCTTTCAGTTAGAAAGGACATAACCTGGCTTCTCTTGTCTGTTCTGCCCTTTGATAGCAGGCACAATATCTTCAGACTGTTGGTATATTTACAAGACTCAAACCAGTCAATTGGTGGCTTTACATTAATGACTTAAAGATTCTCACTCATGTAACACCCAGCACCTTTTATGAAACTCTAGTTAGCACCTCTGCATAGCTATGACTATCTAAATACCTTTTGAGAACCTGACCAAAGTTCTCAGGAATGCTTAGAATGGCATTCAGAATAGGGTAGTATAGACAGAGTATCCAAATCCCAAAGCCAGGAACATAAATCACTAAATATTCCCCTTTGCTCAGAGGGTCTGCAGCAGTTTGCATCACTTAGCCTCATTCAAGTCCTCAAAACAAAGCTCACATTGAAATATACAAAATGACGGAAAGGCAAATTAAAACAGTCAGAGTCACATAAGGAACTGAGCTGCCAAATAAGGTAGTTCCTTGTCTATGAATTATTTTTCCATGAACTACAAACTTTTGGTAGAGCAGGGCAATTTTTACTAATATACTAACCACAGAAAGCTCTTATTTCCAACAGCATTGTCAAAATGCATCTTAAGGACCATTTAAGCTTTAGGTTTGCATAATTTTATGTTTGGGTTTTGGTGAGGTTTTTTGGTGGTGTTTTGTTTTGTTTTTTTCATTTTTTTAAAGCAGCGTGCATGCAAACTGCCTGCAGCACTTGCACTTGGGGCACTGTTTCAACAGTCTATTCTTGGGTAGCTGACTTGTAATGCTTCAGTGTGCGAGCAGAAGGATCAGTAGCCTTGACCCATCTGGGCATCCAGTAGTGAGGCAACCAGCTGCTGTGCCCCAAGTAGTGCTTTTCAAAGATCTGCCGGTAGTAATAACTCTCTTTTGTTTTAGGAGGATTGAAAGGATATTTCTCTGCTGCCTTTTCCAGCAAAAGGTCATCAATCTATAAACATAAGCAAAATTTAAGTTAAGCTGCAAATACGTTTAAACTTTCACAAGTCAATTAGCAAGTTGAAGACATTCAGGGATTCACAAACCACTGAATGCCCCCAGTTTTTAAAACAACAAGTCTATTCTAGAGACAGGTTTCTTGACATGTGAACTTTTGTCATAGGCTCACTTAATCTTTATGAATACGTATGTATCTTTCCTGTGCTGTTAATATTTCACTTTGCATTTTATGTGAACCCATTATTATTCAGGTTAAGATCAGCTTTGTTAGTAAGCTCGCAAATCTTTCTTTTCTTCTCTTTGCTATGAACCAACCAGAACAGCTTAAAGCAGTATTTTTGCCGTGTAAGTGGCTTCCTAGTGTTTTTTTTTTTCATCTCACAGACCACTGTTGACTCTGCTTGTATAACCAAGCTCTTAGCAACAAAAGACTTGAGATATAGAGGTAAAGACACCTGCAGATGCTACGTTGGGTAAGAAAGGGAGGATGAATAGTTACACCAGTTGAGGTAACTTCCAAAGTAGCTTTCACTGCCCACATGCTGTCTAACTCCTCATAGTTGTCAAACAAATTTGCCCCTACTACACCAACACAGGCTTGGTTCAGATAGCACATCATTCTTGCCTGACCCAACTACTTTCATTTCTGTGAATATAGAGAAAGAAAATGTGAAGCAAGCAGCTGGTGGCAGGACAGACAGAGACACAGCTGCAGACTTGACTACACCTATTTCTGTACAACAGAACTCTGGTATTACTTGTGTTATTCCTTCCTCTTAATGATTAAAATATCTCTGCGCACCAGAGATGATTATCCTTTGTCCAAAGCCAAAATGCTGTAAATCTTCATTGGTTAGCAATACATATAGAGGCTTTGAAAACCAAAAGGGCATAGCTAGATATGGCTGGAAAACAGAATGGCAAACAAGAAAGAAGACTATAAAGTCATTATGCTGTTACTCAGCTGCAGAGTAAGTTCACGCAAGTGTCTTCAGTTGAAGAAGCTGCTTTGCCTGCAACCCAGAAATTGTGTTTGCCAACATACAATCTAATTTGTGATCCAGATACGGAAACAATCACAGCCATTTCTGTCAGGCTCTAGCAATTCTTTTCATCCAGGATTTCAAAAGATTTTAACCAATTCAAATAGCTGTAAGACCATTGATTAAACTTTATGTTGCTCCTCCACTGTGATGTTCAAGTTACTGTCATATCTGGGTTTATTCTCCCAATCAAGCAGGTAAGCTGCCTCCCCTTGGAGCTATATCTAATACATCCAAATGTGAAAGACTAAAAGAAAATTAAAAGAAAAAAAAAGAATAAAAGTGGTATTATACCTGTTGATCAATATAGTCCTGAAGAATAGAAAACCAGGACTTCTTTAGTGATGCTATACCATCACTGAAAGCTTCTTTTGGTCTCCAGAGTATTTCTTTGGGAAGCAAGTTGGAATCTTCAAAGGACTGTCTTAAAAGGTATTTTTCAATTCCATTCTGTTTGCAGAATAACAAACAATGTTGTGAGTCTCAGGAACTGCAGTACAAAGATCTGGCTTTAAACACTTAAGAAATCATAAAATCATTTTGGTCGTAAAAGACCTTTAAGATCATTGAGTCCAACCCATAACCTCACACTGCTAAGCCCACAACTAAACCATGTTACTCAGCACCTCAGCTGCATGGCTTTTAAATATCTCCAAGGACGGGGACTCCTCCATCTCCCTGGGCAGTCTGTTCCTATGCTTAATAGCTCTCTTAGTGAAAAAGTTCTTCCTAATCTAAACCTTCCCTAGCACAACTTGAGACCATTTCCTCCTTTTCTATCATTTATTACTGGAGACATCAACTTCCACCTTGCAACAAGCTTCTTTCAGGTAGTCATAGAGAGTGATCATGTCTCCCTTTAGTCTTCTCTTCTCCAGGCTAAACAGCCTCAGGCTAAACAGCCCCAGCTCCCTCAGCTATTGCTCATAAGACTTGTTCTCCAAGCTCTTCAACAGCTTCACTGCCTGTCTTGGGACACGCTGCAGCACCTCCAAGTCCTTCTTGTAGTGAGAGGCCCAGAACTGAACACAGCATTCAAGGTGTGGCCTCACCAGCACCAAGAACAGGGGCATAATCACTTCCCTGGTCCTCTAGGCCATGCTATTTCTGCCCCAGGCTTATCCCTGCCAAGCCTGGTTTTGCCCTTTTCCCCCTTCAAATCTAGTTTAAAGTTCTCTGTGAGCCCTACTAACTCTTGACCCTGTATCCTTTTCCCTCTGACAGGTGTATCCCATCTCTTAGAAGTAGCCCTGGTGTCTTGTATACTGCCCAACGTTCAAAAAATCAAAAATGTTGGCAAAATGGATTCCTTCAGAAGGTAACCTTTCAAGAACTGTTTTCCTTTCAGAAGGTCTGGCTAGAAAGGGTACCCAGTGGTCCAACAGAGGAGAAGCTAAAGAGACAATGAAATTACTATAATGGGAACTCAAAAGGGCTCCCAGTAGTCCAACAATCTAGCAGAATATTTAACAGCATGCTTGATTTTTGGCAGAGGAATACTCCTTGAATTCAGCAATGTGGTCACACTTAAAACACATACCAGTGATTTTGTAAGCTTACAGCTGGGTCTGACCCTAGTTTTACATACCTTGGGTATTCGCAGTTCTGCTGGCAGAGATAAATAGTAAGAAGTAAACCGATGATCCAAAAACGGGACTCTCAGTTCAAGACTAAAACAGCAGAAACAGAAAATACAACGAATTAATCCAACAAATTCCACACTAGTTAAACTTTCTCTGCCCTTCACATAAACACAAAGGTTTCTGCTTTTACTTAGGAGAAGTTTCCCCTGCAGCTTCATGACTATCTGCCTTTAATTCAACAGTTTGGAAAGAGAAGTGCAGTGTCTGCACAGACAACACTGGGACCACAGTGGTTTATGACTGTCTGCAGGGCAGCCTCTGGTATGGCCCCTGTCTGTGGGACCTGCAACCAATGCTGCTCCACGCAAGCAAAAACATACTGAAAATAAAAATTCCTTTTGCCCCCAGAGAGCTGGCAAGTTACTCACTGGGATTTGCATCAGCATTTGTAAAGGTGCCACAGAACCAAGCAAGGATTTCTGCTATCATTTCTGAAATCCACTGTTGGGCATGTTTTCAAGAAACAACAAGCAGGAGCTCATGTGGATACCACCAGTAAGCTACTGAAGTAGCTGAATGCTGCAGCATTTGCACAAGTTCTCTCCTATACCAGTGGCAGATATACACATGCATCAGATATACACATCTTCCTGCTTTACATTGTCTTATGCACACTGTGGCTTCTAAGAATGCTGAAGGCAACAAAACTAACTGTCATTGGTAGAAAAAAATCTCTCAGTGTGTTTCCTCCAAAAGAGATGCTACCCAGCTTTAAGTCAAATGGAGATGTTATACTGCATTCTAGTAATTTCATTGTCTCTCTAGCTTCTCCTCTGATGCAAAGTTTAAAGTATATATTCACTGTACCAAAAAAAAAATCTCCATTATCATTTGTCAATCAAGTACTGAGGTTTAGTTTCCACATATACTGATATTGCGTTGCGAGTCTTTCCCTACAGATACATTTCTCTCCTTTTTCTCCATAAACACCTTAAACTAACTCAGTTTCGATTTGTTAATACAAGGGTTATTTCTTCCTAGGAGTGCTGTAAAGCTGACCTCAGCTTCTCTTCAAGAAATGACAACTCTTCAAAGAAGACAGCCAGAATCTGATTGAATATGTGATCAAACTTTTAAGCACAAAATTAAAGGCAAATGACAGGTCTCCTGCATGCTGTCCATCTTTATCCAGGAAAGAGAAACTGAAGAAAGTTATTTAAAAAAATGGATGAGAAATTTTGTGGCAGGATCAATAAGTTGTTTGCTTTGCCAAAAGTACCATGTTTTTCTCATCTATAGCCAGCTTACCAACAATATTCTCCTTTTAACAAATGTATTTCTTTAATAAAATAATGCTGTTTTCTGCAGTGTACAATTTGGTGATTCTTTAAGGCATCAGTCACACAGATTGTGTGACTTGATACACAATTTTCTCTTTCAGTATCTTTATAGGATTTTTTAATTCCTCATACGCACGCCAACTATCAGCTTTGAGATCCCTCTTCATTTTCACCTCAAAAAATCTCAAAGTCAAATACAACTTTGCCTCCCTCCACAGTTTATATTCCTAATTCCTAACTGCTTCTCTAAAGAGCAGTACAATTCCAGATAAAAGACATCCCCTGCATCAGCTGGCAACACAGCAGGCCCTACTGTCACAGAAGACCTCATTACATTTTGCAGGGTGGTTTGCTGTTGTTCAAGTTCCTTCAGGCTACAAGTTCAATTCAATCTTGGCATGCAAATCCCCAGCAGCCTTCTGCTTCAGAATCCAGAATCCAGCTACTCTAAGTAGATGCAGTTAATCAAAAGGTACTGTAAAGAGATTGATTTTCATTCCTCCTTTACCTTATTGCTCAGAAACAGCACTAAAATCCACCATCTCTGCTCATCTGCTAACATTTTTATTGGTAAAGCAGTGTCTGTACAATTACAATAGCAATTTTGTCCAGCAACGTTCCAAACAAGAATGGGATGGATGATCACTCTGAAGAACAGATTTGTCTGACCTATTGGCTGTCAGCCTCCACACTGTGCTTTCCACCCATTCACAGCACAGGGCCCCTGAGCACCTGTGCATATCTGGGACTTTAGCAATGCTTGTTCTGCCACAGTGGGTGCCGTCTCCAGTTATGTTAAAACACAGAATTTGAGCAGAGCTGGAGGTGTACCCAGTTCACTACTACTGCTCTGAAGATCACTTTCAAGTAGTTTAGGCCAAGATAGTAGGAATAAAATTATCCTGCATCACAATATTCTAAAACGCGTAGTAATTTAAACAGTAACAACAAATCAACTAACTGCTACAATTTCCTCATCAGCAGCAAAACTTTTAAGATCTTCTTAGGCTTTTAAAAAAAATCACATGAGTCCTCAGCATCCAAGAGACTACATTTTACCCATGTGCTGCAGTAGTTCTGTCTGCACGAAGCACATCAAACAGGTAGAGCTCCTTCAGAAGCCTCTCGCTCTCTTCTGCAGCTTCCTCAGGAGATGGCGCCTGGAACCAGAAACACACACTTATTACAGACATGATGCAGCTGCTCTGAGGCAACCAGGACTTGTTGGAGTTGCAGATCTCAGAACTAGCTAAGCCTACATAACAGAAACATTAGCCTCAGGAATTTTTAAGGCTTAAAAAAGTTATTTTTTAGGTGATTGAATTAAATCTCTTGGATTTTATGCCACCTTGGGAGAAAGTCTCAACAAATACACTGTTGTGATAACTCCAAAACATCACACCTTGAAATTTCAGAGATTTTGCACTGAAGGGGTAAACAAGCAGCTGGAGGGCTTTCTGTATAAGGAATATATTTACCTTGTGGAAATATATATATCCTTGTGTCAGTTCATCTGACCCTTCTCCTGAAAAAATGACCACACTGTCTGTTTTCTTCCGTATATATTTGGAGACAAGATACATACCTTAAAAACAAAGAAGTTATTAAAATACAACTACATGTATGATGCTATATACAGCTAGTAGTTTGTAAAGTCCAGTATTTTAGAATTCTCTCCTACACTACTTTCTTCTGTGGCAAACAAGCATAATATGCTAAAATAGTATCTTCTTGTTATTCAAAGCCATCAACAGCCACACTAAGTGCTGTAAATACACCTAAACTGTGTGCTTACACTTCACTCACAAAGTATCAGAAAGATGTGTTTGTGATCCTGGGAATGCCGGTGGATTCCCATGGGAACACACAGAGGAGCTGTTTGACTCAGTTTGAAATTAAGCACATGATTAACTAACTCCAGCAAAATCCAGAGAAATGTCAAAGAACCTTCTCAAAACTACCGGGGAAAGTTGCCATCTATTTTCTGCCACCGTGGGCTGAACTGGAAGCACATATAATAATATTTATAATATTGTTAATAATTATTTTTAAATATGGAAAGATAATATTGTTAATAGATATTTATTAATCAGGATGTCTTTCACTTATTGCGTCTTTCTAAACAATATGCTTTTATAACAAAAAGTATTAGCGATCTAATGAAAAGGATCCAGTTCATTATTTCTCATACTAAGCAGTAATCACAAACAAAGATTACAGACAACCAATTGGCTTTATTTTTTAAAGAAACACTTTCAGTATTTCACATTGCTAAGTCCTATCTTCATATACCAAATTTCATGCAGGGACTTGTTCTTCAAAGCTATGTCTCTTATTTGGCTCATTTACTTTTTTACAATGCTTTAGGCTGACACAAGATTGACTAGGAAAAATGTTGGAGCTGGCATTGCAAAGAAGGTCACATTGAATTAAAGTTTTTCACTCTTCTCAGGTTGGTAACTCTTTGCAAGAAAGGTTTTTATTTTTCAGAATTGAACACATTATAAGCAGCCTACCTAGCTTGAGTGCACATGTGTTATCAGAGGGTGACAATACTTCACTTGTATTAAAATTATGCAAGGAAAGGGTAATCACGATTGTTTTGCTACCACAAACAGTCATTACCTCACTTAAGCTGTAAATTTTCCCTTTCTCCAAGACTGATACTTTTCAGAGCAGACAACCTAGACCTGGAAATCTAACATTTCTTCTTCATATAACTTTTGGTTTTAATCTCAAAGCTTCAGGAACGTCTCTTGCCAATTATTTTGTATAGTTGGTGACCCTGAAACTAATAACTGCTTTTGCCTCTGGGATGACAGACAGGACTGGGGAGCACAACTTCAGAGTCTTAGTTCCAGGTTCAGTGACAGATAAAGGATCTATCTAGTAGATGACTACATGATTTTGCCTAAGGTTTTATTGAGGCAATATGAAGCAAAGATTGTTATTAAAAAAAATCCCAACTTACCAATTGAAGCTCTTATAGTTGTTATATCATAGGTTTCCAAGGCAAAGATAACGTCCTCTATTGCCTGAATTCCCTCTTCAGAATTAAATATTACTTCATGATGTTCACTGCCTATATGTGCTGCCACCTGTTTGTAAAAGGTCACAATAATGTACATGTTTTCAATTAAGACGTTTTTAACATACACACGTTGAGTGAAATCACCAGCTGCCCCCTGCCACAGTGAGGACATTATGCCAAGAAAAGATAATACTCTAGCAGCTCCTCTGACTTGAAGGGAGCATAGTTTCCCTAATTACAGTGCTGAACCATGATCACAACAGACCATTCAGCTGCTTGCCCAAAGCACAGAGGCTCTAAATATGCCAGATATTTGCCCTGAAGAGAAAAAAGTACCTCAAAAGACATAACATCCTATGAAACCCTGAATATCTAAATGCCAAACAGCTTGTGGAAGGCTCTTAATTCAGTAAAATGACTAACATACAACACTGAACATATATAGAAATGCTATGGCATAGCGACCAGAGCATGGAGATTTACCCTAGAACCCAGAGGCAGAATTGAGACTTTTTGGTAACAACACAAAGAGAGCCTGTCATAAAAGTCTTTCAAATGCAAAACAGGTGACAATTATCCTAGTAAGATTCAAGTAAGCAGCAAATGTTATTAAATGATTTACAGCAAATTGATGCACATCACAGCAATAGATGAATATTCAGTATTACTATTAATACCACACCATAAAGTTAGCACCATTAATATACACTGTTTAGCATCCAGCAGCTGAGAACAGAAAGCAATGCTTACTATACCTTTCTGGCAGCCAGTAAGTCAGGACTGTTTTCCATTCCAATTGCAAAAGTTTGTAAGGGATAACTGATGTTGATTTCTTTCATCAGTTTTAGAAGAACAGCTGCAACCAAGCTGGAATCTAAGCCTCCTGCCAACAAAGCAAGTTATTTGGTTAGGTGTTTGACTTCTTTTGTTTGCTTCCCCTTATGGACATTGAGTCTAGACAGCACAATCTCATGATCAGGCTTCATTTGTAGGCTGTGGCATCCAAGGCACTTCTTGTACAATTGCACATTTACCTCTGTTTAACAAGAAAATTAGGCAACTTCAGTGGAACATCTTCAGGAAAAGTACTAACAACTGGCACTATCAGAAACATCATTGGAAATTCTTCTTTAAAATACACAGGAAAGTATTCTGAAAACACTGTACCATTACAGAACATGCCACTTCTCAACTTTTCTACAATGAGATTTATTAATTTCAAAACTGCTCTCTATCCTCTTCTTAGTATGGTCCCAGGTATAGCTGACGTAACTATGTACTTTTTTTGTTTGCTGTTTGAATAAAAACCAATTCAGTAAAACAACAGAACATTTAGTGTGAGGATTCCATTCTTTAATCATTTTTTTAAAAGCATGTTTCACACATTTTGAGTGGAATTAATTTTTTTAAGCATTACTTCAAAGTGAAAAGGTTCACTACTGACTTTTTTTTTTTTTCATTGTGTTCTTTCTGAGAGGAGGACTGTGGAAGGATTTTAACAGTTTAGAAAAGTAACAAAAAAATAAAACCAAGAGAATGCACAAGCTGCCTAGATGTACTCTAAGGCTCCATCTTCTTATGAGCTAGTTCTGCTAATCCTTGACTAGTTCTACTTGCTGCTCTCTTTTGAAGTACTGAGCAAAACACAGTATTTGTTTTCCTACACCTGCCCACAGTTCTGACAAGCATGAGGCAAAATCCTCTTCTCTGTTTCCTACAGTCTGTACGTGGTTTTGCAGCTGAGTGCATGAGCAACCATTCCCACCCTGATGCCCTTTTGGGCATGGTACCTTGCCAAGAAAAAAAACAAAAAAAAAAAACGAAAACCAACTCCTTCTGTAACAATAACATGCATATTCTGTGAAAGTGAGAGGACAGAAATCAAACTCAGTGCTTAGAATGCAGAAATTGGGGAAATAAAAATCTGAGTTTCCACTGTGAAGCTGTAATTGGAATGAAGAGTCCTTTTCAAGTATGTTCCAAGCATACTCAAAATTGTGAAGCACTGAGCCACACATATCAGCACAGGCACTTAGTTTTCCTACTAATACATTAGGTGTGTGCATCTGAGGAGATGCTGACTGCCTTCTATCTGAAATCTGTGGTTTCAACCAGGTTTTTACTGAGGCTGGGATCTTCCAACTGTGTATCTCCTGCTTTTTATGATGCCACAGTAAGGAAATAGTCCAACGGTATCTCCTAGTCATTCTCTCATTCAAATGCACATCTAATACGATTCATGATAATTGTAATTACTGAAGTTAACTGGAGCGTGTCAGAACTCTAACTACAAGTACAAAGTGCTACAGAAACACAGTAAATAAGATGCCAGTCCCATCACTACAGAGCCTTAACTCTGTAAAGCAGCTCTGTAACACTGCACTACCAGATCACAACACTGATTGGCTAAGGCAGTGAACAACCTCCTGTATCACTATCTATTACCTCACCTGAAAAAAAAGAGCAGTAAATAATTTTGGTCCAGGTGGTCCCCTGTAATTTGGTAAATCAAGGGCAGTCTAGGATGAAGGCAAAGAAGGCAGAAAGTAACAACTTTACCTCCTGCTATCTCAGATATAACAAGGCTCATTATCTACAAAGTGAATGTAGTAATTACATTTTCTTTTTAGACTCCAATTTGAGCATAAATCTCATACATTTAAGAGTATATGGGTGATTTTTCAATAAGAATATTACATTTTTTCACCTTAGTTAAAAATGGTCAGTGTTTTAACATGCCAACATTACAGCCCTGAGTAAACTTTAAAAGCGTAAGACTTGAGACACTTGTCAACTGGAAAACCATCACAGACTAACAAGTTCTCTGTTCTCTGCTCTAAAAAGCAAATGAAGATTCAGATCACTTCAGCTACATCACAGCTGAACAGCCAGTAAACTTTCCTCTAACTAGTAGATGATAAGTGAAACAGAAGGTAGAGAATCATCGTGATTCTTGCAACTTACCTGACAGAAGACAACCAATCCTTCTGTGAGCCATCAAACGTTTTCTAACAGCATTTTCAAACAAAATTCGAATATTGCTTTTTATTGTTTCAAGATCAAAGCCTGTCCAGAAAAGAAGGGGAGAGGAAAAAAAAAAAAAAATCCAAGATGTGTTATCTAAGACTTTCCCAGATTATACTGTTAAGAAATAGACATTTGTCTCTATTTCCTTTGATAATAAGGACATGCAAGTTCACCTTTTTAAATGACTGCCTAAAAACCAGTTCATAAACCCCTACATTATAAAGGTTCTTCAGGTTTTTTTAAATGGCACTTTTTAAAACTAATTAAAACTAATTTTATATTAAAAGATTATTTTTTTTTCACTTTTTAATCATGGTAAGTAGAAAATATTTTGATGTAATACCTGAAGGCAGATTTTCCACTGTATCACATGCAGCATGGAGTGGTTCATCTTTATAGCTATGAAATTTTACTAATTCCACTGATGCTACTTTGCCCGAGGGCTTTAAATCCAATACTTCATAATGACCTGGGAGAAATGGTTCCACTTTAGGATGTAAGGATGTTGAATGCTTTAAGTTGATAAGTCCTACAAATAAAATGGGGAAAAAAGTTTTTTTGACCTAGGATGGTTAAGTTACACTTCACACATCAGCCTCTGTACTAAAACAATATACAGATGTTTTCACATCCTAAATTTAGTATTTAAAAAAAATGTTTTGCATCAGAGTCTGCCCTAGCTAAAGCATGATTCTGCTTCTGGCATGTTGCACACATAGATCTGAGACATCTCAAGTTGAGGCAGACAACAGAGGAAGGAAGCCAGTAAGTTTTACAAATTGGTAAGTAGCAGTTTCTCCCTACGAGCATTAAGAGCAGCCCTTTTTTGACTACATGATGTGCAAATCAAGGTGTAATATGCTTATGAGAATTCAAAAGACAATTAATAACTGATTTAGTGTTTAAAATTAAGCTAACAAGGAGTTTGTAACAAAACTACATCACTGAAGTGATTGTGGAATTGACATTGCTTTAGTGATTTCAAAACTCCTGGCTGATCCATGCCACTGCTAATGAATGCCAAGAATCAGACTTGTAGTCAAACCTTACTTCCATTCTTTTTGTGAAAGAGGATGTTTTACAGTTGCTGGTCACCTGGGTGCTCCTTGAAGAACTCCACAAAAGAGATACTGTTATTGAGGGACTGGAAATTCACTGTGATGGTTATAGGACACAGTCCCTAAAAGATTCACTTGGTTTCTTCTTTCCCAAGAAGCAGAGTTAGTACAACTCTATACTAGCACATAATGCTACTATCAGGAGTCAACTTACATCAGAGTCTGATGATAAAATTGATACATAGTGGGAGAGACACTAGTAATCATGAAAGTCAATTTCAGCCAAAGTACATTTTAGGCAATAAACTAACTACTGGCACTGTCTGGCTTTGTTTTTGGAAGAGTCAAGACTAGACATGATTACTTAAAACAACCAACCAACCTACATCAAGAGTAGTGGATGTGTTATCTCTAAGGAAAAAAATGGTCATTAAATAAAATGTCATTAGAAAATAGCCCAATGCTAGAGGAAATTTTAGTAGGATTTAAAAATTCTTGGTTTTTACAGTTTAGCAGTTCTTGTGGTATTACTTCTCAGTTCACCACAGACCACTAGGAACAAATTCTAATGTAGGATAAGTTTAGCCTAACTCTATAGACTACATTTAACTCTGGGATAACATAAAACATCTTGGTCACAACTGTTATGATTCAAGAACACAGAGAATTATAAAATTAAGTAAGCAAGTTATTTTAGAGATATTAAGAACAATTAAACATCTCAGATGTCTACTGTCTGTGGGCTGTTTTAGTGATATTGTTACAGTATTAAATATAGTTACTATCGAACTTACAGTTCACTTTCTCTTCACACATTCAGAAGAATTGCCTGCCAAAGAAGTTTGTCTCAGACAACAATACCCAAGATTATCTAGGCACTAAGCACAACTGATTTTACCTTTTGCCTCAGAACAGACACCCAAAAATCCATCATCAGTGAGCACCTTAAACAGTGGTCTGACTCCATAGGTATCTCTTGCCAAAAACACTTTTCTGTTTGCAGTGTCCAGAAGGATGAAAGCAAATACACCATCTAGCATGGATGTTGTTTGTTCTATTCCTCCTCTATTGTAAAGATGAAGGATAACCTCACCATCCCCTAATGTTTGATATTCAAATCCAAACTGCTTCTGCAACTGAGAAAAAATATAAAGAAAAACATGATTAAGTATTTGCAACACTGACTTCTTATTAGTCAAAAACCCCACCATTTATGTAATTATTTAATAGCATTTTTTTTTAAATGACAGTTCAAAAATTTTACAAACCTTCCCACTGAAAAAGGAAACAATACTTTTGTGATCAGAATATTATCTCGGAGTATCTCTCAGATAGTGTAGATTAACTCTGCTGTCTTAAGCAATTCACATTACGGCATGTTTTCAGGGATACTTTTCCATCTGAGGCTGTCAGACTGCCAACCCATGACCCCGGTCTTCAGAAGCACTACCCTACCCAACTCCCATAGACAAATGGCAGAAGCAGGCAGCTGTTGTGTTGTCCCAAAAACCAGGGGTTCATCATCCAGTGTGCAGATGCTGATTCAAACATAGGATGGAGGCCTTTTTCTTTCATTACATGAATGCTCACACACAGGTGCCTGTCCCAAGGCAGCACACTCTGGTCACAAAACTATGATTGTTTATACACACAGCTTCTACATATCCAATACATATACATTAAAGTTCTACTAAATGAGTGGTCTTCACCTTGCATGTAAATTAGCACACATTCTGCCTTCTCCAGTCTGGGGTATGAACTGGTTTGGTGGCCGTTGAGTTGGTGGTTGTGATCTCCAACTGTTTCTTCATCATATAGGGCAGATATAGGTGGTCTGTCCAGTATCCTGACTTTACCTTCCATTAAGCCTACCTAAGTTTCTGCTTTTGACATGCATATGCAATAGTGGATTGTTTCAAGCTCCACTGTCATTTTTGCAGTGTTCCTAACAAAGCTGATCTTGTTCTTTTGATATTTTGACATCAACTACTTCCAAAAAAACAGCTCAAAACAGGACCAGGAACAAATACATCATTACTGTAGTCTCCAATCAGTTAGTGCTACTTCGATACATTTTTGTAAGCCCCCCCCAGCCCAAAACGACACAGACGCTGGTAGCATCTCTACAAAATACTTCAGAAATAAATTCTAGGTTACTTATGCAGTCATTGTAATTCGTCTGTGTTGGTTTTTTTTTTTTATACACAGACAATTTCCTACTGTCTAATCTTCCTCCATTCCTCAAATTAAACCCTTCACTCTGCCTGGGCAGATGGGTTGGGAGAGGAAGAAATTACCTGTCAGACCAAATAATCTTCGAGTCCTTTCAGTACCTACTAGGCAAGGGAAAAGAAGGGGTTTCAATAAAACACTAACAAGCCAAGAAACCCTACAAACCTTTAAGTTGTTTCATTTTAGTTGTTATTTATGCGGAAATGTCTTGGATCAAATCGAGTCATCATCATTAAACTAACTAAAGGCATTGCCCTAAACAAGACTGTTTCACTGACAATCTTTCCTAGGTAGGAAAAGACTGAAAGAAAAAGTCTTGCTAAAGGGGGTACACATAATGTAGTGAGAATAACCTGACAAATCTCCTGCAGATGGCAATTCGAGTTTTGCATACTTGAAGTCCCCTTAGGATTGTGTGAGTAGCATAATTGAGAGTAATTCTTACTGCTTTCAGCAGCAGAAAAAACACAAGGCACTGCACAGCAACTTTTCACTGTAGGGCAAAGCATATCTCACCTCCCAAACAGCCAGACTCTCAGAAGACTGGGGAAAGAAAAATAAAATTCTCCTGCCTATGCAGTCAAATTCCCAATGATGTTACTGATGTCGCTGACAGCAGTCTGACTTCAAAAACGGGATGTCAGAAGTACTGAGGCACCTCAGATTATTCATACATCTCTGATACTACCATGCTCAGTGTATGATTCATTGTAATCACCCAGTTTCAGCATGATTCAGAAATCATAAGCTGCATTATATCCCAAATTTGCATGATCAGATTTACTTCCCTTGACAGGTTACACAGGCGCAGCATAGACATCTCAGCACTGAGATACACAGACCATGTGCAGCGGAAGTATCACAGCCAACAGCAACACTCAGACTTTTTAGGAAGTACAGATTTCTTGCTTGTTTTGTGCCCAGGAGAGTTATTTAGGAGGCTCTAGAAAACCCGACAATGCACCTCCTTAAGCTACAGACACTAAAGAGTTGAAGAGCATACTGCAAACATTTCCCTAGTACTTGTTGCTTTTTCATAAAGCGTATGTGCTGTACATTAATACAATATGACATATCCCATCTAGTGATATGCAAAACTAAAAATGCAATAGTCAACGTCTTGGAGAATGACCCAAAATAACTGAAGGGCAAGACCATCTAAAAGCAATTTGCATTATAAAGAATGAACAAGGGGAGAGAGAGGCTTGGAATTTCACTCCTCGGGAGATAACAGAACGCGCCTTTATTTTAGACTGGTCCAAACAGAAGATATAAATACTTATTGCCCTTCTTATAATTTAAAAAGCGATTTCTCAGTATTAAAGGCTAAGTATGTTACTAACTAATCCAGCGCAGACCCATGGCTCACTGAAGTAACTTACTTCCTTTTAAATACTACTCATTTAATAACTTTTAATATTTTTTCTGATATTCTAGTTCACGGTGATTTAATCGTCTTCTGCCTAGCCACTAGTTTTGAAATTAAAAAAAAAAACGAAAAAAGAAAATGCTGTACGATCCCTACAGCACTTACTTGTTTGAAATTGTAGATTTCTCCATTGTAACACAGCCACAGATATGGGAATTTCTTCACCCGGATAGGTTGCATACCATATAACTGATCAACAACTGCAAGGCGGTGGAAACCAAAACAGCAGTTGGTGAATTCATTGACGTTCTCAAAACGAAATGCATCAGGACCTCTGTGTGCTATCTTCATGGCACTTAGACACTGGACAGAAAGGCATTCATCACTCCCAAATAGGGCCCAGATACCGCACATTGCGAGGCCGCTGATCTAACCAAAACTGGAGAATCTGTTAAATAAAGACACGAACATTTTAAGCAAAAGCTGACACCTACAAAACACTGATAACAAATTCAGGGTAGTAATCACTTAAAAGAGGCTTTACTTACACAAGATAAGAGCTGTTTTTCCCATGAGAAATTATGCTTAAGCTCACCTTTGGGCACATCAAGGTTGTGTATGATTTTTTAACAATTATAAAAAGAACAAGTCTGGACATTGGGCATGATTTGTTAAAAGTAACATCACTTCGGCAGAAACGCTAACCCTTACAGTATAAAAAGGGAGGCTATAAGAAAGACGAGAGCCATTCCACCAGGGTCTAGAGCAACAGGACGTGGGGCAACAGTCTCAAACTGAAAGAGGACCGACCTCCTCAGCACGTCGGGCCAAGACGAGAAGGATGTGGAGGGAAGCACGGCGCTATGCCAACATTGCTCCGCCCGCACCCTTCTCCCGCGGACAACCGACGGCGGTGGGAGCTCGGAACGCCGTACCGAGCCGGCTCCCAAGCGCCCCACGCTCCGCGCGGCTCGTCCCACAGCCCAGCGCAGGCTCCCGCAGAGGCGCTCCCGCGCATGCCCGCTGCCGCCCGCGCCCCCTCCCCGCAGGCGCCCGTTCCTCCGGCGGCCGCGGCGCGGCGGAAATCGGCCGTCCCCTCGCTCGCAAACGGGAGCGAGAGGCGGCGGGAGGCCGAGTACCGCGGCCGGCTGCTCCCAAGGCTGCTCGGTGCGGCCGTGCCCGGCCCGCGACCCCGCCGAGCGCAGCCTCGAGCCTTAGGAACCACCGCCGCCCGCTCCGGGTCCTTACTCCTCTCCGGCGGCTGGCGCCAGCTGAGCCGCTGTCCTCCCCGCGGCCGGCTACTGAAGGAGGCGGCTCCCGCCGGTGCCGGCCCCGCCTCCGGCTGCTGTTGAAACCAGCCGCGAAGTTTCATCATGCACCTCCCCTCCCGTCCCGTCCCGTCCCGTCCCGTCCCGTCCCGTCCCGTCCCGTCCCCGCCGGCCTGCGCGCGGCAAGCCGAGCGGTGAGGCCCGCTCCGCCGGCCGTCTCTGCGGGCCCGGGTCGGGGAGACCCACGGCAGGGCGAGAGCCGGCGGGCAGATCAGGAGATGCGGGGTGTGCCGCCTCCCGCGCACGGCTGCGAGGATAAGCGTGGGTCGCTGGGCGGCGCTGCGCTCGCCAGCCTCACGCGGGAGCCTGCGGCCGCCAGACTTGCCGCCCCGCCGGCCAGCTCCGAGCTGTGCCGTGCGCGCTGGGAACTGAAAACAGCTCAGACATCTGCACGTGGTTGCCTTAATGCTGCTTTATTTGGTTTCAGAGAGAGAGAGCTTGCAAAGCTTACACCGTTGGAAGCATTTACTGAGGACTTGGGATTTTGCAGTGCAAAACTCGATTTTGAATAATATATTGTTGTCTGAAAAGTTGACTCCTGCGCACTGGGCAATAAGCCAGTCTACAGAGAGTCGAGATAGTGCTTTACTTCGTGTCTGTGCAGAGACAGGTACTAAGCTCCACAAAGCCAGCACCCTCAACAGTGCATCACGTGCTCTATTTATACAAAATCATATAACACGTTGTAATTATTTAGCGAGTCCTCTGATCGATTGACCTGTCATGTGTCATCTGGCAGGGCAAGGGGTTCGGTCCGTACCAGTCTCTGATTCTTCTTGAAGAACACAGTCATTAACAAGCCATACATATAGAGTAACCAGGCCCACTCCATCATGACTTGCAGAAACAGACTCTATAACTAGAAGAGTTATAAAGAAGGTATGTTTATTCGGTGCAAGGCGCACGGGGACTGCTCCACCACAAACGTGGGCTCCTGACTCAGCAACTTGCTTGGCTTTTATTTGTTACAAAGTTACAAAATCATATGATGATATCCCTCTATACAAAGACATAACCTGTCCCTGATTTCGCATGTAAATTAGGTCTTTTCTTCCTTTCATTTGTGTGATGTCTCCTGGTGGTACTCAGTGATGGTCTTTGGGGATGAAGGCTGATAAGTCCTGAGGCCTTCTCGCCCCTTATCTTTGCACAACTTCAGATATCACTTGGCCCCTCATAGAACCGGTTTCTGCCTTCAAGGAAGTTGGAGGACCCCGGAGGTATTGTGTAAGGGGCTAAGCACAACCTTACATGCTGTAAGCACGTGTGTGAATTTTGTCTGTCTGAAATAGAAGGTTTTAAATAAATAAGCTTTATACTACTGCAATAAGTTAGTACAAGGTTTATTAATACATGTCAGTATAAAGCTCCACGTCAATCAAGCTGTTGCTGATGGTCAGAGTACAGTTGTTATCAAGTCATGCAGATAAAGTGACTGGGCCCACCCCATCCACCTGTTGATAATGGTCTCTGCCCCTCAGGCAGAGAATCTTATTTCAGGACATCCTTTATGAGGATAAGTGTCTGTACTGAATCCACACGTTTATTTTGATCAGTAGCATCTTAATATTAGTTCTAGCTACAAAACACCTTTGCATCTGGACCTAGTACATACTATTTTAATCTGTCTCCTGTGATCTTTAATCTGGTGAAAATAAGCTATGAGTGAAGGGGGATTTGTATGCTGCCCTGAACTTCATTATGGGACAGTTTTGCCTTTTCTGCCTTTGAGAGTGATAAATAAAATTCACCTCTGAAGACTAGGATATGAAGTACTTAATACACCCCTGTGCACTATCACAGCTAGCTTTAGCAGACTTAGTGTAAAGCTCTTCAGATTATACAAACACTCATCACCACGTGATCTGTGTGTAGAATATTAGAAGGATCTCTAAGAAACCTTTAAAATGATATTTTTAAGCTTTAGAAATAAAAATGTGTTGAGGCATCTATGCATGAGATGTAGACTCTAGCACTAGTCAGGAGTAGATTGGCAGGGTTCTGTTCAGCACAGCTTCACTTGAACACAGGACATCTTTTCTCTCCACAGAAAAAAAAGACTTTGGGATGACTCTGTAGGCTTAAGTTGTTGTCTGAACATTTTCACTTTATGAGCAATTCCTGGTTCATAAATACATCTCATACAGTGCTTTATGATAGTAAGTCACAAACCGTTTGGTAAAATAAGAATCTTTTCATGCAGAAAGTGAAGCAGAAAGAGTGAGAAGCAACTTGCAGAAAGGTGCTCACTGAGGCTGGCTGAGCACAGCCAGGTAAGTGGGAAAACAGCTAAATGCTCATTAATGTCTGCATCATTAGGGCACACTTGGGTAATAGCCACATATTTGTCCTTCCCTTTACTACTACCTTTAAAAACTAGGAATGACTGCTGCATTTTACTGTCTTGCATGTTTAACACCCTATTTTAATAGAGTTGATGGTGTTACATATGGGATAGATGACAGATAGCAGAAATGCCACTCAGAGTCTGTTTTTAAACATTGGCAGTGTTACGGTTTTGCCAAGTATCGTGTTCCAGTCCCTTGACTTTAAGTGTCATTCTGTTATAAAAACCAGTCTAGAAAAAAAAAATCAAATATTCTGTTATGGAGTTTTAGAAAGCTGGCATTCTTTATTACAGGGCTGGAAGCACAGTGGGATGGATTGCTCCACCTAACCTGTGTCTCATACTGGATTGAACTAGGTTTATATTCCCTTTTACTTACATATGCATTAGATTTCCTAAACATATACATACCATTTCCTGGAACTAACGATCACATTTACATATTTATTTCATGTGTCCTGCAGGCACCCATGCGGGTCTTAGGTGGCCTCTGGTGTTCCCTACTGGTTACTGAAGAGACATCTTGCAGATTTCTTAAGTCCTTTATCTTGGGGTCTAGTGATAGTTGCAAGTCAATACATACAGCTTGTTTCTTCATTGTGGCTTTTGTTGGTTCTGATAGCAAAGCTCAAGGAGTCCCTCATCTACCTGTGCATACAAAAAGACTTGAAACTGTTCAGGCAAGCACAACAAAACCACCACAAAAGAACTAACAGAGTTTTCCACCTTTCAGCTTTTGTTCAAGACATAAATTCTTTACTATCCAATATTTTCTTTCGACATATCTGCAAACAGCACTAGATAGAATTACACCTGTCTCACAGCTCAATTCTGAGTCACACGTTTCAGTTTTCTCCTTCCTGCAGACATTACCATGTGTAATAGTTTCTCCAAATAACTTAATTCTTGACTATTTTCTTTAAAACTGATTTTCATCTGCATTTTTGTTGAGAGTGATATTAAGTTGATGCTAGTTGCATGAACAGGTTTCAATGTCAATGTTGGGTACCATGAGTAGCTAAAACACTTTCTACTTAGTTGTATCATCTGGTTAGTACCTGAGAGCAACCATCTAAAAACACTGTAAGAAAGTTCCTGATTAATTAAGAAATACTTTGATTTGTTTTGTTTATAATCAGAAGAAATTAAAGGCTAAGAGGTTTCCCTGAAGACAACAGGTAAATGAGTAAATGAAAGGTCAAAGTGAACAGAGAAACAAATACAACATAAAACAAACTATTGCAGCTGTGTGACTGTTAGACTGAGCCAGTCACTGTCAGGTCAACTCTCAGTTGAGTATTGCTCATAATTGAAGTATGTTCTCATTTTTTCCCATGAAAGGTGAAATTTTTTGCTGCACACACTGAATGGGGTGCCACCAGCATGCCTGGAAGACTGGAAATGCATGAGTTCTGAGAGGTCCATGTAATTTGTTTGGAAACAGAACTCAGGGGTAAGTAGAGAAGTCAGAGGCTGTGATGAATAGAGACAACAGTGAAAGTCTTATACCTGGGGGCTCTACAGGGAGTAGCCTTCTGAAGGTACCTCTCATGGTTTCTAGTCTCTCTGCATGAGAGAATATATTTTGTGATGGTGTCTGTCCCAGCTTTCTATTGTCATCTTTTGCTCTCAGCAGAGGTGTACAAGGAAGTGTTATAAATTGCAGCCAATTTAAATGAGTCATAGATCAAATTTATTAAGCAAGCGGCAAATAAGCAAAACAGCGCTGGGCAGCCGGGAGCCTCTGCTCCACCAACGGCGTGCAACTCCCCCCACGTAAAAGTTTTTATACAGTCCTTATCGGTTGAGTGGATCGCTGCCTGGTGTCCTCTGCGCAGGTGCTGATCTTGTTGCTAGGGGGTCTTCTTCTGCCTCCTTGTGGTCGTCCGGTGGTCATGGGGATGAAGTCAGAAGTCTTCCTCGGGTGGCCTGTTCATGACCCCTCTTCTGGAATCCGTTAGCTCATGCGCAATCTATAAGCTCTAATATACGCATATTGAGCAAGCTACACCTGTTTTCTTTACAGAATGCTCGTGGTTAAGGTTCTGCAAGGTTTAGCTTTTAAATGCCAAGGTTCTGCAAGGCTTAGCTTTTACAATGATCTTAGCAGTCCCTTACTCAACTTGTCTTTTATGATTTGATTAGCAAACATGACCTTTCCCATTACAGAAGCAAGATCTGAAGTAGGAAACAATGGCCAGACTCAAATATTAGAGAAAGACTTTCCATTTTCTGTCAGCATTGAATGCACACACCCTGCAGTTTCTCAGACAGGAATCGAACACACAGTGTTGATGGTGAAAGTTGCCACGTGTGGCTTCATGGGCCTGGTCATTACAAAGAGCAGGGCTGTAAAATATCAGAAACTTTTTTGATGTGCCTTGGCTCAGCCTTGCACCATCCCTTTGCATGGCAATTGCTACTGAGTAGTGGTGGCATGCAGGTATTCTGCACTCTGCCAGACCATCTACATCATCGTGGACCGTTAAAGATGCTTCATCACTGACAATCTGAGGGATAATAAGGACAATGCTGAGTCAGTTTCTATTTTTGAAAAGTGGTAAATTTGGGGAAGGAGAGGGATGTACCTTGTCTATACTTCCATGACTCTCATTGCATCCAGTATTCAGTTTTTGATTGGGGCAACTACTTTCCATCTGGCCTTGAGCACATCCTGAATTGCATAAGCAATCCTTTTTTTTTTTTTTTTTGTTCCCTTTTCCAATCCTAACTTGCATAGTAACGAAGCCATGGAAATAGGCGGCTTCAAGTTTCCAGATGCCTCAAACTATCCTTTCCACAACACCCAGCAACTGAATTTTCATGACATGGATCACCTTGCATTTTCCACATTTAATTTTTTCCTTTATGTTTTTACTGCACAAAACTTGGCCACACATTGTCACAGGCCCAACTGAATGGGTTATACTGCTATTGATGTTTTAGCGTTGTTAGCATCTGCAGATTGGTGCAGATGCCTACATACTAAGTACACTTACATCTTCTGTTCCTGAATGCACAGTCAGAAGAATCTAGTGCCATTCTTGAGGCAGGGAGTTAATGTATAGTTTCATTTCCACCAGAAAGAGTGACTTTAGACAGACATTGCTGCATGATCCAGCACTGTAATGATAACAGAAAATCAAGCAGGAAACTGCAAATGCTTTTTTTTTTTTTTTTTCCCCTGGCAGCAGCCTAGTATGCTTTCTAAGATAGGGACTGAGCTTGAAAGTAGAAGGTTGTTTCTCCTGATGTAGCCACATAGAAATGTCTGTGTACCATGGTGGCATTGGCTACTTACACTGGGAGAGAGATCAGTGGTGGGCAGGACTTGAGTGAAGGTGAAGATCATTTTCTCCTCCCAGTCGCATACATTGACATCAATAATGTATATCATACCTTGACTATCTTTACAAATATAAAGGCATGTTGGATATATGTACACTCACCAGGCAATAGTTGTAGTGCCGTGTGTTCTAGTAATACGTCTGATATCTGAAACATATGGTTATATGTCAGGGTCAGGAATACACTTATGCAGAGAGCAAAGGACTTTTTATATTTTGGTTTTCCTTCCCCAGGAGGAAGAACAGTAACATGATATGCTCTTTAAAGTTGGAATGCTTGCACTCAAGATGTCAGTCAGAGCCATACGTGAGTCCCTGTGTTGGGGGAGGAAGGTGGGGAAAAGAGAAATGGTTAGAGAGGCTGTTTGGAGATCTGCAGCTTGAAGCAAGGTAGGCTCCCGTTTGTATCACATAGTCTGCCTTTCACCCAGTGGGACTGCACCACATGGCAGTGTGCATTGAGCTTGCAGCTTGTAAGGAACTTCTTGACCTAAGAAAGCTGTTTGTTTCTGTAATCTTGAATATATTTTTTCCCCCCCCCCCCCCCCCCCATTATTTTCCTTTGGAAGACATTTAAAGGACATGTCGACCACTTGCCTCTCCTCCAGGCAAAATCTTGCTCTCGTGGTATAAAAAGTAGTTGTCTTTCCCACTGGAAGTTCCTATTGCTATAGTCTCTCTTATTTAATCCTTTTTCTTTTCTTTCTGCTTAATTATGTTAAGCTTCAAAACAAATATGACTTGCTCTGACTGTGGTGTTTGAGGTCACAGCACCAAAGTGTTTAAAAATTCTTTTCTGGAACCCAGGAATTCAGAACTTTAAGCATAGTGCAGCAGCAAAGGAGAATGCAAACTGAGGTGATTGGTGATTCATTTTTGTCTCACAAAAGACTAAGCATTTTTCTCTACTGCTGCATTCTGGTTTTAACACCCCAGCCCTTCCTTCACCCCCCGCCCACCCCCCACTGTGTTTCTTAGCACAAAAAAGAGCAAGTTGTTCAAAGAACTGTTGCCCATCCAGTGCACATTGTATGCACGGCATATGGCACACCAGAGTGTAGTGGTTTTGCCTGGGTGTCGTGGTTTAGGCCCATTCAGGGAACAAAAGACCATGATTAGCCTCAAGTACCGAAGACTTAAGGATTGCTAAAGGGCAGGGAGAGCTTAATTGCCGCTTAAGGTGCAGGACAAAACAGACCAGGCTACTGGGCTTGGGGAAGAAAACAGAAAATAATTTAATACCAACTAAAACATAAAACCCCAAA
>WBNH01011968.1:0-46955 GCA_013401255.1 Urocolius indicus | reverse complement strand
AGGAGGCGGCCCGGGCGGGGCGGGGCGGGGCGTCACCCTGGCAGCCAGCGGGGCACCCGCAGCCGCCGCGCTCTGGGGGACGGCAGGTGCCTGGCTGCCTGCCCGGGACAAGGTGGCTCCGAACGAGGGAGCAGTGTCCTTGGGAGACAGCAGGTCCCTCGGAGCCCCGACGGAGGGAGCGAGGTGCTGGGCGGAGGGGCGCAAGGAATTACCCGTCCGCCGCGCGCTCCTCCAGACAGGCGCTTCCCGGACCTTCGGCGCAGGTGCGGGCTGGGTTAGTGGAGCTCTAGCAAGCCGTCCCTCGGACGGGGTGACTTGTTCAGAAGGTGTCAGCGTCTGGAATGAAGAAGGAGAGTATCAAAATCTTTCTCTCCCCTCACCCGCGCTTTGGATTGTTGCACATCTTGTTGTAATGCTGTTTCGACCGCCTCTGCCGAAATACCGTGCTGTTGTTGTCTGTGTCTTGGGATAGAACGACCATGAGGTCTTGGTGGGAAAAGTTCTTCTCCAAAGAAATGCTTTACAACATTAGATATTTAGGAAAAAAAACCTTGTTTTGCATATTGCTTCATTTTAGAAGCATATAAATGTATAAAACTTCTAGAATTCACGGGACTTAGTGAGCAGAAGACCTTCCTTGGGCGTTGCGCAGTTAACCGTGCCTTCTACATTTTGACTTCAGCTTTTCTAACGTGTTGCCTGACTGTTAAGGACATGGTAAAAGAGGTAAATTTCGTTGCTAATTATGCAGCTCTCAAAGGATATTTACATTCAATTTCATGCTGAGGCCTCAGAGATTCCTCCTCGCTTTGTAAGGGATACAAAGAAGTGGCAACTATGTATGTAGGCTAGCCATATATTTATCATAATTAATGTATCAAATTTTAAACTTATTATGGAATGATACTAGGAAAAACATGTACAAAAATGGAGTTATGTCCTGCATTCTGTAAATTTCAAAATCCCAAATTTGTTTGAGACCTTTTTTTTGTTGTTGAATCTTGAAATAAGTGCAAAAAGTTACATGATCTGACTTTGCTTAAAATTATTAATTTTAAATGTGAGTTGAAATGCAGCCAGAGTGTAGACCTTGAGACCCAGACAGAGGCTTGTGCATCTGGAGTACCAGTGACTAGGGAGGTGGGAGTGCATATGTATTGTCTTGGCAAGTATGCCAGTCTGTAGTTGCTAGTGACTATCATGCAGGGCTGGTTACTTAGATGGCAGGATAAGAAGGCTTGGGAGCCAGGTTTTGAGGCACCTGTGAGATGAGTGTGTCCTGTTTGGCAATGTGGAGTTCCATTTGGCAGTGTGGTCCAAGCCAGCTTCTGAAGGGACTGTAAAGTCTGGGAGTTGTTTTGGAGGCTTATTTGCATATATGAGTGCTAGACTGGATGTCTAAGGCCATGTAGTGGGAGATCATGGTATGTCTGTGGGGAGCTGTGCATGCCTGAGCGAGGAGGTTTGTACCAGCAACTGGAGTGGGACTCTGGGGAGACTGAGGATTCAGGGTTGGTTCCTAGGTAGACGGTCTGGGGCCAGTAACTGGGGGTTCGCTGTTGTTGGTATTTGTGTATAGCCCCACTAATGGACTTTTGTCCTAGTCTCACAGGGAGGAGAGCGGCGTAAGGCCAGATAATGTCTATGTTTGCGTGAATGCTGTTTTTGGTGTGTTGGTCTGTGTGGTCAGCCATGTGTATGTGCATGTTTGCTTGTGCAGCCATGGGAATACATCCGTAGGCTTGTTCCTGGCTGGACCTGGAGATATTGAATTGCAGCAGCCTTGTCTCCATTGGGCTGCCAAATTCAACAGACGCTAACACAGGAAAACTACTTTTTCTCTAAGTTTGAAGTCGCAGAAATGTCAACTGAATATGTGAATTTCCATAGCATTCAGTTATTTTTGCTGGCAAGTTAAAAGATTCTAATTTTGTCAACACATATGTAAATAGTGGTCCAGTCTGTTGATGCAAATTTGATAGAATGACAAGTAGATTATTTTAGATTTAAAACTGTAACTAGGGGCATTGCATATCAACTATGAAGTATGGCTTCAGCATCTATCCCTACCTGCTCCCAGAAATCCTCTTTGCTTGTGAAATTGTGCCAAATCAACTTCTGATTTCGACATGTGATGAATGTACTTTAAGTGTATTGGAAATATTAAAGGAGAAAAAAAGTGCATTTATCACATGTGGAAATCAGATTTTTTTTCCTAAAGAATTCAGTTTAACATAATTCCATAGTTTAATAAGCAGCAGTTATTTGCAAGTGATTTTATTTTTTTTCTCTCGGAGCAAGAGTAATTTTAACAGGTGTTAGAGCAGATAACTGCAATTGTATGGCAAAGAGACACCTAATATTGAAAAGTAGAACAATGGAGACTTTTTCTTTTAAAAAGTGCAGTACTTGCACTGTGGAAAAAATCCACGCATGCACGTTTTTAGTGTGCTGAAGGAAGTCAGTGTTTTATTCTGGCCTTCCCCCTTTGTGTATTGCAAATTTTGAGGGGACTTTGTGGTGACAGATGGGAAAAGTGAAACAAAGAAGGCACTTGATGCAGGTGCTCATATTTTCTTCCCAAATTAGTGGTGCATATAAGACTATAGAAATAAAACTGGAAACCAAGTCATTTTTTCAGAGCCTGGAACACAAAGGATAATACAGTCATTTTGTACTTTATGATATGATGTCTAAAGGTGATCTATAGTCTCCACCAAGATGTAGTACTGAACTGAGGGAAGACAACACATGATATAAACATTGTATAACGTGCTTTTTCAACTCCTCATGAACCACAGTTGTGATTATGTGAATTTGATACCGCCTTTTAGTTTATTGATTTTTATTTTGTGCTTTGAACTGTGTTTCCAGTTTTCTTTCGTTTTTCTAGCCGTAGGGAAAGAAAAGCGTATCACGTGTTAGAGCTATTTTGCACTCGAATGATCTGGATCTGCATGTGTTCAGTAAATCTGATGATTTCTTCAAATGCCAGCCTAACAATATACACACCTGACTCCTGTCCTCTGCTTTCTGCTCAGGAGTGTACTCAGACAGACAGGCAGGCAGCTAGTGTTTGGTGGTTGTATTGCTGCAGAGTGGTTCCTGCAGCTTTCTTGTGGACAGTCTTTTTTCCAGTAGATTCTGCCCAGCCAGTGAAAGGAGTGGCTGCAGGCTAAATGAGTTGTTTTGGTGGGTGCAGTTGTTCAATGATCGATGGTTTTCATCAATGCTTCATCATTTTCTTTTTTTGTCTCTCTAACTAACTAAATTAGGTCCTGCCCGATTACACAAATGATGATCCAAATGGAAGGAACATCATCAGCTTATTTGTAAGCCTCTGGCTTGAATCCAGTGTTTATTTAACAGTCAATGTTTTTGCAGTTTAGTCATGAAGTATTAGAAAATATCTCAACCCTCTGCAAAGATGAGAGACCCTCAGGCTTCTACAGTCCAAAATGGGTTTGCATGTGTTTAATTCACTTTTGATTTAGATGTATAAAGGTCACTTTAAGCAGGCATAGGTGCTGATTTTATTTATTTTTATTAAAACAGTCAGCCAAGTCCTTCAGTTTTTGAGGAGCAAGGATGTGTCTGAAGTTAGGGGTTTTTTTTATTAGTGGAGTTGAAGGTTTTTAATATGTAGAAGGGACCTTGAAACTGATGTGGTTTTTTGTTTGTTTGTTTGTTTTTTCTCCAAATGCCTTTTAAAAATTAGTGTTTCTATCGAAAATTCAAATGTCTTACTCTTTCTTCTGATTGTCTATCCTCAGTACTTCCTAAAAGTAGAAGGAAAACTGCCCTACTTTGAGAGTACATTTGCTTTTATAGCTTTTCAAAATGTACTTGTGTTTGACATCTGGTAAAGGATTCTCATAATGTATTTACGCCTAGAGTTTAAGTGCATCTCGTTACCTTACTGTATCTTGATATGTAGGTTGCCTTTGGTTATCATCTTTTAGCTTTGGGTATTGGATTTGAAATAATAGATTTCTCGAGAAGAAGAGAATAAAGAAGTGAACATATATTACAATTTTATAATTAAGGTATTGTACTTTAAAAGTATACATTCTTGTATAAATATAAAGAATGTTTTTGGTCTGTACAATCACTGTTGTAATTTATGACTGTTGTAATTTTAAGCTAAAGAATATATGACAGGTCCTTTGCACTTAATTTATCAATGGTTGTCCAGTTTTACATGAATATTTGCATTGCTCTTAAACTTCCATGCAAGCCCTGGGGAGCTGAATCTGAGCTAGAACTAAGATCTCTCCTTCCAGAGATTTCTTCCCGTAGTTTTAGATTTGATTTCTGTGTTAAGCAGCTTTAAGCTTAATGTATTTTTCATTTTGTTTTGACAGTGTATTACCTTCAGGAGATGGCCCTTTCTAAGTCTTTGATGAACATTCTAACCTTCACTTTTGGATCAGCGATAGGATTTTTCGTGTGCTATCTTCTGTTTAGTATTATACTAGAAGAGCAAGTTAAGATCCAGCCTCATATCCTTCACAATGATCCACATGGTCAACACTCAGGAGATACAGATAACAATCATCTGCAAGGACAAATGAATTTCAATGCAGACTCTGGACAGCACAAAGGTATTTTTTTATGCCTAATTGTATAATATACCCCCTTTTTATACATTGCAAAATATAATTTTATTCCCTGCCAAGTATTTGTATGAATCCTTTTATTTCAGTTTCCACTTGTTCAGGTTACATCTAAGTAACTTTGTTCTCCTGAGGTCTCCTGAATGGTGGTTTTCTTTGTTTACATTTTTGTTACAGTAATGATATTTGTTTTTCATTAGAACCCAACAATTTGTGTAGCTTCTGTATCCAGCCTTGATTGGAGCAGGGACTTCTCAAATGAACTACTAACATCAAATGGCAGTTTCGCTAAGCAAATAACATTTGCTAGCATTGTAGATGTAGTTGAATTGCTTTTAGCTTTGAGAAACTAATTTCGGACCACTTCTAATTTTTATCTAGCCTCTTAGATACAGCTGAAAACAAAAGAAAGTTAAAAATAAATTAACTTTTTAACATGATTAGCAAAACTTGGAATTGGGTGTGGGGCAGAGAAGAGGGGTCACTGTGGACATTGCTTGCCAAGCTGATTATGCAGCAGTCCCAACACAGATGGTGGGAAGAAAAATGCACTGTAATGCATCTGCCGAAGATGTTAATAAGTAGTTTGCTATTTTAATGTATTTAAAGTGTAAACTTTGTGAGACAAGTTTGTGTTTCACATGTCATTGTAGAAAGCAGTTACAGGGAAGTCAGATCTATTGCTTCTTTAAGTGTAAGCAAGAGTATTTTAGGACCAGCTATGCAGATTTCACCTTCCATGGAATATTCTTTCACGTGGCTTAGAATCACTCTGTATGTATCAAGTGAAAATGTGTCTTTGAGGGAAAGAAATGCTTTGGCAGCTTGGTAAATATTATATTTTACAGCTGATATAGCTGTATCTATTTCTTCTGTTGGACTGTCTGCAAATAAAAATATTTCAGAACAACAATAGTAGTAGTTTCATAGTATCCTAATATTTAAGAGCTGTATCTGGAGTTTATTTATAAAATAAAAATATTCATTTTATATAAATCCTTGATAAGATTTAACTTGATTTGGTGATAAATCCTTTCTTTCTGGATTACCATCTTCTTTTTCCTTCAAAAATATGTTGCTGTTTTAAAAATATTTATTAGGTTTTGTTAATTAACATGAATATAAAACATATATATATATATAACACAGCTTATTAGCTTTTCGACCTTTCTGTGTTGTAACCATTAAGTTGGGTTCATTGTGAATGCTAAAAACATTCAGGTTTTTATTTTCATTAGTCCCCCAGTATCGTGAAGAAGTTGCCTCCGAATAGTTTTTATGTACAAATGAGATTCTTTTTCTAAAGTCACAATTGCCTGAAGAAACACTCATTTTGATATGACTCTTATGCTTGCCTTTATCCTGTGAAGTTGAAGTAGCTTTAAGAATTTTAGTTTTTTGGGTTTGGGAGTTTTGTTTGTTTTCTTCCTAAATCTGACATTAATTTCATTAACCTGTACATTTGGGAGCAAACACCTCTTCTCTCTCTACATCTTTTCTGATGTAGAAGCAGAATGTCTGGGAGGAGGTTGCTCTTATGTTTGTTTTGCAATCAAGTCTAACATTGTTTTGTGAATGTCTTCTTTTTATAGATGAGAATAAGAATATTGCAGAGGGACTGTACGAGAAGGTGAAAATACTGTGTTGGGTCATGACTGGACCTCAAAATCTAGAAAAGAAAGCCAAGCATGTTAAGGCCACTTGGGCCCAACGTTGTAATAAAATACTTTTTATGAGCTCTGAGGAAAACAAAGACTTCCCAGCTGTGGGCCTAGAAACCAAAGAAGGCAGGGACCAACTGTACTGGAAGACTATTAAAGCTTTTCAATATGTGTATGACCATTATTTTGATGATGCTGATTGGTTTATGAAAGCAGATGATGATACATATGTTGTATTGGACAATTTGAGATGGCTTCTTTCAAAATACAGTCCTGAGCAACCAATATACTTTGGAAGAAGATTTAAGCCTTACGTGAAACAGGGCTACATGAGTGGAGGTGCAGGATATGTTCTGAGCAAAGAAGCTCTGAAGAGATTTGTTGCTGCATTTAAAACAAACAAATGCTCCCATAGTTCCTCTATTGAAGACCTAGCGCTAGGAAAATGCATGGAGATTATTAATGTGGAAGCAGGAGATTCTAGGGACACGAGTGGTAGAGAAACTTTTCATCCCTTCATTCCAGAACATCACTTAATCAGAGGATACCTACCAAAAACATTCTGGTACTGGAATTACAATTACTATCCTGCTGTAGAGGTAAGTACAGAGGAACCAGGTATACCTTTTATGAAGTATATCTTATGATGTGTGTGAAGGCCTTTGACACAGCCTGTCACAGCATCCTCCTGGAGAAACTGGCAGCCTAGGGTTTGGAGAGATGTGCTCTTTGTTGGGTGGTAAACTGTCTGGATGGCCAGGCCCAGAGGTGGTGGTGAATGGAGTTAAATCCAGTTGGCAGCTGCTCACCAGTGGTGTTCCCCAGGACTCAGTGCTGAGGCCTGTTCTGTTTAACATCTTTATAAATTGTCTGGATGAGGGAATAGGGTGGACACTTAGTATGTTCACAGATAATATGAAACTGGGAAGTAGTGTTGGTCTGCTTGAGGGCAAGAAGGCCCTTCAGAGGGATCTGGACAGGCTGGAGCGATGAGCTGAGGCCATTTGTATGAGGTTTAACAAGGCCAAGAACTGGTCCTGTACTTGGGCCACAACAACCCCCAGCAGTGCTACAGGCTTGAGGCAGAGTGGCTGGAAAGCTGCTAGGCAGAGAGGGACTTGGGAGTGTTGACTGACAGCAGTTGAACATGATCCAGCAGTGTGCCCAGGCATCTTGACTGGTATTAGACCTATACTGAAGTTGTACAGAATTGACATTCAAGCCATTGACATTCTGGCTTGTATCAGAAATGGTTTGACCGGCAGGGCTAAGGAGGTGATTATCTCCGTGTAGTCAGCTTGAGGTGAGGCCACACCTCAAGTGCTGTGGTCAGTTCTGGGCCCCTCACTATAAGAAGGACACTGAGGTGCTGGAGTATGTCCAGAGATGGGCAATGAAGCTGGTGAAGAGTCTGGAGAACAAGTCTTATGAGGAGCAGCTGAGGGAGCTGGGAATGTTTAGCCCAGGAGGCTCGCTACAACTCACTACAACTACCTGAAAGAATGTCGTAAAGAGGTGGGTATCAGTCTCACACCAAGTGACAAGTGGTAGGACAGGAGGAAATGGACTCAAGTGGTGCCAGAGAAGGTTCATATTGGAGATTAGGAGGAACTTTTTCACTGAGTTGTTAAATGCTGGCACAGGCTGCCCAGGGAGGTGGTGGAGTCACATCCCTGGAGATATTTAAAAGTTGTGTAGCCAAGGTGCTGAGGGACATGGTTTTGTGGTGGGTTTGGCAGTGTGAAGTGAGTGGTTAGACTGAATGATCTTAAAGTTCTTTTCCAACGAAACAATTCTGTAATTCTAGGAATGTATATGATGTGTGAATTAGCAGTTTAATAGCAGCTCATTATATTTAGGAAAGAAGATTCTGTTGTGCTATCCTGTGATACACCTCTGTGTAGCTCTGTTAAATATACACCAGTCATCAACTCTGAGTTGATGCTGAGATGTTAATGTTCCAGCAGAGCTAGCATATCTTATCTGCTATGTTCTGTGGACAGCAAAAAAATGTGAGATCTTTTGACATGTTTGTGTGGTGTCCTTGCAAAGTTAGTGTTCTGTTTTGTTCCCTCATCTGTCCTGTACAAGTGTCCACAGCTGCTTATCCAGCCACTCAACTGCCAGTGTGTGGTGAGGAGCGAGCCTAGAGTGGTTCAGTCCAAGTTGTGTGTGCTGACTGCTTAGAGACAGGTTAAACAGCGTGGCTTAGTTACATCAAAGCCTACTGAAAGGGAGGGCAGGTGACAGTAATACACCTTTGTCTTCTACCCAACAGCAAACACTGCATAAAATCTGTAATTTTGAGGCTTGCTCGTGATTGTAATTTGTTAACAATGGCTAAGAGATTCCCAGGTTATTGAAGGGGCTGGTTTGTGATGGCATGCGTGGCTGTACTGGTTGCTGGTCTTTCTCCCTGCCAGTGGAGGTGTTCTGTAGTACACTTCCCCTGTGCTGAGCACTGGGCAGCGATGGCAGCTGGGAGTGCCTTGGCCGCCCAGCCCTGCCCTACCCGCCTTCATCCAACTGAATGTTGTTAAAGTGAACACTGTTAAAGATTATAGAAGAGTGAATGTTACATAGATTGAAAGATTGCAGAAGAATGAGTGTTGCATAGAAGTGAAATAAAAGCAAGACCCAAATAAGGAAATACAATTAGATTTCCTTATGTAGTTGTACTGAACCCTTGTCTACCTTCTATAGAAGTGGAGGCAAGCAGGAGGCCTGGTAATTTGTGAAAAAAAATCTTTTGTTGTAGCAACAAAAATAGCAGTTAAAAGCTGAAACCTTCTTACTGCACAAACTACAGATTGTCCTTTGTATTCCACATCCGTCATCTCCACTTTAAAAAGTATAAGAGGAGCAGAGTGCTACTTGCAATGAAAATGATCTGAAGATGTTCTGCATTGTAAACTTTGATGACCATGTAAACAGTGTCTTTTTTTTTTTTTTTTAGGATTATAATCTCACTTTTAAAGGTTGGATTTTTCAAAAAACTTTGAGATCAGCATAAGTGGCCAAAATCAAGGATAGGATGTAAACATATCTGCACAGTAAAGCTGTAAAAAAAACCAACCCCCTAAAAAAGTCTAGTTTTTCAGTAGACTCTTTTTATTGTAAAGCGTCTACTTTTACACTTGTATTCAGTGGCTAGAGCATTTCTGTAGCTTACAACAGCTACAATATGGTTGCAGTTCATGGGTGGCTGAGCAGTAGGCAGTCACCTCTGTAATAACTGATGTTGTAGGGAGTGATTCATGCTTAGTAAATATTGAAAGAATGACAATTATGTAACAATTGTTCTCTTCACTGTGTTTAAATATTTAGTCTTGGTTCCAATTAGAGTTGGTATTTTAGCAGCTCTGCAATCAAATCTTATTAAAAAAACCCTGTATTTCAGAAAAGTATTCTCAAAGCTGAATTTGAGCTAGGAAATACAAGTTGTGACAAATGTGTTAACAATCATCTTTTAGTCCCTAAATATGCTTAATAATATCAATGAAATGAAAAAACTTAAACTCCAAACTTCCAAAATGATTTGTAACAGCCTCTATATGTCAGAAGTTACATGCTGACCATTTTGCCAAACCCTGTGATGTGTGAGCACACACAGGTGCAGGTGCACACATGTTTGGCTGGTACTCTTTGAATGGATGCTGTCAGGAATAACAAATATGTATTGTTTCACATAGAAATGCGAAGTATTTAGACCTGCTTGCTGTTGCTTGGTATTTAAAAAAAAACAATGTGAAAAAAGAAGTATGGAAAAGCAAAAACCCTGTGGCATTAATGAGGGCTGCTATTTTTTTTGCTGGCTTGATTACAGAAGGAAAGGCTTTATCCAGCTTTAGGAAAGGTTTTGTCCAGCTTTATTTTGGAAAGATGCTTTGACAAATATGTCTGATACATTTTGCTTGCCTAACATGAAGTTTTGAAGTATATGTATGACTCATGAGAGCGAATTTCTTACCATGAAGTCAAGTATAAGTTTGAATTCTTTCTGGATCTTTAATTGAGGGCACACTTTGCAGTTCTTGCTGATTATTTGGACTTGTTTTGTCTTTTAGGGTCCGGGATGCTGCTCTGATCTAGCAGTTTCATTCCACTATGTTGATTCCATGACTATGTATCATTTGGAATATTTGATTTATCATCTCCGTCCATATGGATATTTGTATCGGTACAACCCTGACTCAGCCAAGAATCTAGAAGAGCAGAGCAAAAATGAAGCACTGGAGGATAATCAAAAGCTAAAGCAAAAGATTTCTGAGAATTAATGGGACACTGAAGAAAATGAGAAGAAGCCAGTACAATGAGTAAGAGTATCCTCAGACTCCTGCATGAAGCTTGTGGACTGAAATGATTCGTGGTGATTCTTATTTTAAAAAACACATTGGCTGTCACTGACTGCATACAACAGAGTCTGGTGCTGCCTCTGACTGTGATAGTGTGACCTTGCAGCCCTCCTCACATTTTGGGGCCCTAAAGCTGTGAAACAGAAGGTTGTTCTGGTACACTAATATCTGGAAGAATTTGTTAAAAAACATAGTGAGCGGGTTCAAAGATGACGATACAGTATTTCTATTCCTGTTTCTGTTCTCCTCTGTTTCCTTCCAGATGTTTGGTTTGATCCGTTCTAAGACTAGGAATTGGATGCTGCTCAGTTCTTGATGATTTTCTCTGGTATTCTCACTCTATTGAAGTTACTTTCTGTACCTTGCCCCATGAGGAAGGGAGAGGCATGAAAAGTCTGCTTTGCCTTAACCACAGACTGTTTATTGTGAATAGGCAGAGATCCACCCCAGAGGTAAATCTGAATTGTTCCAGAAATGGAATTAACTTTTTTTTTTTCCTTTAATTTATCTGATTAGTTGAATGGAAAATAAAAAATCACTTCAGAATTTCTCAGCATAAGGTAGATGCTTTCTGAAATAGAAGTCTCTCTGCCATCACACCTTCCATCTTAACCAGAAAGAACAGTATCTTAGCAAAGTACAATATCACTGTAATGACTTGGTTTCATCCAGAATTATAACTAGTTTCCATTTAATTCTCACATCACTATACTCTGAGATTGTGGAGTTACCTTGTTCATTAGAATTTTACACATATAGACAAGTCCCATTTAAAAAGTGCAGCAAAGCTCATTTGTCTGCCTCACTACACATGTAGTTTGTTTGGCTGAAGTACTTACTTCCCTTTTCTTGACAATTTTCCCCTCCACTTTTAAAATTTCTTCTGTATCTGCTTCTCATTACCTTTTTCAGAGCAAAGTGTTAAACTATCCGTATTTCACTCTCTTTCAAGTTGAAGTATATAGTTACCCGGAATGCAACAATCTTTCAGAGAGCATTACCTTTCTCTGCTACTTTGTGAGTATCTCTGCCACTCAGCTGAAAGCATATTCTTGGTGTGGGACAAAATTGGTGTTTTAAGTACGCAAAAATGTTCAGAGGCCAAGCCTGTGTTTTACGTAGTTAACGTATAACTTCCTGGATTTCTCTTTTTCAAATAGAGTGAAATAGCAGTACGGGGGATAGGATTAAGCTTGACATGTAGCATGTCATTCCACACTTGAACAGAGTTTCTTCATCTTTTTATCACTTTTTGCCTTCATCACATTGATGACTTTGGACATAACCTGATTACCTCCAGCCGTAGTTTTGTTACTGTAAAGTACTGCATTGTATTTTATTTTATTTCCAAAGATAGTTCTTGTACCAATTGGAGTTTTGTCTGTTGTCCCAACAATAGAGAGTCAGGGCTTCCTTTCTGACCATCGCTCTGCAGCATGGTGGCCACTCCTGGAATATCTCACGGAGCTGAAGTGTCACATATCTTCTCTGCCTGAACCTGCACTGGGTTTATATTTCAAGTATTATTTAAACAAATAGTTCCTGCAGGGTTAAATCTGTTGGTCTTTTATGAGCAAGACTGCCTCTGAAGTACTGAAAGGGACACAAGCTTTATGTTGTTTGACTTAAGATGAAAGTTAAGAGTTGATTTGTTTAGCAGGAAGAAGGCTGCTGTTTGCTGTGGTGCCGTGCCCAGGCTGTGAGCACAGCCCTATCCTGCAGCAGCATTGGGCTGAGAGCATGGCGCAATGCCAGCCGTGGTGATAAGCCCCATGACACTGTTCAAACATGCAATTAATGTTTTCTGGAATGCTTAAGGATGTTATAAAATGAAATCAAGACCCCATTGTAAATTCAGCCCATGTAGAAGATCTACTGAAAGACTATACTGTTCCTTCATGACTGTTTTCTTCCTCGGTTCATACATGGGGATTTAAAGACTTTCTACCACAACAAGCAGAACTAAACCTGCAGAAAATGTGTAAGATTATGTCCCACGTTCGCCCTGTACTGCCCTGTGAAGTAACGACATTCCTTCTTCATATTCCTTACTGTCCTCACCAGCCTATCTTTGGACCTTCAGTGTCATTGTGCCTGAGTCTCAGGTAGACAAGAGGAAGCAGGCAGTGAGGTGTGTGAGCTCCACACAGGTTGGTTGCTGAGGTGGCAGGTTAGACCAGCTGCTATGGAGCTCAGGGCAAAGCCTTTTCTGGTCTGCTGCCCAGCAGAGGCATGTAGGTTTAGCAGAGCAGGACAGGATTGTCCCTCTCCAGAAAACATGCAGGACCTCAGAGAGGATGGAGAAGTAAAGGTATAAGTCCAAGTACGTGAGGGAATGAGGCTAAGAACATACTACCTTGTGATAAATAGATGGGCTGCCTGGAGAAATAAGAGTAGCCTTTTCCCCAAATGTCCATTCTTGCTTTGCTTTCAAGAGTCCTTGTACCTAGGCCTTTCTTTCTTTTGCTTTATTGTTCTCTGTTTAATTGAATTACCATAAAAGTGAGCTCATACCTCTGAAAGAATCGGTTTGTATCTCAGTACCATCAAAAGCTTCAGTAGATAAGGTTGGAAGGCAAATAGTATAATCGTCATGTACAATATTACACTGGTATTAATAGTCTGTTATTTCACTCTCAGGTCTTTGTGCTTTGAGGAAGTATTTCTGGAGCTGGAGTATTTCTGCAGACTAAGGAGGCTGCTTTATTTTGGGTGGAGAGACCTCTGAAGCACAGCAACATAAGCTCTCTTAGGCTGTACAGATTACAACTCTGGTTTGGTTTGGTTTGGTTTCTAAAAGAGGTTTCTCAATTTTGCAAGGCCTAGAGGCTTCCATTGGCACCACAGTCATTTAAATGGCCCATCTAAAATTTTTTAACTAGTTTAATTTACTAGGCAGCAGTTGTTTGCACTTGGATGTGGGAATTGTTACTTATGTAACAGTAGCATTTTAACCCTATGTTAAGTGGGTTTTAGTTCAGGAAGAATGGAAATGCCAAGGAGTTGCCTTCTGATCACTGCTCTTAATCAGAGGATAATACTAATCTTTGTTTGCAGAAAAGGATGGATTTTAATCTTGTTTCACTCCCAGTTCATTTTTGAATGAGAGTAAATGCCAAAAGTGTTGGCACCATGTCTCATTTGGCAGAAGCTCTTTTCCTGCTACTGCTTTGCCTTTAAGGACACTTTTGTTTTGCTTTGGTGGGGACATGTATTAAAAATTACTTTTTCTGCTTTGTTCTGTCATGCTTCCAGGAGTAGAAATTTTAATGAGTAGCTGCTAGACCTCTTACAGCCAGTCTGCTGTCTGAACCAGGGCATTTTACCTTTGTACGACAGGAGAGTGTGGGTTATTTCTCTGCTGCACCTGCTAATGATGTTGATAGTGCACACATAGATGAAAATAGATCCCTCAATACAAGACCACTTGGAAAGGCAATTTTGTCCTTTTTCTGACAAGAAAATTGTCTGTGGAACTCCAAATGTGTAACTTGCTTTGTGTTACCATACTGTATTTAAAATACTCTACAGATGTTATTAATGCTCTAAAATAATTGAATATTGCTGCTGGACAGTATGCTCCACTTCTAACCTGTGAATGTTTCACTCTGCAGTTACAGGTAGTTGTCTCCCTGATGGCAGATATGAGTTGGTGGCTTGTCTGGAATGATCACCATAAGGATTTGTTTCTTAAATACCTTCTTTGAAGTGCCTTTGACCAATTTTTAGCATCAAAATTAAGTTGAGAATTGAATAAATAAAATAAGTTATCTCATACACAATTCATGTCCATATTCATTTACTCCTCCTGTGTGCTAGTAGTGTAGCATGGTAGTACAGTTGAATAAAAACTTTTTCTCTTGGATACAGAGTACAGAGCAGTCAAACTCCTCACCCTCAATATGTTTTCTGTTTTTATATTCATGCTGTTAACAAAGAACATGAAAACAAAGATGGTATCTTATTTAAGTATAAAATTAATCCTAAATGCTAGTACTAGGCTCACATAAGCAGGATGTTTCTGCATTGCCCTGGTTTTTCAGAATCTCCATGTTTTTACAGAGTCCTGAGAGAACTGATTGCAGCTGATACCTCAAAGAGAAAGCAAAACTATTTAAAATTAACCTCCTTTTTTTGCAAAAGATTTGCTCTTTCAGTGGACCTCATCCTTCTTCAAAAGCAACCAACAACCCCCTGTTAAGACTTAAATATGCTTTCTGCTGTTTGTACAGAGCAATGGCAGGTAGGAGCTGTCTCTGTGTAGGAAGTGTTGGTTGTTGGGCAGGGGGCACCAGCTCGGATCAGTTGTGTATCACTACCTTAGGCACTGTAATTGGCCCTGCTAGTACTGTTAACCTGGATTAATTATTTCCTGTCGAAGTGTGGGGAGCAGACAATAATAGCTCCTCTGAAGTGTCAGGCACAAGTTACGCTTTTATGTGATGGCATTACAGCTTTCACCTGTCAGGATCAAGCAAGGTCCAGCAAATTACAGGGCAATGTGAATACTGGAGCAGAACAAAAACTACAACTGCTGTTCTGGAGAAAAAATGTAAGTGTGGGCTTGCTTGGCTTGCCTTTTTTCTTAAAAAAAATATTTAATATGTAACAGACTCCAAGTATTTGATTAACAGAAGTTGCAGACACAAGTGAAATATCTTTAAGTGAAGGTAAGCTCTTGTAACCTGCTTACTTACAGAAAGCCCAAGGCAATTTTTCCTAGCAGTCTTCCCTGTGCACTAGTGTGAAGTAAAAAGAAATTTAAGTAAATATTTTGGATTCAGAGACTACTGAATTTGTTCCAAGCTGCAAGAAGATAAGCCTTTGTATAGCTGTTACAGCTCTTGCTGAAAAAATGTTTAGCAGTCTTTCCTCCTTTTTGACAATGTTTGACCTTAATGAGGCCCTTCTATGGGTTCCAAAATTTGGTAGCAAGTGACTTACTCTGACATCTATGAGTGAGAAATAAGGGAGAAAATCAGAGCCCTGCAGAAAAAGTTTTCATTGTTCCACCTGTGAAGTAATTTAACATAGACTTGGGAAAAAGGCTGGGTTGTGCGATCTTACCTCTAGATGTTAGAGTGTTTGTAAGGAAAGGTGGCTATTTAATTCGGAAGTGGAGTCTGAGCTCTCCATCTTTTCAGCTTTCTAATGCATATTCCTGCAAGACTGCATGGAGTGCCAATAAAGATAAACTGTAGAGACACTCTCAACACTGATTAGTCAAAAAAAGCATGGCGGGGACACTACTTGCAAGCCACGCTGGGATTTGGATGTGATACAGCTTTGAACTGTCACCCACCCACTCTCCTTTTAACTCTGCAGACTCTCTTAGCCCCCTGTTCCATTGTAGTATGCTCCTCTTCAGTGAAAAAAAACTACAAGCCATGAAGTACAGTTCCTTCTTTCCTTCCTCCCCCAAAATGCTTTTCTGTAAGCTTTGTTCTATTTAGAGAGGCTGAAGCCTCAGGTGCTGAAGTCTGTACTGGTACTGCCCCAGGGTGCCAGCTTTGCCTTGACTCTTCTGACATGTTAGTGCTGAGTGCTGAGGTTGAGAAAGTGTCCTTTCACCTGCATATTCAAGGTGTTACCTTCCTTGGAGGTGTGTTTTGTCTTTTAAACAGGTTCCCATCTTTGTTTTCCCCCTTTTTTTCCTTTCCTTTTCTGCTCAGTGGTTTCACTTTGTGTTGGGGGCAGCACTAGTTGAGGGGCAGGTAACAGGTGGATCCCTGTCTCAGGCTCCCACTGGGTGCGCACTCACTTCAGCTCTGTGTGGGAAACAACTTGCTTAGTGAGTCAGTGAGCTTACTGACTCACAACGTGCTTTAAAGTCAGCCCAAGTCACTGCTGAAGTTGGAGCCATGTTTTATCCTTTGATGCCTACAACACTTCTCAGTTTGTAGGATGGATGGCTGGACTGGCTCCAAACTCCAGCAGCTGGTTGTACTAAAGAAGTATGAATAAATGTTCTCTTTAGAGAAGAGAGAATTCTTTGTAGCAATATTCTAAAAGGAATGTGAGTTTTCCAACTGATGGCAAAGTGTTGCTACAGCCACTATTCTGCTTTCACACAAAGAGGTGAAGAGTCTTTTGCAAACTGGAGTGGCAATGAGTTTCAAATTTAGATCTGAATAGAGACAGGAGTTCTGCAGGAAGGTTTGTTAAACAGGAGGTTGATTTGAGCATCTTGTTTATTTCCTTTCATTTAAACTCTAAAACTTTACTCAAGTAGGTGCCTACATTTGCAGTGCTGCCCTTCAGTTGTACAAAACCAAACTTTTTTTGCACAGTTGTAGCCAAAATTGTGAACTCATCACATTGGCCTCTTGAAGTTGAAGGGCTGGTTTGCTTCTTTGAATATCTCACCTGGTTTCCAGCAGCTCCTTGCCCTCTTCTGATGTTTTTTCCCTTCATAGAATGAAATCCAAACCCACTGTGAAAAAAGGAGCTTTGTCGCTAACTTCAGTCACCTGAAGAACTGGATTGGCCTCCTCCTGCTGCTGTTTCTTGGTTCCATCCTGAGTTTTTACTATTCCTCAGCAGCTCTGGAGCCTGCATGGTCTCTGGTAGTCAAGGTCTTGACCCTCCTCCTTCCTGAGATGTGTTATTCACAGGATTTGTGATTAATCCTTGAAGAGTGCTTGCCTGGGCTACGAATCTGGAAGGATTCGTAGCCCAAGCAAGTGCTGCAAGGATTAATCATAAATCCTGTGTAAACTATGCCACACCTGAGGGTCTGAAATTTTCCCTGGAACAGAAGGGTGCTTCACCAACACCAGTAGTTTGAATATCTGGGATTGAAAACAGTGGGTTTCACATATCCTGCTGTAGGTTCTGTTGAAATTGTATCTGGAATATGATTAGTGTTTCAGTGACAAGTAATCATGTCTAAATACAATTTTCAAACAGCGTGTAGTAAAAGCAAACTCTCCCTTTCAGAAGCTGACAGTGCTTCAGCATGAACAACAAAATCTTTGTTCCTTTTTGTCAATGTTACCTGTTCCTTAGCAGAAAATAGGCGGTATCTGTTTACCCAGATTAGAACATCATTTGTCACTCTAAACAGCATCCTGCTTTTCTGGTATTTCCCTGTCAGCTGGCTGGAGTTTTATAAGCTTGATCTTCATCAGTTTCCAAAGTGGCATTTCATGTGTCATGTTCTCAAAATGCATGGGCCATGTTTTATTTTAGGGAAGCTTCATGATCTCTACACGCAGTTGTCTCATCAGACATAGATCCAAATGTTGACAAATTTACACCAGTCCCAAGTGGGAAGTCTCAGGTATCAGCTGCATCTTCTTGCTTTAAAACCATCACTACAAAAATAGCATTTGAGTCACCTTAGTCACTATACAACTACTACTGCTTTCTCCAGGAGAATGAGTTAGATTCACAGATCCTTTATTATTTCACATAATCCTACTGTAATTGCAGAAAAATCCCATGTACATGCATTTGTGCCAGCCCATGCTTTGGCCAGCACTTGTCGAAGGGGCTTTCAGCAATGCTGACTGAAAACTAATACCTCGCAGACGTGTGGTGACTTTCCTGGTTTGATCTGCTCTTTGCCACACTGATCCATCCTACAACAAAGAGTTGCAGTGTTGCTGAATGTCTTTATGCAGAGTCAAGAGTTGTGGATTTCATGTATATTTTCAGCAATGCTTTTTAAAAGAGCCGTAGGTGCTGTTGGCAAGATGCCACCTTGAATGCAGCTCAGTCCTCATGCACCACAAAGAAGTAGAGAGAGTATGAGTTACTCTTACATGAGCACCTACAAATTGTGCTCCTGACACCACTGTAAAATGAGGAAAAATAAAATTATGTTCAACAGCATGAAAAAAATTAAAACATTGTTGGGAAAAGGATGCATTTGCTTTATCCTGTTACCCAAATGTAGTTGTGGGCAACATGTCTGGGCCTAGAAGAGACTGAGAAAGCTATTGCAGAATATAAATTGAGTGAAAAATATTATCTGGCCCTATGGCTTTTGCAACTAAACGAAGGTTAATTACATACACTCTGCTGGACCATCTAGTACTTTGACTTCTGAACATGGAATTATGTACTGTAGAAGTAATGTCTCCAAGGTGAGCATATGAAGCTGCCAGCATGAGGACCACCATCAGGGCTGCCTCCTGCCAATCTCATCCTTCAGCCTTTTCCCTTTGCTGCTCCGTCTAAGTGACTAAAGACAGGTTGAGTTTTCTCCTTCCTGGTTAATGCACATTGGGGTTTAAGGGTGTAAAGGTTCCCTTCTCTCTCTCTCTGTTCCTGTGCAATAGTTGTGCCTGTTGCTTGCTGAACTTGGAGGTCATGTTCCCTTGGTATGCAGAGCTGGAAGGTTAACTGGGATATTGGCAGAGTTCCTTTCTCTGCTACAAAAGCTTCTCATATCTGATAGCCAGTAGGTAGCTGCCATTAAAAACACCATAAAAAATGATCACAGGCAATGTGAGAACAGGATCCAAACTGTTTTTTCCCACATGGAAGCAATAAAGAGGGGCCTATGCTGCCTGTAGCATCTGTGCCTAACTTAAGCCCAGTGCTTAAGAATTACTTGTAGTAATTCTTAAGAAGGACATACACAAAGAAGAGGAAACAAATGCAACAAGGCAGGAAACACTTTCCCTTGATATTCAGTTCAGCATTATGGTGACATTTAGTGTTTCACAAATACATCTCTTTGTGTCAGAGAAGGAAGTAAGCTAGTTAAAGAGAAAGCAGCTAAAGAAACACAGCCAGCGTCCAAAAACTTCACACCAAGGCCAAATGCCAAATGTCAAAATGCTTACCACCATGTGATGACCAGCTGGCAAATGAAGTGCCTGAGAACAGGTGGAGATGGTAGACTAAGGTGTCCTACCGGCATGTTGTGAGTGTGAAAGGTCAACAGAGACCCAAGAGTGAGAAAGATCCTGATGTGATGCTTGGAATTAGCTTTTATATCACAAATACCTGCTAGATCTGGCGTTAATGCTGCCTTCTCCCATTGCAGCTATTTGATTAATAGATGCTGCTCTTCTGAAAGCTGGAGCAGGCTCTCATTACAGAACAGGATGCTGCAGAAAACAGTGTAAGATACATAAAAGTAAAAATATATCCCTGGGCATAGTATACCAATTATTTTTAAAATTAAATGAAATAAAAAAGGAATTTAGTGAAATAGTGATCCCAGGTAATCGTTTGATGAAGTGGTAAAATCCCAGACCATAATTTGTTCTCAGGGCTGTAACACAAGAAAGCTTTACAGAGGACAGGCATGTTAGGGTACTGCTAGTTTGAGGTGACTGGAGGAGCAGGAAGTTGTTCAGGTTGTATCCCAGGCTGTATCCAGGAAGGGTCGTGCTGTGCACATCAAGGTACTATCCAAAATCCAAAACCAAAATCTTTACTCCTCTTTCACACCTCCTGCACCTCCCTGCACACCAGCTCATGAGCTCTGGAGCCTCAGTCTAAGATCAATGCGAAAAGGAACGTAGCTCGGAGTAAAGGCTGTTTCTGTGCCACAGCTTCGTTTCCATCGTGACACATTCCTTATCTGGCTTTGTATTTGGAGATACAGTTTGGGAGCAGGGACTGTCACTCCTGCTGTTATTACACTAAGCCCTGACTTCCTTCAGTGTCTGGGTTTCCAGAAAGCACTCCTGGGCTTGACATTTATGTATAAATTCAGCACTACTGCAATGGTTATGGATTAAGTTGGGTGTTGCAAGGGGACTTGTGATAGTGGGCTATGTTGCTCTTTGGCTTTCATACTAAAGTATAGTGCACAGGGACCCCTTCTGTAGCTTTGTTGCTGCTTCGGTGTAAATACTTTACAAGTGTTGTCCATGCAATACTCAGTATCTGCTTTGTTTAACACCCCCATAGACACAGTGTCCAGTTTAAACATCAATTGTAAGACAACTTACAAATTTGTCAAAGAGACTGAGGAGCATGAAGTAGCTCCAGTGGCCAGTAGAAAATGTAATTTTGTGAGATGAATTAAGAGGTTATTTTAAAAGTCTTCAACAAGCTGCTGCTGATGATCTGAGTTTTGGATCTCGTTATTGCAAATAATTCGTAAAAACCTGTCGATGTGTTGCAGTTTGGTTTATAAAGGCATTTTGTTGTTTTCCTCCCGGTGGCGCTGTAGGATAAAGCTGTGGTCACTACGGCTCCGTGCCGCAGCTGCGTCAAGACGCTGAGATTTCTTCTCGCTGATACGACAAGTTCTGTACTGCTTCACTTGAGGATCAGTACAAAACCCTTACTCGATGTTAACCTCAATTACTGACCTGGACTTTAACTTATTTAAGGGAAGTGTTTTTGAGTGATCTTCTTCTCTTAAAATGGAAAGATTCAAACAGCTTATGATGGTAAACAGATCTAACACATCCCTGAGGGTATCAAGAAATCTCCCAAAAGCCTGAGAGTGGCTGCTAAATTCTCAAGGATCCTGCGCAAAGGGTGGTTTTCACTCACACAGGTTCACTTGCATGCTCTAGAATATCCAGCAGATACTGTGACTTTTGGTCAACTCTGTTGTACAGTGCATCCAGAATGAAAGCAAAAGATTTCTATCGCAAGGACGTTGCTCCCTCCATGCCAGAGCACTGTTCTGCCTCACCAACATGCACCCTGCTTATTATACTGCTCTGTGTGTGTATTTTGGCAGCCTGTGCCTCAAGTAACTTATGATTGCAGAGTTATGTGGCGTGCAGCCTGCTTGAGTCCCAGTCCTAGTTCTCTCAGGGTCACTGTAACAAAAATACTAATTTTCAAACCAGGGGTTTATATATTATGCTCAAGTTAATTGGAAAATACAGCTTTTCTGGTCAGCAGAAATATATTTTAACTATTAATGTACAATGTAGTTCAAACTGTTAGAAGCTATCCTTTGAGAAAACATGATGTACTGGGCAGTCTCCCTGATGAATGAATTCAGTAGTGGCTGAAATTGCAATTTATGCCCTGACAGTAATTCAGAAGAATATCTAGTTATTTGCTTGCCACTGAAAAACGGCTGCTAACCGTCCCCAGCCTCCTTCCCCTACCTCACTCTTCATACCTGTGCCTGTGTACTCAGCAAGCCTAGGGCACTCCTGGGCCTGCAGGCAGCAACCAGACCACGACATCACTGACATCCTTCTCTGAATCAATGCTTTCCAGGCATTGACCATCTCTCCCCTGCAGCCCCTCTTCCCCAGCTCTACTGCTGAAGGGATGTATCCAGGCACATCTGGGGCCTCGGAGGTCTTTTTGAATTGTTGCTCATTTATTTACTGCTCTCGCAGGTATTTTTTAAGCAACTTGAAAGCTTTAAACTGCTGAGTGGAGCACCAGCACAATCACTTTCAGCAGCACACTGGATTAGTTGAGATTGCAACAATTTTAAAGCTAATCAAAATTATATGTTGAGCCGTGTGGTTGCCGGATTTCTTCTTGGGGGGGGGGGAGTGGGAGGGAAAGCCAAACTTAAGTTGAATTTGGCTCAAAATCTGGGTTTCTTTTATCCCTGAAGCTACAATCTGATTCAGTCCCTACTAAAAGATAGGCTAATACTCTTGGAAGTAAAGACACATTTAAGGCTATCTCAAGTAAAAATGTAGTAACTACATGTAATTGGTTTTTCTTTGTCTAGCTATGAAGTGTGATAGTTGATATATCTGCTTATGCTTGCCTGTGTGATTGGAAAACTTGATCTGCTGCAGATTCAGCAGCTGGAAGAGCTCTGCAACTTGGAAGGTAACGGGTAAGTCTGGGGAGACTGAAATGATTATAACGGGTGTCATGGTTTGACATGATGCCATTTCTGGTAAGGAGGAAGGGGCTGTAAAGATAGTACCTGTAAGAAGTTGTTTGCAACTCTCCCCAGAGCCAGACCCACATCTGGGGCTGAGCCACAATCACTTTTTAAGAAGAAGTCGGAAGAGGAGGTTTCTTCCTCCATCTTTTTCCTGCTTCTTCCTTCTTCTGTACCTTCTTCTTCTGGCTGGTGGTGGTGCAAGGAGTAGAAACAGTGAGAGAAACAACCATGTGGACTGCAAGGTCAGTGATGAAAGAAAGAAGGAGGTGTACCAGAGCAGAGACTCCTCTGCATTCTGTGGAGAGAACTGGTGAAGCTGAGATTTATTGTTATGACTTTAAAGACTCCGCATCAGGGGCAGAGACTCATTTTGTTACAGCTGACCCTGGACCAGGGACAGCGATTCACTTTACTACAGACTCCCGAGCCAGGGGCAGTGATTTTCTTCTTTAAAATTATGGCCAGAGCAGGCCATGTCCCAGAGGAGGGACCCAATAACTGCAGAAACTGCAACTGCAGTGAAGAATCCACGCCAGAGATATTCACCAAGGACTCTGTCCCGAGAGAGGGAACCCATGTCGGCAGAAGCCGCAGCTGCTGGGAACAACCCACACCAGAGAAGTTCGTTATGGACTGTGTTCCGGGGGAGGAACCCCGTGTTGGAGCAGGGGAAGAACGCCAGGAGTCACCCTCATCTGAGAAGACAGAAGCAGCAGAGCCCATCTGTGAGAGACTGACCACATCCCCCATTCCCTGCCCCCCTGAGCTGTTGTGGGGGAGGAGGTAGAGACATCGGGAGCAGTGAGCTGGGCGCGGGAAGAAAGGAGGGATGGGGGAGGGAGGTCTTAAAGTGCTGGTTATAATTTTCTCATCATCCTACTCCCTTTTGCTTTTATTCCATTCTGTTTCTTGTAGAATAAACTTTACTACTTTCTTCTCTAAGTCAAGTACTGGAGTTTGTTTGGCCTGGAACTGTAATTGGCAGTGAGCCCTCCCTGTCCTTGTCTTAATCCACAACAACCTTGCTTATCTTTTTACTCCCATTTCGCTGGGGCCTCTGCCATCCTAACGAGGGTGGGGGTGAATGAGGGCACCGAACGAGAGACTGTCGTGGTGCTGCTGTGCTGGCTGGGCCAAACCACGACAACAGGCAATTCATAAGAAGCTGCAGAAGGAATAACAGAAAATAATGGGGATGTCAAAGAACTCAATGGCAGACCCACAATATCTGAGCTGAGCTGTCCCAACCCACATACCTGCTCATGATGTCTTTCTGCCCATGATGTCTTTGTCCCTTTCACTGTGTGATGAAGGAAGAGGGGTTACTTTTTAAAATTTTAATGACAGATATTTTAAAATAATTCATGAAGTTTACATGCGGGAACTTGCATTAAACTATGTGCTGTGAGCTGGATGCCTTTACAATCTTTGAGAAAGGTGTGCTGTATGCACAGATGGCACCAAAAGAGCTAAGGAAACAGATAAGCAAAAGAAGTGCAAGAATGCTGCAAAGAACCTTTCCTGACCATAACAATTTTTATTTAAGAAAATGAGATGCTAGTCTTAATGCTATCAGTAAAGTCTTCTTCACATCCCTTCCACCTCCACCTCAGAATGTCTTTAACATCAATGTCCAAATGAGGAAATGTGGTAATCAGTTTTCTGAGGACATTTGAAACTGCAGTGGAGGAAATGTTGCGTATCTTCAGTCCATTTAGGGTAACAGAGAGGAAATCTGAAGATGCAGAAGAAACAGAGGAGTGCAGAGAGCAGGATGGTCAATGAACAGGTCATGCTATTAAAGGGTGAGTGGGCCCTAGAGGTAGACAGCAACTGAGCTGGGTTAAGGCAAAAGATGAATTAAATTTAATAGTTGTTAGCAAGAGACTGGTAGAGTTTCTCAAAGTGAAAAGCTGCTACTGCTCTATAATGAGCAGATGGGCTACTATTTTCTTTTACTATTTTTCTATTTTTGCAAGTCTTTTTCTGAATTGTTAGAAGCAAGGATGTCAGAAAAAGAATTCACCTTTTAATGATCAGTTCTATAGAAAAGAAAAGCCTGTTGCTCTCAACTGGTTTTAGTTTTTTTCTGGTTTATGGCTTTTGGCCTGGACTAGCAAAAGACTTAAGGATCTGAGGATTAAACTATCACAGAATCACAGAATATTTTCACGTGGAAGAGACCTTTATCATCGAGTCCAACCTTTGCCCTAGCCCTACTTACCATTAGACCATTATTGCTTTTAAAATTCAGCTATGATGTAAATAAAGGGTTTGAGGCTTGTCAGTGGAAACTGTAATACTTTCAGTTAGTAAAGACGTTTTATGATTTTATGATGTTTTATGATGTCATTGACCCATGACACCCTTGAGGATGCAGAGCTGGGTGAGGACACTCAGGAGTCAATGCAGACACAGAATTAGAAAAGCATTGTCCTTCCAGCAGGGACTTCAGTGCTTCTTCAAGGTTTACTTTTTATCAGAGTGTAGATTCAGAGTCTGCAGCCTGAGGATCAACAGAAATATCTGAACAGACAAGGATGCTTACTTAGGAATAATCTCATTTGGATAGCATACAACTTTTAAAAAAAACCTTTATATAGCCCTCACTTTGGCTTCCTTGCCATGAAAGTGGAAAAGAAAGCAGGACCTCTGGACCACATGGTTTAATTGCATTAGGAAGATTCCTTGTAAGCATGTAACAGAGTAACCACTTCCTCTCGTTGTTACACAGCGAATTCTGTTACTATTTAGACTAATTAAAGCTTGTCAGCTTTTCCAGAAAGCTTTGTGCTAAACATTACAGAATATGTTATTGCAAACCCAGAATTTCACATTTATTCCCAAATTCATTATGCCTATTATATCTCTCTGTTTGGACATCTGGAGCTGACTATGACACTTAATCCCATCCTGAAGCAACTGCCCAGGCACAGATGTTTAGATTTCAAAGATCCTGAAAATTCCTAGACTTTTTGCAATTCCAGTGGCCTTTGCTGATGGGGATTTCCAGGAGCAGTTGAGCCTAAAATAATATTTCTGGTAGGTGTGAAATGAAGTGGATCTAGGAACCTGTTAAAATATTTTTACAGCTATCCATAAAGTAATTTACAGTAGAGTTTAACTTTGTAAATTTTTAATCTCTTCTACATGAAAAGATCTTTTCTCTTTATCTTATTCTGGATATGTATCTATCTATCTCTTTCTCCAGTTACCTATATCGGTCTGCGTCTCCAGGTTGCACAACTTGCTTGCAGTGCGTCATTGTTGCTCAGGGTAAGATGTCTCACACCAGGCTGCTGTGGGATGGAGGGGGAGGATGATGGCGATTTCTTTTTTTTTCTTCAGATGATTTTTTTTTACATCTCTGAGGGTGATATTTTGTGCTTATTTGCTTTAAAATCTTTGCACTGCCTTTTTTTTTTTAATTCAACTATTTCTTACATTGCCTCTAACTGAAATGAGCTCTGAATACTGGATTTGAGACCCAGCCTTAGGAGAAAAGACTCTCAATACATCTTTCAGGTTTGACACTATGTTAATATTATATTTTAAATATTATAAGTTTGGAATCTACTGTTTCCAGTTAATTTGAAAGCACCATTTTGTCTGTCTCTCTTGCTCTTTTTTGCCCAAAACTTTCCTCTCCTGTTTTGGATATCTGCTCACTATTAAAGGTCTCTAGCACACTGATATTCTTGATATGATGGCATTGGCTTCACTACTGAACAGTAGTTTGATTCTTTTGTGATCTTTTTGCACCACTAGTAGGCAGTTCGTTTGCTTGAAACCTTTTATTTGACCTTTTATTTTATCTGCTGCTTATGTCCAGCTTTCTATGTTGCTTATTCTATCACATGAGCCCATCTATATAATTTGTTGTATATGTTGAAACAATTTTTCTGATGTAAAAAACCCTAACAGACTTATTAAAAGTTGTGTTGAATTTTACTTTCTGATATTTTTCTGTGGAAGGAGAATGTTTGTTTAAAACTAGACTGCATTTTATTCTTCCACAAGACTAAGAGACATCTTTTGACATTTTAATCCTAAAAGCAGAATCTCATCATTGTCACATGTAGTAGTAACAAGTTAATATAGATTTGGAGGGAAAAGGTATGTTTCCATGTATGTTTATGTGCAATTGTAAGTTATTGCTATGGTGTTGCAGATAACATAAGTTATACATGTGAATATCATCGTGGGGAAAGCAGTAGAGCTTGGTAGTAATATATTCATGTTAACACATCAGTTTGGATTCCTCTTGGTCAATTCTTCCTCAATACACATGAACTGCCAGCTTTAAAAACTCCAAACAGCAGTCATTTCTAGAAGAAATAAGAAATTGTCTATTTTTGCAGAAACGTTTAGAAAAAAACACATCCTGCAGGTCAACAGCCTGTTCCTCTGCTGAAGCACAAAATAAATTTAATACAATTTATTTAGGATGAACTATATGGCTTTTGTAAAGGAAGTTATGTGCTACTGCTAAGCAGCCTCTTTGAAGTCCATGCCTCACTCACTACGCATGTGGACCTATGACAGTTAGTATAGTCTGCTTGGATTTCCAAAAGGTAAGGTCCATCCCCAGAGAAAAGTTTTTCTGGTTTGAGAGGGACAGTCTTCTGATTCCTAAGTGGTGAAAAGAATATAACAAAGGAAATGGGATAAATGGTCACTGGGAGAAGTCACTGGAAGATGCATGATGTGGTCTGTCCTACTTAATACAGTTGTAAGTGATCTAGAGAAGGAAATAAAAGTGAGGTGACAAAGCTGGTGAGAGTACCGTGTTACTCTGAAGTAGTAAAGGGGTGACTGAGAGAAATTGCAGAAGGACCTAGTGATATTGACTGTGTAGGCTGTGAGTGCAAAAATAAGCAGTTTTGATAAATGTGAAATAATAGATAAGGCAAAAAACAGTCATAAATTCACACATAATACAATGGGCTCTCAGTTTATCCTATAGATGAAGCCTTGGAATTATAATCTATGAAAATATCACCTCCAATCCAAGTAATGGTCAAGAAACAAATACAATAGTAGAAACTGTAAGATAAGGACTAGAGAATAATGTAGACAACCTCAATATATCACTGTACAAAACCGTGACTACCAAGTGTACTTCTGGTCCCATCACCTCAGAAAATTTCAGATGAGTGTATCAAGGTTGATCATGGGTATAAAAAATTATATGATATGTATATATAGTGTGGGAGATAGCTAAATAAACTAAATCCTTTTGGCCTGGAAAAGAGCTGGCTGAAGGAGGACATGATGGAGACAACTTAAGTATTCGTCAGTGAATGCAGGTTTCTTGACATTCTTCTTCTGTTCTGAATTGGTTGCTGGTACCATTGCAATCCCTTTACCAGAACTGGCCACAGGAATTGCCATTCTTGTCATAATACCATTTCACCACGTATTCCAACAGTCCCCTAGTTTCATAGGTTCCAAGCACCTTGGATCTGAAAGTGTACCACCATAAGTTAGCTTGTATCCTGAGGACAAGTCACATTGTCCTGGAAGTGCTTCCTTCAGTATGAAGAGAATCCCTTGTTTTCTTTCTTGCTTTGTAGTCACATTTCATTTCTATTAGTGAGTTATTACCTGAACAGGCCTAAACAAATACAGGATCAGGTTGAAAGGAGACTGCCTAAATCCTGGTGTAAGAACCAAGCTGCTATTTAAATACCAATTTCAGCATCCAATTGGTACACAAGGGTTGATTGGTTGTCATCTAGGTTTGAAAATCTGTTTCTCATTGTACGATGTCTGTAGACAGAACACCCAGAAAAACAAAAGGTGATAAAATCTAGTAACTATATTGAGAGAGGGAGTGGGGTTTGATCATTGGGTTTGTTTTTTTTTTGGTGCAGACTTGCCACCCAACGTCTGAGGTCAGTATTTATTACTTACCTTTTTGGGTTGTTGCTACCTCTGTTTGCAACAGAGTTAGGTGGTGATCTTCACAGCAGTTACATTGAACAAAGGGCTGCCAACTGGACTCTGAGGTCCGATTTCAGATATTTCAGAAAGCAGGGGACATTCTGATTCTGTGTGAGCAGAGGTGGTTACAGTGTGATCTCAAACAGGTGGCAGTGGCTCGGTGTATCTGATCTGAGCTGGACTAAGCTGCAAAAGGAGTCGAAATCTTATAACTTAAAATTCTGTCTGAGCTCAGATGCTAAGAGAAAAAAAATGAGAGTATTGAAAATGAAACTTTTGCTAAATAATGTGTAAAATAATACCACTAATAGTAGGTGGGTTCAGACCTTCTAGTGATTACTTAGTATGTGATCACAATTTTCTGACTCTCAGATGAATGAAAGGGCAGAGTAATGGCTTCGATTTAGTCACTAAGCTGAATTCATTCAGTTGAAGCAAAAATTCAGTCACCACCACAAAAAATGGAAGGAACTCCAGAGTAAATCAGTGCTTCTTAACATCCAGTACACTTACTGGGAAAGACCAGACATTTTCAATCTGTCAAGAAATGGAAAATGGATGGCAGGCAGGAGGAACAGGGTGTTTGTTATTGACAGAAAAGCACATTTATATAATGTTCCTTCAAAGATCTTTTTTTAGATGTGGAATCCCTTGAGTACAGAAAAAAAATGCCCAAAACTTCTGTTATGGGAACCACTTCCTATTAATAAGATTCTCATAGATGTGTCCTTGACTGTATCAAGCCAAATAACAAATGACACATTTTCCTGTTTCTAGCTGCCAGTGGCAAATCATTAGAATTTTAGAGCTTCCCTTGATAGAAGTGTTAAGAAGCCAGCCCTGCTCTTCAAATTAAGACTACTATATAAAATTTTGCCTCTCCAGTGTTTTAGTATATTCAAGAAATGTCCTGGTATAGTACAAATGACTGTGTCAATCCCACAAGTTGATTATCTGCTGAGAACAGGAAGGAATTTGATAACATTCAATATCTTCCCATTTACAGGCCACTACGGACACAGTCAGTTTAAGAAAACTCTTCAGAGTCATCATCACTCTGCAGATTGGAAGTCTAGGTGAAATGTATATGTGCAGAAAATTCATCCATTGCATATCACATTTCTTTTCCAAGTCTAAAAACCGACATGTTTATGTCTGATAGTAATCCCATGATTTTGAAGATTTAATTATAACCACAGAGAGCCAGAAATGAATGTGTGAGCATCTAATCACTTAGAACTAATCCTATATGTGATCCTCATCATATCCTTTATAAAGTCAGCATCTATAAATCCAGGTTTGCATTTCTTTTTCTTAATGGTACCGGATGTCAGAATTGACTCTGTGTCACACAGATCTGTGTGGAGGTATGTCATGGTTTAGCAAGGAGTTGCTTTTGCTTAGTAACAGGGGGAGCGGGTTGCAGTGAAGACCCGGTAAAAGTTTTTTAGACTCTCCCCCGACTCCTGGGTTCAGACCCACCCCCCGGCCTGGCTGGGCCAATCTGGCGCCTCTGCGATCACTATTTAGGGACGGGAATTTGAGGTGCGAGGCAGGAGGTGTAAGAGTGGTACAAGATGGAGGCGACCATGCGGACCCCACAGTCGGAGAAGGAGGAAGGATGGAGCATCAGACCAGAGACCCCTCTGCAAGCCGTGGTGAGAGTGCAGCCGGTACCCCTGCAACCTATGGATCAGCAGCAGCAACTTCATGTGAGTGTGCCCGGACGGGCCAGAGACTGTGTGGGGGAGGTGGTCATGGCACAGGACATGCTGGAGAGCCTGTGCACCGCAGAGCAGCCCCACACGAGAGGCAGAGAGGAGCAGCAACTTTTGGGACAAATGAGCATCGGTGCAGCCCGTGCAGGGCTTTGGGACAAATGTGCGTCGGTGCAGCCCGTGCAGGGCTGCCATGTGTGTGTGGTACCTCACGGACTTGCAAGGAGGACTGGTGCGGAACCCACTTGCCCTGAGGTTAGACAAACGGCAGAAGCCACCAGGAACGGACTGACTGAAACCCCCACTCCCTGCCCCCCTGGGCCGTTCAGGGGGGACGGAGGTATAAAACACCGGGATCAGGGCTCTGAGCCCGGGAAGAGGAGAGGGGTGGGGAGCAGGTGGTCTTAAAGGGCTGGTCGGACTCTTCATCTCTGTACCATTCTGTGTTGTTTTGTTTTGGTTCTGGTTTTTGGGGTTTTATGTTTTAGTTGGTATTAAATTGTTTTCTGTTTTTCTTCCCCAAGCCGAGTAGCCTGGTCTGTTTTGTCCTGCACCTTAAGCGGCAATTAAGCTCTCCCTGCCCTTTAGCAATCTTTAAGTCTTCGGTACTTGAGGCTAATCGTGGTCTTTTGTTCCCTGATGGGCTGAAACCACGACAAGGTATTACAAGTGGCAAGCTTAAATCAACCCCACCTACTGAGGGAGCCTTTATTCAAAGAAATTAAACTGAATTTTGAAAATGAACTATTTAATTATGAATTATATTACATAAACAATAATACAAAAGATTAATGTTGGCAAATACACTGACCCATTTGCAGTAAATCTGTAATATTTAGTTCCAATCTTTATACTTATACTTAGATATTAAATACCAGTATCGTGTCCGCTATATCCATTCCATGCAGCTACAAAGGTTTACACATGAAACATTTCAATAGTTTATTCAATAGGTTATGGGGAAAACAATGTTTAGTTTTTATCATTGGCTAATTTTTAGGCAAAGCAATAAAAACACCCTAGAGTTAATGCTGATATACTGTAAAAATGACAAATATCCTACTCTGATACTAAGTGGTTGAATAATACTAAAAATCTAATACTGGAAGTAAAGTGATACATACCTACAGAAAATATTCATCTATTCTATTAAAAATCCTCCTGTCCTCTCTGACTGTGCAGCAGCACTGTGTTGGAGTGAAAAGCCCCAGTGCAGGGCAGGAAGAACTTAAAGCTAGAGAATGAAGACTAACATGAAAGAGCAGTCCTACAAGCACAGCCCAGTGTGAGAAGTAAATCAATAATGAAGGCTTCAAAATACTTGGAAAGTGGGTGACCATGGCAAGAAGCATTGTACTAACAATCAGCTTGCACATAAATAAATGCCTTATACATTATGTATCTGCCGCAATAGAGATGTATTTGTAAGATTTCTAAGTAATTTCTAAGGTGAATAAGTACTACAAAAAATATGAGGACTGTTAGCGTTGATTGCAAATAAGAAATAGTATTTCCCTCTTTCTTCTATAAGCTCCTATTTTCAACAACTAAGTTCACTCTAACTTTAAAAATTCTGTTCAAATCTTTTGGTCTAGCAAAATGACAAGTTATTTGCATGTTAGAAGACTGGTGAATGGTGAAATAAAGAGAATTTGAATTAAAATAAAGACACACATCTCTTAAAAACATTTGATAACTGTTACTTCTTTACTTACTGAGTAACCAGCTGCTTCTGTAGGGAGTGTATATGTCTCTGAAGTAGTCATTTTATGTAACTGGCTATTAGTATTTTCACTAGCAATTTCAGATTCAGGACTTGGAGATGAAAAAATTATATTTTCTGGTGTAGACCTGAGACACATTCTCACAGGTTTTTGTGATCAGTTTATTTTCAAGAGCTGAAAAGATTAACAAAATTATGAAATTCATTACGGGCAATCAATAACATTCATAATGATTCACCACAAGCTTTTAGTGTAGTACTAATCCAAAAATCTTTAATGATAGTGGATTGTGAAAGACCGTCTCTAAAGCTATGTCAAAATGTAAATGACAAGTGATAAAGTAACATGCACTCTGAATGACATGATTTTAAGGCCTTTTTGTTCTTTTAAGAAGAAACAGATAAAAATAAAAAGTCTTTTTAAAGCAGAAGTCATAGCTCAACAGTGAAGAAAAAAAAAGCAGAGAAAGAAAATGTTTATGTGCAAGAAGGAAAAAGAAAAACCAGTGACATGTTCTATTATTTTCACAAAAAAAATCAGTGACTAGGAATACCTAGTCAGAGCCCTAAATTTAACCTCAGCTGGGACCAGATTCTTAGCTTGGACCCTTTTCTCTCTGTTAACACCTTAAATCCAAAATTAACTCCATGTACAGTCTCAGCATAGCAAAATAAGTTTATGCTCAGGAAAAATGTACTTTACAGGGTTATTTACATGGTTAGTCTAGATCAATGTACTTTTTTTTCATAGGTAATTATAAATTTCTTCTGGATTTTCTCCTGATTCCAGCTGTGGCCATCGGAGTTTTTCAAGCCAGAGTTTGAAATATACAATGTACAATCAGATTCCACTCCCTTGTATGTTACTCCACCGCTTTCCCCTATAATCAGCATAGGTTTCTCTATGGTTTTCAAAAAACAAAACAAACAAACAAAAAAAAAACCCAAAAGAGTGATTGTAAGAGATAGTGGAAGGACTCCAAGACTGACAAAAGACACATAAAATATGTGAGACTGAGATGTTGTGTCAAGGTGGAAGGAAATCAACATCTCTCTGGGATGAAACGATGGCCAAGCACAAAAAGATGTGAGGGAAGGCTTCCAAAAGAATGCCTCAAAGAAGACCTCAGGTCTGAAAACTGATGCTCATTATGTTTTATTGTTTCTGTGAGGCAGAAATTTGGTGAAGGTTTTGTTTGATCAAAGAAGAAGAGAAACGGAAGAAAGAGCTGCATCCAAAAGAGAAACCTAAGCTGCATTCAGCAGGTTGCTTTGCCTTGGTATGAGAAGGCCAGACTCTCTTAGACACTGATTTCAGGTTTCCTCTAAAACAATGTATTTTACCTGAAAGCATCATGAAGTCGTCTATCTGGTAAACAGGTTCTTCATCAGGATCTGTTGTAATGAGCCGCATTTCTTTCAGAAAATCATCATAGTGAGGTTCAGTCCTTTGAACAATCCCAATGACAAACATCTCAATGTTGGTAGTGTGGGCCTCTGTTAACGACAGTATCCAGTTGTACTCAGTCCCGAGTATCTGCTTGTCCATCTGTTTTTACAATTGTCACCCTTCTCACAGCCGGACTTGCTGCCTGAAATAAACTAATGGCTTCCTGGATAGCAGAAGCCATGTATGTGCCTTCTCTCAAGTAGGCCATTTTATCAATAGCTGATTTCAAGTATTCTTTGGTACTGTACTGGTTCAGAGAAGACATCAACTCTACCTTATGGCTGAATTTGATAATGCCAATGCGAGTTGTAGTGTGGTTGGCTGATATCTTGTCAATGACTATTTTCATAAAAGTTTTTATGATATTGAAGTTATCTGGTCCAACACCTTCTGAACTGTCAATAACAAATACTAGTTCCAGTGGTGTTACTCTACATTTGATACCACAACCTAGAAGAATAACCATTTCAGACATTCTATGAGAAACCACTTTTATGAAAGTGAACTTGTATATCAGATTTTTAGTCAGTTAAAGTTCAATTAATGAATTCATTTATAGTTACTGATACTGTAAAACAGAAAAAAAGCTGGACCCAATTACTTCCGGTGTAGCTCTGGCAACATAGTGAGCATCATTTTTATATCAATGGTATCCTTACACATAAACATGCACAGGGAAACTCCATTCCGTCAATACAAATTCGATGTGGTTTATTATTACTAGTTCTTTTTCCACAGTGGATTGCTTACCACATATTTCATTGATAAGTATGATAACTTCTCTCTGAAAAAGAGTATTAATTTGGTGTGTATTCTAGTTTTAAGAATGCTGGAATCTATTTATTTATTTATTTACAAAATCATGTAATGCGATGCCCCCAAAACAACCTTGTGTAACACAGTATAACCTTTAAATATTTTCCCAAAATAAACTTCTATATTTAAATTGTCACGTATATGCTTCCTGAAAGACCAGGCTCACCTTTTCTTCCCCAAATTTCCTGAAAATATGTAGAGTGAGGTAAATAATAAAAGCCAATTTTGTCTTATTTCTACTGTGTAAAATTACGTAATATGAAAATGTGGTTTACCTTTGGTCCTGGAGGTCCTGGGTCTCCAGTCATTCCTTTGGCACCTTTCCTCCCTGGATCACCTTTATCTCCATAGTCTCCCTAAATTAAAAACCACCATATTAAACAGAGCTAGTAATCCCAGTTTTGTTGATAGTCAGAGCTGGAATGACAGTTCAGTGAGCTTTTAAGACAAATTTTCTGACTGTTTTCTTTTATGTGGCTGGTTTATCTCATATGAATTATGAAACATCTGAAAGCAGGCTCTCAGAGAAAGCAATACAGGCAGTAAAACCATTTAAAATACATTTCTATGAAAAATTACCTTAATTGAGGATGGGTACAAATATCTTTATGTAAATATAAAAAATATACAATTTTTAAACTCTTCTTAGACTTTCTTGAACTCTATAACTGATTGTACTGGACCTATGTTAATTCAGACTTATCAAGAGACGTAATTGCCTCAGATTAGCCAATGTACCAAAACTCATGCCAGCTTTATATACAACCCATGTGAAAAACTGGGAGCTTGCAAAGAACAGAGGAAAAGGCATGCTTGGGTGGATACAAATATGACTGGAATCAGCCAGATACTTCCTCATTTTGAATAAAGATGGTAGGAACAAGTTAATGCAGCTGGCAAGCTACTTCCAATTATCAGAAACAGGTGCTGCAAGTTAATCAGTTGAGCCCTGGGTGGTCACATGGGTGGAAGCAGCATATAAGGAAGTAGCTAGCAAAGAAGGGTGGCTTTGAGTTGATCTTGCTGGTTGTGCTGTGTTGCTTGTGTGTGTCTTTGTAGATGCCTTTCCTAGCTTTTCTACATCTTTGAATGAGCATCACTCACATTCATCACAACATGCTTGGACTGTTACATCCATTGGAAAATAAATAGTTTCACATATAGAAGTGATTCTGCATTTTTTTTTTCCTCAAGTGGCTAGGTCTTTTGATTACCAAAAATAAAAATAGAATGGGTTCAACATTATGGTGTTTCAAGAGACAGTTTTCACATAATGCAGGTATGAAACATACTAAATTAGACAATTCTTCAAGAAGGATATTGTGTGGGACGCTTATTTTTACTTCTCTCTGGAAGTTATAGACTACCACTTTATTTGAAACTTTAAAGCTTAGGAATTTATCTAGATTACTGTCCATTTTGATATAATTCCTCATTATTAGCCAGATACCACCTGCATTGCAGCATTCACCATGGTGATTACTATGAATTGCAAGGAAGCCTTTTGACTTGCTCAGTCTGATTTATTCAAATTGGTATAAATCTGAAAATTTTACATAGCTCCTCTATAGCATTAAGAAAAACCAGTCTCCGCTAAGAAGCTTTTGAAAGACAATTTCTACTCTATTTCACAAAACCGTAATAGCAAAGGATATTACTTTCCATTACCTGTCCATTAATTGAATCTAACCTCATCAAAGCTAATGACAGCAGAAGGGAGGACAAATATGATATACTGATTGCAGTGGTGCTGCTACTCCCTGACACATAAATATACTACTATCCCATTCCATTTCAGGGATGACAAGTCTGCTATACCAATGACAAACAGAAAAGTTGTGAATATTTGGAGAAATTTACAACGAGTCACAAAGATTAGTCAACATACATGATGAATACAAAGAACACTGAAAATGTTGCAATTACTGTCACGATATGTAGCATTTGGCATCTCAGAGAAAACAGAATTAAGAGGCAGAATATTCAATCTGTGTGAAAGAGCTTGATATTTATTGCTGCATAAAAGCTCCAAGCTGTAGAAGCTTGAATAATTATATTGTAAAAATTAAAAAGAGTCCAACAAAACAAAGCCCTTAAAACACATCAGTGAAAGAGCAACTTTTTGGTTTGTTTCAAAGTCTGGCAAATAAGACGACATTTTGTAAAACCTGAAAAATATCTAAGATAACTGGATACATAGTTTAACTAATATTATACTCCTGATAACAGATTTGAACTCATTCTAGATCCTACTTCAGAGCCTGGTCCTTAATGGCAATTGGGATTTTCAGACTCTAAAGCTGACAGTAAGTAGTGCTAGCTAGGCAAGGCAATGCTTTTGTCTTGTGCTTACCTTCAAAGACCTATCATACCAAATAACCAATGAAGGAAGAAAAGAAATACCTGGAATGCCTTGAATTTACCTTTGGTCCAGGAAGGCCAATTCCTATTGATCCCTTTAGTCCAGTAAAACTTTGATTTCCTTTTTCTCCCTGAACAGAATATGAAAAATAAGTTTAAATTAAAATAAAATCTACTCTCTGTCTATTCACTTTACAACATTCTGAATCATAGAAAAAGCCAGACATTTGTATCATACAATGAAGCACACTATTTTTACAACAGAAGTGAGAAATAAGCAACCGTGTATGATTCAGAACACTAACGAAGTGTTATAAAGTATATAAAGTGTAAATGAAATATTGTCATTTTGATGAAACAGATGAACCTCACTGAGGCTCAGACAGTTATTCACTCAGTTTACAAGCAGTAAAACAAGGTCCAGCGCAAAGTTTCTCTAAAAATAAACACCCTGAATCTGTGCAGAGTCGACTTCTCTGTTTCACAATGTGGAGAGCAGAACATCTTTCTGCTGATACTTCAAAAGACAGTATCAATCCAGCTACAACATTTATATTTTTTATAATGATTGTTACACATGCCCTGCCTGCATGTACACAGACCTGAAAAACAAGGTCATGCTAGCAGTGAGGACATACATGTTACAAAACACAGATGCTATAAAATAGGTACAGAAAATCTTTCAGAGCATCTGTCCTTCAGAAAATTTCCTGCTTTATTTAATAGGGTAACACAAATATTTTTTCAGATCAAATGCTCTATACACTTTTAACACAGCTAGAGATAACTATATTTCCCAGTACACAAATGCTTTGTCACATTAAATACGTAATTCATATAACAGCAGTGTCTGGTGCAGTTACCAAAACTAGCTCCAGAGAAAGTCAATAAGATCAGGAGCAGCCATTCCCTGTACCAATTCTACCCTACGAGATGCACGTAAAGGGTTAGTTAGCTTTATTTTTCAGTCAAGGCTGTCTCACTACAGCATCTTTTACTAATACTTGCATAGCTGCTCCCAAATGGGCCTAAAGAGGTTATACTGCTCATTGTGGGCAGAGAAATACAAACACATTTCCAAATTTATCAAGACTCCAGCCTTCACCAAAGGCTCCCTGGCGCAGAATGTCTGACCGTTGACCATTCCTGCTATGCTGGATAGAGGCTTATGAATTTCTGCAGACAAAGAATCAGTTTCTTGGTGCACAGCCGAGCCAAGCCTTTTCTTCCTTGTATTCAAGGCACTTGATTCCCATGAGCTGGGAGTTCACCACAAGTTAGACAATGAGTTGCAGCTCCTAGAATAGGCAGTATACTATGAGTCATGGTCCATGGATTGTTTTCCCTGTCCAAATTCCAGATTTGACAGAGAGCCTGATGAGATGGGAGTTGCTGCTTGCACATGATTGCACCGTGGTCTTGTCCCATGCTAGGCAAAGGCTCTCACTGCACTCCACACCTGCACTGGAGCACTGCCTTTACAGCACTGCCCCAGGGGAGCCTCTTGGTCTGCTACCCCTAACTCTGGTAACTGAAGTGCTCACTGGGGCTACTATCACTGACCTGCTAACCCACAGCCCCTTCATCTCTCCCAAATTTCTTATAGCAGCAAAAACTCCAGATGTTATGTAGACTCTTGGAGACTGGGAAAGCAACGGTGATGCACCAAATTACACAGGGAATTTAAAAAAAAAACAAAAATTAAAATAGGAAATATTCCTAAGGCAATGGGATGCACAAGGCAATATATTTTGTGCTGTTGTAGAAACACTGTGTGACTATTCAATCCAATTTACTTTAAGTCATATTTTAGTAGGATTGTGCTTCCTGGATCCTTCCTGTACATTATTAGTGCAAATAGCTTTTTAGCATAGCGAAACAACTTCTCAGCTTGTTTCAATGCTTGCTGTCCAGCACTGGAACTGACTGTTGTTCCTGACTAGGGTTATCATATCACTTCCTGATTAACAACTTTGCAGAGCACATACATATGAACCAGAATTAGGACATGCTGTGTATTCTAGAGGTCCTTCATTAATAATAAACATCAGATCCAACAAAACTACAGATTTATTGCTGTCATGTGTTACAGCCCATTTAACATTGTTTAGATGGTGTTCAGGCAATGAAAACTGAATGAGACTTACTGATCTAAAAAAAAATCACACGTGTACAGTTGACATCTCTCACAGGCATACATGTGAGTTTCATCCTTTAAAATGTCAACTGCAGAACCATGTCCTAGTTCGTCTACTTGAATAATCGATCAACATAAAAAGAGTTTCTAAGAGATACCATAACTGAGCATTTAGTAAAAACCAAAAAGTATACTGTATTAATTTAAAAATACGTATTAAGGATAAAAGAGGTAATACAGTAAAGTATGTTTTTATGCTATGAAATACCCCACAGTGAAAAATGGAAGGGGTCTCTGCAGCATAAAAAGGGAAATGATTGAATGGGAATATAAAAATAAGACATTGAAACTGGAATCAGAGCAAGTACTGAACAAAAATTCAGAAGGAAGCTAGTTTTCTGGTAAAGCTTTTATGAAGTAATTCTATGCTGAACCAAAGAAAGCTTGTTCTCTGAAATATTTTGACAGCAAGGTACATTTTAATGAATTTTTGTTTATTTCAGCACATCACTGTTTTCTAACATGACCCTATTTTGTCAGTGACTTCCCTGGGGCTTTAATGTCTACAGCCAACCTTAGTATAGAGAGGCATCTTTGCTGATCCAGCTAAAACAGTGCCACTCTCGCTGACTCTCTGGTGGTTTGATAACCTAGAGTTAGAGAGCCGAGTTCAATTCTTCTGATCCAGGAATAATATGCTCAACTTTAAGCATGCTGATTTAAGAGAAATAGGAGAAACTTGGGTTGTTCTCCACTAGAGCCTTCACTTTCAATAATTTTCTTCCATACATTTAAGACAAGACAATTTATTAACTTTGAATGTTCAGAATATGTTACCATGTTTGTGTTTCTCCTTATAAGGAGAGAAGTTGTAGTTATGGCTGGACCTGGGTGAGTAAAACCGTGATGAAGAATATATGGCAGATTGGCTAGTTTTTCTCATATTCCTGTAGGGTTTTTTTCACTTATTTTGACATGGTACATCTCTGTTATATTTACAAGGGCATTCAGAGAAAATCTTGGATGTTTTCTTTGGAACATCCATTAAATCAAAGTAAATAAGACATGGAAGAGAATTTTTTTTCCATGTTAAATACATTTCTAAAAAACAAGAAGAGGAGAACAATCAGGTACTACCAAAACTAAAAACTCAACAGTTAAATATCACACACTTTATGAAGAACAAACATAAATATGTAATGGATATTTGCAGGAGTTCACTGTCTCAGTGGCAAATAGAAAAACAGACAATGAATCTCTCTATGAGAGAGTTTTGAGAAGAAACTGGACAGATATCACATCAAACTGTATTACCTTGCTTCCTTGTATGCTGTTGCCAGGAGGGCCAGGTGGACTGGGCAAGCCTTTCTGTCCCATGATACCCTACAACAGTCAGTGGGGGTGGGGGTGGGGGGGTGAGAAAATGTGGAGGTAAACTCTATTCTTGGTAACACTAAGGAAGTAACCTCAAAGTCACTGCAAGGAAAATGTAAAACCATGTCTAAGAGTCTAGTTCTGATTCTTCTTAGGTTTATGGCTTCTTCCTTAATAATTATCCTTGGCAAATTCCCAGGAGAGCAAAAGAACAATTAGGCTGAAAGTGATTCAAGAAAAAAAAATTGCCCATGACACAGTGTGTCATTTTATATTGATACTTCATTTTTACAGATTGTACAGACTTTTTCCTACAAAAAACAAACAAACAAAAACAAACAAACAAACACCCCACACAAAACACAACAGAAACTTTCTTCATGCAACAGCTTTGTGCAATCACACCACACTAGTGAGGCACAACAGGAGGGGCACTTAGGACCAGAGTAACAAAACCAATCATGACTAAATCTGCCAGGCCTGTTAGCTAGCTCTTGTGCAACATATGCCCCTGTGGTGCCACAGCATCTGGGAGCACCAGTCATTCAGAAAATCTTAAGTGGGATAAGAGAGAAAAGCCAAAGCATCACCTGCTGATTTATATCGATACAGTCAAAACCAGGTAAGGCCCTTGTGCTTTGCAGGCAGGTTAATCTAACACTGCAAAGTGACAAAGTAAAGCATATCCCTTCAATTACATCAAGATCACACATTTATTTTTTTATTTTGTTTTGTTATATTTTTAGTTGAAAAAAGCTTTTGAAATTTGACCAAGCTTCATAAAGTCTCTGTACAGTTCAGGTTGGATTTTTGATTACTGTCTTATAATAAATAATCACTGTGCTCCAATACAGTAAATGGATTTTAGACTATGATATGTAAAATCACCCACATTTTGCACATGTTGAATATTTAGATAGAAGTGTATAACACCTTAGTCATGACTAAATAGAAATATATAACTCTAACTTCTAGATATTAGTAGTTTGAAAAGTCACAGTTTGCCACAAAATTTGACCAAATAATTTGTGAAAAATGTTGTTAATCTATACATTTATAAGCAGGGATTCACAAAAACTTTGTGCTAAATAGTTTATCTCAAGTATCAGACGCTATAATCAGATCCTCAGCTCTGAGAACAAAATACTGTTTCCCCATAGAGCACATTTTTCATTCTCAAAGGCTTTGTGGAAGCAGCACAGTGTCACACATTTGTAGGATTTTGATGGTCCAAACTTAACTGTCTGTAAGATTTACCAGGGTGCTGAAATTGCTGCAGCTTTCAGAAAGTAAAGCAGCATCAGACATACATCCTAAGAAAATATTCATGCTCTGTTGCTCATTGCTTTTCTGTAACAGGCTGGTAATAGCCACGATTCTCTATTCAGATACTTGTTCATTGAAAATTGCAGTGGAGACTTCTGTCAATCTCTCATAAAGAAATCACAGAAAAAGTTACAAAGGTGTTTCTATTTTTAAGATAAAGCAGAAATATATGCATGATGTATCTCCTCATTGCGTTTGTAAAAGTAACTAATGGATACACCTATAATAAAGAAATCTGGGCATGCACTGAATTCCTTTTCTTACCAGTATGTCTTTTTTTGAATTCTAAATCACTTCAGCGGAGAGAGGAAAAAATTGCCCAGATGTTGCACACTAGCTGCTTATAGAATCAACTTTTCATATTTATTTCATAACGATTTTACTAATGAAACTAACTGGCTTCAGTTTCACTGAGCAAAAATTACAAACATAGAATTAATATTTAAAATATTTTTCACCAGAAAGAGAATAGATACATGTTCTCATATATTTCATAGATAAATGTTTCTCTTCAAAACAGAAAAGATACAAACAGAAGAAATGCATTTAACCAATTTATCAGCCTGATCATTCTGTTCAGTTTCCAGCTGTCATCTCACAAAGTTTAGCTGCACATATAGTTTTCATCCAGTTAGTAATTCTTCCTAATTCGCTGGTAGAAGTGCATGGTCAGTGCCCATGTTTTTGTGCTTGATTTTTTTCTACAGTCGCACCAATGTAAATCAATAACTGATGAAGGTATTTTGGAGTCTGAGAGATCAGAGCCTAGCAACCAGTATCACAAAAGAGCACAAAAGCTTCAATACAGCCTTGCACCAACCTTGGGACCAACCTTTCACTTCCCCATGGCCCTGGGGGCCCAGGATAGCCTCTTATTCCATGGTCTCCCTGAAATTAGTCACAGAAATGTCAGTAGTTTATCACCTATTAAGTGATACATCTTTCACCCACTTACAAAGCAGTCAGTCAAAATACTGAGTTTAAAAAACAAAACAAACATTACATATACAATCAGTTATTTTATAGATAGATATAAAAGAAAGCCCAAAATGCAGGCACCCATATGACTTAAGCTTTAGGTGAAGAACATTATTCTCCAAACAAAGATACACATAATTAGAATCACCAACAGAGTTGGCAACCCTAATTTGCAAACTTGTCAGCTACAGAAGAGAAAGAAAAGCAATCTGTCGTGGTTTGGCCCACCTAGCACAGCAGCACCACGACAGTCCCTTGCTCAGTGCTCCCATTCACCCCCACCCTCGTTAGGATGGTGGAGGGCCCAGTGAAATGGGAGTTAAAAGATAAGCAAGATTGTTGTGGATTAAAACAAGGACAGGGAAGGCTTACTGCCAATTACGGTTCCGGGCAAAACAAACTCCAGTACTCGACTTAGAGAGGAAAGTAGGAAAGTTTATTCTACAAGAAACAGAATGGAATAAAAGCAAAAGGGAGTAGGATGATGAGAAAATTACAACCAGCACTTTAAGATCTCCCTCCCCCATCCCTCCTTTCTTCCCGGGCCCAGCTCACTGCTCCCGATATCTCTACCTCCTCCCCCCTCAGCGGCTCAGGGGGGCAGGGAATGGGGAATGTGGTCAGTCTCTCACAGATGGGCTCTGCCGCTTCTGTCTTCTCAGAAGAGGATGACTCCTGGCATTCTTCCCCTGCTCCAACACGGGGTTCCTCCCCCGGCACAAAGTCCTTAGCAAACTTCTCTGGCATGGGTTGCTCCCAGCAGCTGCGGCTTCTGCCGATATGGGTTCCCTCTCTCGGGACAGAGTCCTTGGTAAATATCTCTGGCATGCATTCTTCATCACAATTGCAGTTTCTTCTACCGATACGGGGTCCCTCTCTCGGGACACAGTCCTTGGTGAATATCTCAGCTTCTCCAATTCTCTCCATAGAATGCAGGGGAGTCTCTGCTCTGGTACACCTCCTCCTCTCCTTCATCACTGGCCTTGGAGTCCGCATGGCCGTTTCTCTCATTGTTCCTACTCCTTGCACCACCACCAGCCAGAAGAAGAAGAAGGGACAGAAGAAGGAAGAAGCAGGAAAAAGATGGAGGAAAAGCCACCTCCTCTTCCGGCTTCTTCTTAAAAAGTGATCGTGGAGGCGTCTAATTGGCTCAGCCCCAGACGTGGGTCTGGCTCAGAGCTGGGGAGAGTTGCAAACAACTTCTTACAGGCGCCATCTTTACAGCCCCTTCCCCCTTACCAGAAAAGGCTGTCATGTCAAACCATGACACAGTCTCATTTGGAAACACCACCATTTTGTCATCACATTCTGCTGGGGCTTACCAGGACAGACAAGGAGCTCATTAGTGGGACACAACAGCAATCATGCCCTTTACTGATACTATGCTTGTTCTGAAACTAGAGGCATTTAATTTTCAGAACTGTCAAACTGATGTGTCTATGAAAACTAAACGAATTTTAAGAGCATTACTATAGACAAACAAAAAGAACAGCCCCTTTTCTTTGTTTCCTTAAAGAAATCTAACCCATATATGTTTAGCTTGATTTGTTAAGGAAACAAGGCTTGTGTTTCTGCCTGTATTTCTGTTTGTCTCTGTCAGTCCTCTTTGTTCGCCAGTATATTTGAACTCATCAGTTGATTTCAGCCAAATTAATCAGAAATGTAGAGGCCTTGAGCATGATAATTTTCAACAGCTTTGGTGATAATTGGAGGCTGGGTGAAGGAGAGAGATTAAATTGATGTGTTTAGTGGGGAAACCCAAGCCCCCTCAGAGAGGGTTGAGCCTTTATGCAGCAGGCAGACAGAAGCAACAGTTGGCTGGTCTGGGAGAACACAGGTACCACAGAGCCTGGTGTGGCCCCGTGCAAGCCAAGCCAAAGTAGATAGGGGTTGAGGGACATTACTGGTAGGGGGAAGGCATGGGGATATGAGGCAGTTTTGTTTCTCTCAGTTCAGAATTGTACAAAGGAAGAAACAGGCATACATTCAGCACATGATCACTAGAAAACTTCCTATTACATTGAAAATAAAAAAGAAATGCATAACTGGTAAGTTATAGATGCAGAAGACTCTCAATCGGGTTTAACAAATGTCCCTATGCCTGTGCAGGCAAGTGCAAAAGAAAGACGTTTTCTGATAAGCCATTGATCACCCAATATATTAACAACAGAGCCAAGAAGAAATGGTATTTCTTGAAAAAAATAAGAACTAAAAAATTATTATAAACACTCTTTATTGTACTTGGGTTTGCACTCTGAAAAGCTGCAGAAATGGCTGTGCCTGCAGAGGCAGCATTCTAACTAGGAGAGAGGTGCAAGTACGAATCACACAAATCATAGATGACACTTGTTGTAGGTGAAAAGAAATAACATATCAAACTGACTAAAAACGAAGGAAAAAAAAGCAAGGAATCTTTCACTGACTTTCTTTACCTTCTGGGAGGAATGTGTGCAGTCATAATGACTGCTTTTAGGTAAAATGCCCAAAGTTCAATCTCTAGTTGTGCTTTTACATATGGTTATAACACTCTCATGCTAAGTTCTAACATATGTGCTGTTTATGTAAATATATTAGAGCACAAACTATGCTCAAGTTTGATGGATTTGGAGAGCTATAAAGCTTTCCTTCTTGATGTAACATTTGTCTTCTGAATTTATTTTCAATTCCTCTTTCTTCCAAAGCACTGGAGTCTGGCTTTTCAGTTGGTGTGTCAAGCTGATTGGTTTAAACTGATTGCTATGTGCAGTCAGGAGGAAATTTCTCCCTCAGATTTGATCAGAGAGGGGAGTTTGTTGTTTTCATCTAGCCTGGTTTGGAAAAGTGATCTAAAGAGAAAGATAGTCTTTAGTAGTGTTCTTCTGATGATCAGAAGCTTTTATAGCACATCTTCCCTGCTAATGCAAAGAGCCAAGATATAGGCAATGCCCTTGAATTTTTGCCCTTTCCTCCTCCAAATTCTAGCTATAAACTCTTAAAAATTGTAGTACTTAAATCTGATACATGGTGCTGGGAGATGCTCTTTTGCATTGGGATGAATAGTAGATATTCCTGATCTTTTAAAACATATCTGGTTTCTCAACTCCTCCTGCAATGTATTTTCTTACAATTAGCTTTAGGTTGTCATATTGCTAGGAAATACTGAAAGTCCCAGCAAATGTAGTTCTCTTCCTATTTAGTATCACTCATTAACAAAGGAATAATTATTGGTCCTCAATATCCTCACAAAACATAATATAACTGTTTGTAGGAGAACTTTTCATGAGCAGAAGTAGTACAAAGCAGCCGAAGTCTCCTTTCTAAGTCACGCTCTGAAACCTGCCAGGGGTGCCAGAGCTAAGAGGTGAATATCCAGATAAGACTTAGCATTGTTAGTTTGTTTTAGAGGGCTCCTGGGCTGCTGTGGCCTTTGAAATGGCCTGTAAGACTCTATAATGGAAACTGAATGGGAGATTACTAAACAAGTAAATGATTCCTTGTGGTCCAGTATCCAATATACCTATAACCTACTCTTACACTAGTCCCTACCAAAAAGAGCATAAGTGTGACTTGAAGTCTTCATTGCTTCTTTCTCACATGATTTACACATTCTAACACAGGGTCGTTGTGGGTGAAGGACTGAACTGTAGCCTCACATGCTAGGTTAATACCAGATACTGAAAAGCTCTTTTGTAGAGCTTTATGGAAATCCTCAAAGTTTCTGTATTTCTTAGCTTAGAGAAAAAGACTCTTAAAGATTTTGCTTTATGTGTTGCAAAGTGAAGCAGTTCTTTCTTCTAAGGTGTAAACTGTCCTCCAGGGAATTCACCTCAAGAAGGATTAGGACTGTGCTTTGATGAGGTCTAATTTATTTCCTGTATTGTGCTTGTAGACAAGCTTGTCACCATTAGCAAAACAGTGAACTAGAAAAATATCACTGAAACAGGACTTGAAGAGCTGAGTCAAGACAGTGTAAAGTATGTGATTCTAACATCTATTTCATGCTATTTGTTCAAGCAAATTCATTAAATGACTTAATGGTCACCTGAAAACCAAATCTTGGCTTCCAAATATATACAGCTCATTTACTATGAAGCATGTATATTGATACTGAAACATAAAACTGACACTGCAATACTCTCTCTAGTGAGAATTAGTGGATATAACAGTATTTGTAAGAACATACTGAAAAAAGGAGACATTGCATCTCTACTTTCCACACTTTAGTTCAAACAGACCAGGCTCAAGGTGCAAAAGTTATTTATATTGCAACTGGATCCAGCTGAAATGTGACTAAGCTAGGGGTTTTAATAATCCTTCTGCTATCCAGTTACTGAGAAGGAAGCTTGCTTTATTTTTAGTGCTAGGCTCTTGCTCTTCAATGTCTGCAACCCATTTCTTAGTTGGCAAAATGCTTTTAAATAAATTTTTTATTATATTGTGACATTATGTGCTTCTGTTGTAATGCTACAGAAAATAGAGTGCTGCCAGGATTGAATGCATCCCATATGTTCCAACTTTACTTTCATGTGAATTTGACCTTTGATACACAAAATTACTATCTAGCAATGTTCACATATGTGAGCCATTACTGTAACTGGGGAGAACAGAGCTCTGATTCAGCTGAGTGGAACATTCCTATATAATGATACTCAAAGGGATTCCAAATTAACTAGTGTATAAGTTTATGAGTCTCTCTCTTATGAAAAATGTTGCCGACGGAAGGA
>WBNH01011967.1:0-26246 GCA_013401255.1 Urocolius indicus | reverse complement strand
AAGAAAAAAATCTAGAAGTCAACCATAGAGGAATAATAAAACTTATTGGATGTCTAAGAAAAAAAACTCTATGTGAACTGAGCAAAGGAGTAAAAAAATGCACTCATGAAAGAAAGGTTATCCCACCCTGCAGAGGCAAAGGCAAAACACAAGAACTACCTTTTATGAACAGTAGCTGAAACACATTGGGTTCTGCCTGAACATTGTCTGCAGGCATCAGGGGGAGTGCTGGGTTGCAGTCCCATGAGGCAGTTCAGGAATCCCTTGCAGAAGTCACCCGGCATAGGAGGTTGCCCGGGGAGGCAGCAGCACCTCTGCCAATGCCTAAGTCATAAGAAACATGTCTTGAATGATAGCTCTTTGTGATCCTGTCCTGGGGCAAAGGCAAAAGCTTTTACTGTACCAGGATCTTGCAACCAAACTCACCTTTACGAATTACACTGCAGAGTTGTCATGGTTTAGGCCCATCAGGGAACAAAAGACCACACGATTAGCCTCAAGTACCAAAGACTTGAGGATTGCTAATGGGCAGGGAGAGCTTAATTGCCGCTTAAGGTGCAGGACAAAACAGACCAGGCTACTTGGCTTGGGGAAGAAAACAGAAAATAATTTAATACCAACTAAAGCATAAAATCCCAAAACATAACCAAAACAAAACAACACAGAATGGTACAAAGATGAAGAGTCTGACTAGCCCTTTAAGACCACTTGCTCCCCACTACTCCCCTCTACCTGGGCTCAGAACCCGGTGTTTTTACCTTCGTCCCCCCTGAACGGCCCAGGGCGGCACGGAGTGGGGGTTTCAGTCAGTCTGCTCCTGATAGCTTCTGCTGTTTGTCTAATCTCAGGGCAGGTGGGCTCCACACCAGCCCTCCCTGCTCCTCCGTGGGGTACCTCACACTCACAGCAGCCTTGCACAGGCTGCTCTGATGCGCATTTGTCCCAAAAGTTGCAGCTCCTCTCTGCCTCTCGTGTGGGTCTGCTCTGCAGCGCACAGGCTCTCCAGCATGTCCTGTGCCATGGCCGCCTCCTCACACAGTCTCTAGCCCGTCCAGTCTCACTCACATGGAGCTGCTGCTGGCTCTCAGTTCTGCCTTTGCCATCCATCACCACGGCTTGCAGAGGAGTCTCTGGTCTGGTGCTCCTCCTTCCTTCCTCCTTCTCCGACTGTGGGGTCTACATGGTCGCCTCCATCTTGTACCACCCTTACATGTCCTGCCAAGTACTTCAAATTCCTGTCGCTAAATAGTGATCGCAGAGGTGCCAGATGAGCCGGGGGAGAGTCCAAAAACTTTTTACTGGGTCTTCACTGCAACCCGCTCCCCCTGTTACCAAGCAAAAGCAACTCCTTGCTAAACCATGACAAGAGTCTACAGATAAGTATCCATGATTCATCTCTCCCACCCAGCCATGCACTTGAGGTTTGCATGGTTGACATCCATGTCAAGTCTTACACTACATCTGATGTTTTGCACTTCTAACTCATGAACTCCCTTGCAAGCTGCTTCTATGTCTCACTTGTAACCTAATGATTGTATTTAGTCAAGCCTCATCCACAATCCAGCAATCACAAAAACTTTTGATAATGTATTAATGACCAGGGGCCTCAATAACAGCTGGATGTCTTCACTCATCCATCTTGTAGTTAAAAGCAGGAGTGAAGAGAGATATTGTTCAGGTTTCAGCTGGGATGGAGTGAATTTTCTTCTTAGCAGCTGGTACAGTGGTCTGGTTTGGATTTAGAATAAAGTTGATAACACACATAGTTTTGGTTGTTGCTAAGTAGTGCATATCTTGAGTTAAGAGTCTTTCAATTTTCCTAGTTGCTTGCAGTAAGCAGGTACACAAGAAGCTGAGAGGAGGCATGTCCATGCCAGCTGAACCAAACAAATGATATCTAATTAACTATTTTGAGGTTGCTCACATTTCTTTCTAGAGCTACTGGTGAGAGTCGACTGAAGAGTGACCAAGGTGATGAAAGGACTGCAGCACCTTTCTTTGGAGGAAAGGCTGAGAGAGCTGGGGCTTATAAACAGGCTCAGGGGGATCTGATGATAGCAGTGGTAAGGACATTTAAGGGAACAATGACTGAAATGGGTGAAGCCAGGCCAGAACCCATGGCCATCACCAGTGAGAAGGAGCTATTGGAACCTCTAGGGATGCCTCCCCACACAAGAAAATGAGGAGGAGCAGCACTGATGACAGGCAGGTTGAGCCCATGAGTGTCAGCCCACAACAGAATGGTGGTGAGAAGCCCATGTAGGTGGATCCACCTCAAAAGGAGAAAGAGCTAATGGAGGTGGATGCACTTTGAGCAGAGGACTCCATGATGAGGCACTGCACCACCATGGCTGGGATGACTCCACTAGCCCAAAGCACCAGATTACGGTCTTATGGTTTCATAAGAACCGTCTGTTCTCTAGAAAACTGTTTGCTGCCAGAAGGGTTCAAGAAGTGTGTTTGAAGAACGTATTTAAAAAAACAGGAATAAACCTACCTAGCTTTCTTGTGCTGTCTGGATGACATTCCCATCAGGTACGTTGCCCAGCAAACAAGTTTAGGAACTTGAATTTCTAAGTGTGGGTAGGGGGGGTCAGTGCTATGTGTATACTGGGCTATCACCCCCCCAGAGGAGCAAGAGCTAACAGATGTGGATGCACCTCAAGAGGAACAAGGACTAGTGGAGGTGATCCCCCTCATGCAGGGGACTCCATGATGGGGCACTGCACCACCACAGCTGGGGTACATCAAACAGCACGGTGCCCAAAGTGCTGCAAGGTCATCAGGGGCTCTCAGGGACACTCCAAGCTGATGGTTCCCATCAGGCATTACAACGCTGGCTGCAGGTACTGGCCAGCTGTGGGCCACCCACCACGCTCCTACCCAGGAAGATCCCTCAGGTGCCAGATAGGCCCTGCCTTCTCACCCTCCAGCTCTGCTCCTCATGAAGAGGGGCCATCTTCTCTGACCTCTGGGAGAAGACACTGAGACTTCAGTCTGAAGAGAGACACTGAGATATTCAGCCCAGCAGGACCATAGCACCAAGACAAGTCCCTTGGAGTCTGATGGAGACTATCAAAGACCTGCAGATGCCATGGGACCTAATGGATATCGTCACAGACCCTGGATACTGTGGGACCTACTAGACACCATCAGAAACCCCTGGATACCGTGGGACCTGGTGGACACCATTGAAGACCACAGGACAGTGCTGGAAACCACTGGAGACCACTGGAATTTCCTGACCTCCCCTGGAGCACCACTGGGCTGGATCTGGCATTCTTTTTATTCAGTCTGAGGGTTAGAAAGTCAGGGGAGGTGGCTGTCCTCAGCCAGCTCTCACCTCACCTATCAAATGGAGGCAATAAAACCCAATAAAAACTGTAAAACCCAATTTGAAAACAAAAAAGCTGTGCTCCTCTCTTTTTCAGCACTTTTGAGACTGCATGAGGATTCCTGTATCCCACTCTGGTCTCCCCAGGACAGGATAGACTCTAGCCACAGTAGTGTGGGTCTGGGCCAGTGCCTGTGGAAGGGTGAGGGGCCAGGCCCAAGCACACCAGGGTGGGTGGGGGTAGCGGCCGCTGTGCAGCAGGAGAAGAGCAGCCTCAGGGATGGCTCTGAACAGGGATCTTCCAGAACACTGAAATGCTTGTCCTCACACAAGAGAAAAATCATCCCCTTTCTCTCACAAACACACGTCAATGCAAAAACATTGGCGAGTTTTTCGTTTGGTTTGATTTAGAGGGATTCTTTGCTTTTGTTTTTTGGTGGGGTTTTTTTGTTGTTGTTGTTTCTATCTGCTAAAAGATATCAGAGCAAAAAAAAAAAAAGCAACTATTGCATTTCTTGTCTTTTTTTTTTTTAATATCGTTCAAGTTCTATTTTAACACATGCCTGCCTTTATTGTGCTCACAGGCAGAGTATGGAATCCCATTCAGTGCTTGAAAAGCAGCCAGCTGCAAGGTACTCTCTCAGAAGTCCAGTGAGAAAAGGAGAAATGGATGTGGAACACAGAAAACACTGCGTAAGCACAGCTGAGAACACAAGCCTCCTGTGACCACATCCCAAGCAGCAGTAAGCCAAAAGACACTCTGTGCTGAATACAGTCATTAACAAAGATGCCCACAGAAGAAAGTCACAGAGACTTCAAAAAGCATCTGGGGACAAAAAAGAACCCCATGTCATTGTAGCTTCTCTCAAACGGATGCTTGTTTTTCACAGGTGCAGTCACACAAAAATTAACAACCCATCTTTCTATTGATCTGAGGAGTAAAATCCCAAGTGCAATTACTTCTTGCAAAGGAGGACTTTTATCTTCATCACTGAGGGAACAGCAAATATTTGAGCACCACAGCCAGATTGTTATAATCCCAGGCATGAATCTGTTCTTGTGGTGGCTGTACACCTGTTTTTGGAATGTTAATTCCTTTCCTAATAAGCAGCTGTTTTGCTTCAACTATTAAAGTAAAAATCCTTGCAGACAGACACTGTAAATACAGAAAGTCAGGCAACTTTTGGAGTATTGCCTCAAGGACTACAAAGAATGAGAAACTTTTAATGTTATTATATCTGCACACCTGTCCCATCGTATTTACTATATTGTGTACGTATTTAATAAATAGTTTGATCTCTGCTAGCACTGAATTGTAACAACAAAAGTCTTACAGCATGGCAAGAACTTGTGTATTGATCCAGAGACAGGCCTCATTGATGTGCACCGATGATATTTGTTGCTGAAAGTGTGTATCCAGCTGAATGACCATCTCGAAACAAGCAGCAAGAAGAACATTAGCTTACATACTTGCTTTGAACTTGCTGCTAAATTCTGAACACATGTAGTTTTATGCTAAGTCTTACAATTCTGCATAAATTGGTAAAACACACAGTACATCAAGGATTACAGACAGGACCCAGACCTAGATCAGCTCATGCCTGCCCCAAAGTAGATATGCTAAAACGAATAAACATAGCTGGAACCCTGATGAAGAATGTGGTACTCACACCAACACGAGATCTAAAGCCTCCATTCTAACAGAACCAGAAGTCAAGTCTGACCTGTAAGGCAGTATGTGAAACAAGGCAGGCAGATGGCTGTAATGGCTTCCAGCAGGCTGTGTATCTCACTTTCCTGCCCTGTCTACTGTCAGTTACTGCACATCAAGGCTTGCCTTTTAAGATGCATAGTTAAGAAGCCAAGCCATTTTTTACTGGATGGGAAGACTACACTGGGTCTGTCTTTCTTCAGTAACATTTATCTTCTTGAAATCAATTATCCTATTTAAAAAATAAAGTCAGAAGATAAGTGTATGAAAAGGTAATTACTTGTGCATCAGGAATAAAGGAATTTTTCATATTCTAGAACATTAACAACATACTTGCTACAGCAATTCAGCATTTTGTAGCTTTCGGCAGTACATCTTGCTAAAGCCAGCTATTGGTCACTTACCTAAGCTAAAAATTGAGTACCTAGATTTAAGATCCAGATAAAAGACAGAAGTACAGTAACAGTGCACTTGTAATTGAAAAAGGTTAAAAACCATTTCTCTTCCACTTTGTGTTCATTTACATTTTTTCCATGTGCAAAAATAGCAACTCTGGACAAAGCAGAGTAGTACTTCTCTTGAAAGGTAAAACAAGTATACACAATCAAAACACGTTCATTCTAACTGATGGGAAAAGACCAAAACAGAATAGCCCAAAGCAAACTGCTTTTCCGCTGCACACAGCTGCCATAAGTTGACAGCATTCCTTCTCACCCAGCTTCAAGCTACAGATCTGAGACCCTGGCATAGATCAGATCTGTAAAACTCAGCAACAAAAGCAGGACTGTTTGTCAGAAGTTAATAGTCTAGCACAGTATCTAGTGCTGCTCTGAGAACTCATCATCTTCCCCCTTGTAGAGTATATAAAGGTGCATCCTCCATTTTGTATGACAAAATGCTTTCCCTAAAATTTTATTCCTAAAACATGATTGCCCAGTTTCACTGATACATCTGCGTTTGTCTCCAACATGCATTTAAGTTACTGCTTCAAGGCAGCTATGATAGAATAGTTGGGTTCAGATGAATTTAATACCTTTGAAAAAGCTGGCTTTATGTAGTAGAAGGTTGGAATTAAAAACTTTACTGAAGGGCCTGCACAACCTGGTCTGAAGATAATGCTGATCTTTGAGCTGGAATTTGGACTGGACAACTTGCCGATATCCTTTCCAATCTGGATGATTCTCTAATCCTCTTGATGCTTACAGAAACTTAACAAACATAAACCAGGAATTGAATATTTTTATCCAAGTTCTTGCCTGTTCTGAAAGTTCTTTCTTAGGAAAGTTGCGGAATTTGAAAAAGCCACTCTGAAGTCTACAATAAAACATAACACACAAATAGTGATTCCTTGACATGCTTCTTTGAATTACTTCAAAACATTTGCAGTGAATTCTTATTTTATTTTGTTGCTTCCATTCCAGATACTAAGTTAATAGTGTTTCAAAATCAGTTCCCAAGATCACTACGCTTTCCATTTCAACACTTAGGCATTTAAAATACAGGAAAGTTAGATTAATAATAGCAAAGTAGACCTGCAAACAGAACTTATGAACAGCCAACACCTTTTCATTATTTTGCCATGGCTGGTTTCCGTAAGTGACACCTACTACACTATGATTAAAATGCACATGAATTTACAGCATCCACAAAGACAGACTTGCCATGTGAAAGTGTGAAAAAGACAGCAGCCTCATAATTTAAACACAACTCTCTCCACATGCTTCTTTTATTTGCTTAAAAAAAAAAATCATCACACTCCAGCCCTCTCCCCCGATATTTACTAATGAAACCAAGTTATTAGTTATTTAGAATGATCTGAACTCATTTGCAGACTGGAAGTCTTGATTTCCTAGGAGAAGAGGGCAAAACTGGTACTTTTCAGTTGTTTGCCTGTAAATAAACAGACTTAATTCTGCTCCACAAAATATCTAGTCCAGCAGACATTAAATGGACATGAGCACTAAATAGTAAATAGGTAACTGTGTACATACCTCTAGAAAAAACTGTAGGTAGAGCCAATTATTTTTTTTTATTCTTTCTATACACTTTCAACACCGATACTACATAACATTTGTAAGATTATTCTACTTTTACACAAAGTAGCAGATTAAAACTAAACCCTGAAGTTATGAGTGGAAAGTTGGCTAAAAATGGCACTTACACATGCACATACCCGTTTCTAATTTGCTTCATCCACGCACTTTAGTTACCTTAAGCCTTGCAAACCATCTGCAAAACAACCAAACTTGCATTCTTTGCAACTTTGCCCAAACCCCAGTTTTTGATACTATGGACAAAGCTAAAGATTTCTCTTCGTTGTCTTTGGATACACTGCAGCAAAGTCTTCTGTGCACCTGTAAATTATAACATATATGTCTATTTAAGTTAATTTTACAGTTTTCATTTTACTCACAGCTCCATTAACAGTCAAGTTGGAAACATTTAAAAGATCAGTAAACCCATTAGTCTTCCACATGCAGGTTCTTTCAGCTTAGGAAAATAAACTCCTTTGAACTGGCTAGCAGTCCAAATTAAATATCAGATGTGAGACTTATAAAGCAGGTGTTACGAATTCATACCTATCCCTTAAGTCAGTTAATTGGTAAGAGGAAAGATGAATCCTCACTTCAACTGCATTTGAAATCCAATTCCTTTCTGTGTAACTACACATTATGTATTCAAGTTGTGACTACGTTTTTAAACAGTATTTTTTTTTTTTTTAATTACACTTCGGCATCTATATCCCCATCTTTAAAACAAGTTTTTACAGTGAAAGGAGAATCCACAGAGTGGACTCCTAAGTTCATTTTCAAACCATACCTAATGGTAACTAGGGTAGTAAATCAATCGTGTCCACTGTGCTAAATCCACAGCGGAAAAGATTAAGATACATTTTGAAGCAGTGTTGAGTAAATGATTTTGGTAAGCTGTAAAACTGCCACATGCAAGGTGTACTGTACCACAACAGCTCCAAAACCTTTATAAAAACCCAGCATTCCTTCTTCCCGCTTTATAGTATTTATGCAGTCTCTCATTCCCTCATATTGCGTATTGATGGGAAGCACTTCATAGCCGAGGTCTGTATTGTCGATTATCGTGCGTGTCCCTTGAATATGGAGGCGGTGTAAAACTGTCTCCAGCGGGTAAAGCATGACATCAGCACAGAGGCTGGCAGCAAAACTAGCGATAAGTTCTGGAAAATACGCATCCAGCATGCTCTGAACAGAAGAGGAACCCTCAGTTGGAAGGTTGTGGGAGTTATCCCTTTTCAGAACAAACAAAACAAGCTTCTGGATGACAGAACTGATGATGTAGTGAAGGATTCCATGCAGAGCAGTTGGAAAAGCCAAGACCATCAGAGGAAGCAGTCGCTTGCTATGCGGTACTCCCATGCCTACCACTCTGCCGATCCCTTCCTTCACGCAGTCCAGGATGCCAGGATTATCTCGAATTATGTCGCTCTACGAGCACAAAGAAATAGTTACAACTTGTGCTGCCCATTTCATAACCATGTTGACATCCACTTTGACATTTTATCACTGCTGTGAAAGAGTGAAACACTTGCATGCTATCCTATCTACATAGGTACATAGATACAAATTCTTTGCTTTAACTCTTTTGAGAACATTCAAGCAGACTTGATTTTAAATAATATACTCATTTTAAAGAGTCTTTATTTAAGTAACATAAAAGTCAAAATGAAAAGAAAGAATTCCCTTAGTAATTATTTACTCTGTTAAACTCCAACCATGACTTTAGGATTAAGCCAAAGACATAATTTCCTCTTCTAATGCTTAGAAAAAGTCAGTGTTTTATCATCTCTGCTGCATCTAAAATTCATGATTTGTGAGTTCTCCTCAGTCCCAAGTCTGAGCCAATGCTGGCTGTCTCCTGATCTCATGCCAGGATACTACAGAATACTAGCACTGGCATAGGAAAAGACGAACAGGCTGCAAACCTTCCACACTCAGTCTGTGCAGGAGAGAAACTAGTTCAAATACTTGAGAGTAACAGGTTGTTCCAGACTTTAAGCACAAGTTCGGTACCTACTGAATTCAGTTCTCCTCTATCTCATTGTTGTCATTGCACTTCAAAGCTGTGCTTGCTTTTGTCAAACATCCCACCATGTGGTTTGAAAAGTTAAAGACAAAACCATCAATGTTGACAGCTATAAATTTCTACCATTTACAGGTATTTTGATGAAATGTATTTACTTGGAGAAGTGTGTCAAACCAATACTGCTGATCAGTATGATTTATCAGAATTAAGACAACGTTAATATAAATCCATCAGTGACAAGTCCCACAATCTTTAACTTTCATAGTTGGCTATTGGTCATTGCCCTCTTGCAGCACAGGAATATGATGTAAACCTGATAAGCCAAGTTACCTCATTGCATTGATTAGTACAGCATAAAGTCTTCATAAATGTCACTGTTACCTCTTCTGTGTTTCTAATAGGAAAGATCACTATAATGTTTCCAGGAACTGTAGAATACATTTCATACAGCGTATACTCACCTATTCAACAACATTTTTGCACACAGCTGAACCTACCCAGTCTAACACCCTCAGATCCCAGTAGAATTCTTTTCAGAAGCAATGCTTCACAGAGATGATCACCTGCCTAAAAGGCTGGGGAGATATTGTTTTGCCTTTGTGATTTGTTTTCCTTCAAGTTGCTTTCTTCAAACTCGTTTGCCTTTTCTCCACAGAAGCAGCACTATTTTGTAGACATTAAACCTACAGTTGAACTGTAGGTTTAAATGACTGGATCAAATTCTGTTTTGACAATTCTTGCAACTCGTCTATGCTACAAATGGAAATTATTATTTTGATAACTGTAAGATTGACTATCCTGCACCACCCTCTATCTGATGGCTCACTTCACCGTTAACAGTTCTGTTAGCTGCAGAAAGATACTATGGCATTAATCAAGAGCAACTCATTGTATCAAGATAGCTGAGAGAATTACCCTGGACCACTTCTGCATTGCATTGATAAAACAACTCACTGAAAGTGGAAACTTCTTGTGGTGATTTAGCCCTAACTGAACAATGACCAAACCACCCAGTTACTCCTCCCCAACTCAGCAGGATGGGGAGGAGACTCAAGAGAGAGTTGTAGAACTTTCTGGGTTGAGATAAGGACAGTTTAATAGAACACCACAATGAGTAGGCAGTTACAATGATGGCCAAAGGACAAAGAAAAATGAGCAATTCCCAATGTAACTGCTCACCGCGCTCAGCCCGACGCAGAACTGCAGTTCCCGCACTGGCCGCAGCGCCGCCCCAGCCCAGCTGCTGCCCTTATATCCCAAGCATGATGTCACATGGGATTGAATAGCCTGGCCACACCCCCCAGCGGCAGCTGGGGAGAGTTAATTCTATCCTGGCCAAACCCAGGACACTTCTACAACTCTACAGATTCAGCTGTATCTTAAGTGGCAGGTCTGGATATTTATTCTTAAGGCTAAGGAAAAAATAGAAGAAAATTTAAAAGCAAAAAGCTGACTGAATGAAAGCAGTCCTGAAATAGCAGAGTTCAGTATTTTTGAAAAACAAAGCTGAATTACTGGAAAAGCTTTACAGTTGTTACAGGGGAGGGGTCACTGAAACAACTTGTTTAGGAAACCTTTTAAGCTTTTACAAGAGAAAAACTCCTTTGTGGTTTACCTGCTAGAACTTAGAGATGTAACTTGTCCTTATTTCACACACAATATACTCAAACTATATCAACTATCCTTTCTAATTTGAGATTTAGACTTAAGATAGTATAAGTAATATCATAGTAAATACTTTTTTCTATCAGTTACCAAGTCATACAGCCTCAAGGAAAAAAAAATGCAACCTCAACAATGTAAATCTGTATCCAAAACCATAGATTCACGTCATGACATAATCTAACCTATAAAGAGAATAACAGTGTCTTTTAAAATGTAGTAAATATATATACCTTACCTGTACAGTTTCAATCAGGCTTGCAGAATAAAAAGGCATAGCAATCACATGTGTTAAACTGTAGAAATTAACAAGATAAGAATTAAGGTCACAACAACACTATAATTTTAGCCAAATACACAGCTGAAAGTTGATTAAGTTACCTACTGAGACATGCCTGAGAAAAATTAACAAACCATTACTCAATTATTAAAATGCATGTCAACCAAGTTGAGATGAACTTCAGATGGAAGTTCTGTTAAATTTTCATGTGACCACACTGATTCAAGTCTCACAAATATAATAATTTAAAAAAAAAAAAAAATCTAAAATTAGTCAGGTCCCATACAAACATGGAGATCTAGTATGAGAAAATAATCTGTGCAAGAGTGTTAAGAACAATCAAAATTAGATATTTACTATTAGCACCCTGTCAAGAAATCATAGCTGCAGAGTAAACTAATGTCTATTCAGTAGTTTTATTACTGTTTATATAATAAGACATGAGGTAATAATTACACACACTATACTTACCCTTTCAATAGAAGGTGTCCACCTATCTGCTTGAGGTTCCATTTATGTGAAAGCTCCCTAAAAATATAAGCATTTGCCTTAATATGGATAAGAATGTGTCATTCTGAAGCATTTCTTCTGTGTGACCACTTTTTGTACTGGTGTTTGATTATCTGTTTATGTTGTAGAATTACCCATAGTGGAAACACACATACATTTAGTAAGTCACACTTAACTTTTTGAAGTTATCTGGGCCTGTTAGGTATTCTGTCACAAAAACCTTTGAAGTGTCTGTAGCTCTCACAGCTAACGGCTTGAGTGTTTTGCATTTATTCTGCATCCTTATGTACTAATTCTTAAAATCATTTTCAAGGGAATATTGGATTATTTAAAAATCTCAAGAGTTTCCCAACTTTTTTTTTAATAATGTTTTTTATTTGGTTATGTTTTTGCTGTTCTTTGAAGCTATGTTTACCCAGTTGTTTCTTTCTTGAAAACCTAAATCACATTCTGATACAGTTAGACATGACCAAACCGAGTATAATAGGTCAGACTAGAAGCTGCATACTAAATCTGTACAGACTTAACAAATCTTTAGGCCTATAAGCAGTCTTTAGCACATTCTGGTAAAACAAAAGAAAACTCATGCGTTTATCAGAAAGGAGACTTTAAGAAAAATCTCCTTAAAATAGTATTTTCTCATTACACACTTCAATATGAAGAGTAAACATTAACTCCAGTTGACAGAAAATGTAATCTTCCCTGGCTCAAGACAATGTTCAAATACCAGATGTATTTTAACATGCATTTGGTAAACACTCTAGCTATGAGGTAAAGATATTGCTGTCTGAAATGCTGGGCACAGTAGACTATTTTTAGTAACACACTATGAAGTGTTCAGCTTCAATTCTTGTTCAGGAATTACACTCACCCACTGCCTAGTTACAACTACCATAATCTGAGTAATGAAACTTTATTCTTTCTGAAGAATTATGTGTTACGAGTAGCTATCACTTTCCTAAAGACACTGCTCAGTCACTGAAGAGGAAGGGAAGATGATTTATCATTATGTATTCTGGATGCTTGGACCACTACAGCCATAATAGCTAAATTATGTGGAAAATGAAACTAACCAAATTAATGTGCGAAAGCCTAACCTGTCAATCCACTAGGTGTAACAACTCCTGTAGTGGAAGAACAACTACAGAATGAGCTTGTCTAGTACAGAAGCACATTCGCCTTGCCACAAAAATTTTAACACTGATTTCTGAGCCCCTCTCATAAAACAGAAGAATTGTTTTATTATATTGTGATACGTAAGGGTAATTGACATCCTGCTTCCTGTGTCCTTTGGAGCTTGATAATATAGTTAAATAATCTTTCAAATAAAATTTGCCAGCACTGCTGCTATAATCAATAAGCTTCACCTCCCTGTGACAGCCCAAATATGCACTCTACCCTTAAAAAGGAAGGCAGAGCATGCAATATGGGATGGTGCACATATAAGACCATCATTTTAGCCAGATCACTTCCTAGTCCAGTTTACTTTATGACTTCTCTCATATTATGTTGGCATCAGGATGGGGGCAGCTTATTCCTTCAGGAAGGAATAAGCAGGTATCAGTAGAAAGGATTGCTTCTTTCAGCAGCAGCACCAGCTTACTTTTCAAACTACTGAACAACTGGACCCCAAGTAGAAAATCCTTGCTCACCTTGGATAGAAATCAGAACTATTAAAATATAAACACTATATCTTGTCTCATGAACTTCAGCATACCTTACATCAGAATTTAAAACCAAGAACAAGTCTCACTGGAGGGAAATGTATGCCTGGGAATTTCAGCTACGTATGACACAGAGCTGACCAAAAAGCTTAAATACACACTCCACTGAATTTAAATATGAAATGCTTTTGCTAGCATTTTTGAGGAATGCCAGAACCTGTAAAGACTTACTCTTGTTAGTATGCATGCATGCATCTAACAGTAGTTTGATTCAGCCTGCCTACATTTCTTTCAAACCAGGTCAGTTTTCCATGTCCCTTAAGTACTTGGTTTCTGTCCACACATTAAAAATATGCTCTTGTCTCTTCTGAAAGCTAACACTCAAGCCCACTGGTCCATTCAAACTTAATCAGCCTTAAACCCAACTACTTGCCTGCTTCCCTAATATATTTTCCAAGACAGGCCTTCCTCATTTTACTGGCTTCAATGCATGCCCTGCAACTGTTAAGTATCTTTTCCTAACATTGGATTATTTGACAGTCTCCTTGCATTTTACTGAAAGTTTTAGTTACTTTATATAATAAACTCTTACAAAAGCTGCTTACTCTTGAGATATCTGTTACAAAACTGACAAAAATGTATCATTACAGTTGCTAGCCCTTACTGTTAGGTCTGCACCATTCCAAAACAAAATACTTTGAAGAAAAGAGATTTGGACAAAAATTCTTCATTAGTACTTCAAAGCACAAATACAACACATTATTTTACCATAATCTTGGAGCTATAGTTCAGCATGAAAAGTAGGCAGGGTCACAAATTCAAATAAAATAAAACTACTATGCTACTATAGCCAAAGGTGGACATGGTGAAGTAGAATGATGAATGTCTCTTCAAATGAAATCCTTGATTTTGTTGTAATCTCTTTATCACGAGAATACTGAAAAATGTACATACAGTTGTCAGAAGACAAAGCTGACAGCCACATAGACTCTTATTTACCATGTCTTCTCATTTATAAATGCAGACCATTCTGTTCTCTCAGCTACCAAAGACACTGAAAACATCCAGCAGATTGTCAGTGCTGGCTCATTAGCTATAGAAGTTTTCTATATTTAATACAGATTAACAAAACTAAGACTTTTTCCCTTTAGACATAGTACTTGATGGTATCACAAAATACAAACCAAAACACAAAAAGAAACCTATGAATTCTTTTGTTACAGTGGAATTACTCTGAAGATCAATTACTTATGTTACTTCTATACTCTGACCAGCAGGCAAACATACCAAACACACAACACTGCCAAAAGTAGTCTCTCAGTATTTATTAATTCCAAGGTTGTCTTTCACAAGACAACCACACTGTACCGAAAACAACTATTCAATATTTGACTGTTCTAATCAAGTAAAATTTTTCAAACAGCCTTACATTTCTAACACTTTAAATATAAGTCAACAACTGATGATTAATTTGTTTGCTGCAGTAAATAAACCTCATGCAATACCTTGGCAAAGGTGTGAATTCACTGATGATACCTTCTGTTCCAAGGGTTATGCCCTGAACAATGAAAGTGCTGCCCATTCCTTTCCAGAGAGCTCTTGGACCCTGTGTTTTGAAATATGCAACACATTTTGATTCATACAATATAAATCCCAAATCTTTTAATATGATTTTTAATAAAATTTCAGCAAATTCAGACCACAAAGGGCTAGAATCCTATCACCAAATTCAGAGGACAACTAACTTTTCAGCTATGAAGAAACTTTCTTCTTCAATAATTTCAAACAGTTGTCAACAATTTTGGAGGCATGTCTCTCACTGCTAATATTTTGTGCTATGAACTCAACACCATTTTCTATGGACAAAATGAGCTCAAGATGTTAAAGCACATGCTTGAGAAATCCAGAAAGTCCTTCCTTACTTTCTTCTGATCTGAGATTCAGGACTGCCATTCCCATACAGAACTGGAAATTCATGCAATACTAACTTTGGAAGTAGTCATTTAGATAATGAGTGCATAACTAGATGGCCAGATGAGGGTAGAGTATCACGTGTCATCTACCTTGACTTCAGCAAGGCTTTTGACACTGTCTCCCATTACATCCTCATCAGAAAGCTCAGGCAGAATGGATTGGATGAATGAGGTGAGGTGGATTGAGAGCTGTCTGAATGACAGAGCCCAGAGGGTGGTGATCAACGGCACAGAATCAAGTTGGAGGCCTGTGGCCAGTGGAGTTCCACAGAGATGGATTCTGAGGCCAATCTTGTTCAACATCTTCATCAACGGTATGGATGAGGGGACAGAGCAAGTTGGCTGATGACACCAAACTGGGAGGACTGGTTGATTCACCAGAAGGTTGTGCTGCCATTCAGCGGGATCTTGACCGGCTTGAGAGTTGGGCAGAAAGGAACCTCATGAGGTTCAGCAAGNCTGGAGCATCTTCCTTATGAGGAAAGGCTGCGAGAACTGGGACTAGAAAAGAGGAGCCTGAGGAGGGATCTCATTAATATTTTTAAGTATATGAATGGTGGATGTCAGGAGGTTGGGACATCCCTTTTTTCTACTGTATCTAGTGTCAGGACAAGGTGTAATGAGATGAAGCTGGAACACAAAAAGTTCCATTTAAACACAAGAAAAAAAATTTTTACTGTGAGGGTGAGGGAGCCCTGGCATAGGCTGCCCAGGGAGGGTGTGGAGTCTCCTTCCTTGGAGGTCTGCAAAACCCACCTGGACACATTCCTATGTGACCTGATCTGGGTTGACTTGCTTCTGCAGGGAGGTTGGACTAGATGATCTCTGAAGATCTCTTCCAAACCCTACCATTCTATGATTCTATGATAATCTCTTTATCCACATAAACTCATTATTTTTTAGAACTCTAGTGAAAAAAAAAAATGTTTCAAAGACCTTTTGTTTTGTTGCAAATCTTCCCCCCTGAATACTATACTACTTTAAAATACTATTTACAATTATCTTCTTGAAACATTTCTGCAACCACCAAAATAACATACTCTTACAACAGACATATTTTTAACCAGTTACATAGTGAAAGATCTCAGTGTACATATGTGCTATACTACTCACTACTCAGATACAGCCTGATATCAAATACTGACCTGTGTCTTATTGATGCTGTACATAATATTGACAATAGTAAATGGAGTGAGATGATAATTCCGAGCATGATAGTTAACCTGTTAAAAACATAAATAGTGGCTGTTTTATAAACAAATGTTACAACTTTAAAGGGAAAAAGTACTTCCAAAATAAGGACTTGATCTCTGTGAAGGTCACTTAAAGTGACCAAAATATTAATAATTTTTCCGTGACGTTTAAGCAAACAAGCAGAACTTTTAAGCATTAGTATGCCGAAAACGCAAACAGTAAAGCAAGCATAAACCTGAAAAATTGGAAATAAAGCATCCTGCTTGTAAATGAGGATCCCAAAGTTGCTCTGCAGACTCTGAAACACTTGTTATAATCGATTTTCTACTGTCCAAGTCAAAATGACTAAGAATGTTTAAGAAAAGTTGTATTTCAGAATGAAAACCATTTCTGCTACAAATAATAATACTAATAACCCATTAGCATCTCCCTAAGATTTGTAAATCTTCTTTATACTCTACAGAGTACGAAACACAGAAATCCTACAGTACATAGGAGATCTGACTGGAAGAGGTAATAAAGGACTTACCTGACACTGACGGTGTAAAACAATGCAAGGATGTGCCAACACATTTTCTGTAAATAAGCTTTAAAAGAAAAGTGTATTTAAAGCATGAGAAGCCATCATAAATTTATTAGAATAAAATTTATTAGAAAAGGCTTCTTATTTTTCACATTAGATCAGCATTTGGAAAAACTATACATTATCTGGTGAATTAATGTGGCATTTTGGATGGCTACCGGACAGCCTGCCAATACCATAAAGGACAAAGTATCAAAAAGATCTGACAGGTACAATCACTGTGAAAAAGGCCATATATATGTATTGTTTTTTTAAACCAAAGATGAAGTTTCTTAAACATTCCCTCTGGAGAACATAAGGGAGCAAAACAGGCCAGTACTATGAAAAGATCAGTCTCCAGTTTTATGTTAATTTCACATACTACATGATTAATCAAGAATCTCCTTAGCAGACCCATATGATTGGTACTGACAGCTGACTTTTTTTTAATCAGAAAATGCCACTGCCCAAAACCAATGCTCCCTCCATCCTCAGAAATGGTATTTCAATCAAACCTTCATAGGAAAGTTCTTTTAGTTCCAAAGTAGGATTCCTGGTCATAGCCACCCAGAGAAACTTTTTGAAGTACCTCAGTGATCAGAGTACTTAGCTGTACATGGCTCAAACCTGGGAAAACCGAAACCTCCAGGCTCTGTCTAAGCACCTCAAGTAAGAGCTCTGAGCACCAACTTACACGATCATCTGGAGTAGGTCTCTTTCAGGGATTTTACTCTGGATAAAAAAGTACTAGTTGGCACAGAAAAGTATTGAGCAGTTCTGTAACTATTAAGCTCATCACTAGTTTGCTACTGCCAAATGAGGTAAAACTTTCTCTGTATTCCAGCTGATATCTATTATGCCCTGATGGAAGCCAACTCAACTAACCAAAAGTAAGCTTTTCTTTTGGATGTGTTCTAGAAGGTTTCTGACTTGAACCATGTGTGTTTGACAAGTGGTCTGGTACCAACACAAAGCAGGACAAATTGCTCTCAGCAAAAATATGATGTTAATCAGCTCTTTCCCAAAACCACGTCCTCATTTTAGTCCTAGTGGCCAAGGTGCTCATAGGATGTGGGAAACTTTGTCATGCTTGATTAAAAAAAACCCTTATACTTCAAAATGGCAACAGACTCATGCTAGCATCTCTGTTCCTGAAGATGATTAATATGTTTCTGATCTATGGCTCCACTCCTTTACTGGTACTGGTATTCAGCTCAGCTCATTCAGCTTGATAACTTTGGAAAGAAATTAAACAACCTTTATATGTCTGGGGATGTGCATGTCTTAGTTCTTCCTTCTCCTCACCCCTGTTTTACAAACTGAACACACTCATCAAGGGGTCAGAATGAGCACTAAGTCACTGCAAGTGAAACAGTGGGAGAACGGGACAGACAAGTTTCATGAGATAGCATGACCTAATTTAAGCAGCTCTACTTGACAAAAATGGTCATTCCTACTCCTCCTTCTCTATTCCTTCCCTTTCTGGTTCAGCTAGCCAATGTCTGCTGGCTTTCACAACTAGTCATTTCCCAGGTAAATCAACTGAAACAGAGAAATATAATCCGGCTCATCCATTGAGTCTGTCTTCTGTTTTAGTGGGCATCAGTGTTCTGATGGGCATCGGTGATGGGGTAAGGAGCAAGGCATGCAGGTAGTCGAGTAAAAGGTCATTCTCTTTAAGTAGAAGTATACTCTAAGAATCTTATGGCTTCTCACATTGGCCTAACTGGGTGACACAAGTACTCTCACATTCTAAAGAGAGAAGTACTTTCCTCAGAGAAGTCTCATATTCGGGTCAACAAGGAGAAAAGCTTTTTTTAGTCCTGACTTTTTTCAAGGCCAACTCCCTCCCCAATCCCTTCACAAGTGGCATCAGTTATGTTGTCCAAGAAAAACCTAATCAGGTGACAGTGACCAAGACAGCATCCTACAAATTAAATTACATGCTTATCATGATACTTATGCTAAACAATTTAAGCTCTTGAAAATGTTGTTTAGTATATTGAATTCCAACACCTTTTCAAAAATACAATCAATAACCAGAGTCATCATAACAAAGAATAAAATGGTTATTGCATTACTTGCCTAGATCAATGTTACTATTTGAGAATACTTGGATAATATACTTGAAGACATTTTCACCCTCTGAGGAAACACTTGCATTATCTAAAAATATTAATAAAACTGGCAAACATGGAAACAGTTTCTTGCTGTTATTTTCAGATTGCTTTGATATGGTACCTATCTTTGGCATACATTGTGAAAATTGTTTCTTGTAGTCACTGCTGATTAAGTAATTTTGATAAATCACTGCAGCTAAAGAGAACAAAAATCTACACAGATTTCAGGTAGTAGGTTTCTAAAGATATTTCAACTCCATAGGACTACTGACATAAAAACAACACAGAAGTGTACATAGGGATCATAACACATTTACAGCTTTACTACTTCATTATTGCTGAAAATTATTACACAAATCTTACCTTGCAAGGCCAATACCAAAGCCTGCAAATCTGTTCAACTGCTCTGAAAAAAATGAAAACAGGTAACACAGCAGTGACAATCACAAAGCTAGAGAAAATGCCACACACATATGATCTGAAAAACTAATTTTATATTGTACTAGTATCGGAAAGTTACATTTATGGCAACTCAGCAAGAGGAGTATTCCCCCAGGAATTCTGCACTTTGTACTGCATTTGAGTTTGTACATACTTTTATAAATAAAATTACTCTTTTCTTAAAGAGGCTCCAGGGGATGGAAAAAAAACCCAGAGAGACAAAGTGAACAACAAAACAGAGACTATTTTAAGATCTAAAAAAGTCAAACCAATCACTGAAAATGTTAGCATGCATGATGGTTTCCAATACTGTAAAAAAGAGCAGCATTGGAAAGAGTAACACAAAGCACCAATGAGGACATAACAAACCTCAGCACGATGCAAGTTTTCATGTCAGTTGTTTCTTTCCACTCCTTTGCAAAAATCTAGTTACTCAAGAACTGCTAAAATTGCAACAAGTGTAATGGATTCACCCTCTGTTATCTGCTTCCAGACAGCCATTTACACATTGGGAGTTACCAGAAAAGATTTTACGAAGAGTATCAGAACTGTAACTCAAAATTAATGCTTAGCCAGCCTTACAATCTACACGGTGCAAAGGAGGCTGTGAGGACCAGTAATGCCAGGGGAACTCCACATAGAGATGGAGAAGCCCCTAAAGGGAAAAAAGAGCCTTCTAACTCACAGAAGCTGGACTCAGTGATCCAGTAACTCCTTATAAGTCCTCTACAATGCTCAGTCCTCAACAGGATCTAAGAATATTTAAGAAGTCTTTTAAGTAGCACTATGGATGAAAATCCAGCTAACAGTTCCACACATTATACTTGAATAAAACCACGGCACTACAGCCTAAAAAAAACCCAAAACATTCATTAAGAAAATTTAATTTTAAATAGTCTTTCATAAAACGTTTATATTCATGTGTATATGAACTGTTTCTGAACATCCTTTTAATTAAAGGAGACAACGTGTAGGAGACAATGTTTAGTAGTCTAGATTTAGTAAGTTTCTTTTAATTCACCTTGGTTTCATAAAGGCATAACATGACACTGTACTTCTCAGGGCTTCTGCTCAGTTTCCCAATAACTACTGGTAAAGACACAGCCTCAGTTGTTTCCTCAAATTCTAGTGATACTTCTACTAGCATTCATGGAGAACTTTCCTTCAGCAGCACACATCATACCTCTGTACTTTCTCAATGTACAATGAACTGGGCAGGTGACAAAGTCTGAAACATCCATACTGACTTAACCACAAAAGACACTCTAAGACCCAAAGGTATTTCCTGCCTTCAAAGTGTGCAAAGGATTTTTGCAGGATACCGTCTACATGGGAAAGGGGAAGCTGACCACACACTGTGGATGTGTTCTGCCACCAAATCGCATTTGCGTGTTACATAGCAATGCGGGCGCTGGGGTGCGACAGGTGTCGGAGCAGGTTCTTTTTCTTGGAAAGAATTTCTTTTCTTGCTGGTGTTTTGGCACCGCCAGTCACCACGACTGCGGCTCGCCTCCAGGCCCGGCGCGGCGGAGCGCTGCTCAGCGCCGGCAAATCCGTGAGGGCCCGAACGGCCGCGCCCTGGCCGCGGCACAGCCCGTGGCCGCCACCTGCACGCCCTTGCCCCGCTACCGATCGGACGCGGCGTCGCCTGGGAAAGGCAGGAGTCGGAGACGAGCGGGAGGCAGGCGGAGCGGCGAGAGGCGAGCTATCCTGCCGGGCTGGGCCCTCTCTTACCGGCGCCGGGGCCGCCCGCCCCTAGGTTGGGCTCCTCGTTGAGACCGGCGCCTGCCAGGGGGGTCCCCGCCCCGTAAGGCGGCGTCTTCTCGCCCCAGTGCAGGTTGCGGCTGCCGGGGATGTCGGGCGGGCTGGTCACCCAGTGGCCCAGCTCCGTGGCGCTGTCGAAGGGCCTGGCGCCGGGACCCAGCTCCTCCCGGCCGCTCCCGCGGTAGCCCAGGCCGTCGAAGCCGTCGGGGCGCCGCGGGTACATGGCTGGGGACAGGCAGGCGGGGGGGAAGGGAATGAAGGCGGTCTGGAGCCGTCAACGTTGGCAGCGGAACGCACCCCCCCCCGATTTCCGCTTCCGCCCGATCAGCGGAGCCACGCCCTACCGAGGCCCAGCGCGCCACCGCGTGACCAGGAAGAAGGCGGGGCCGACCGCCGGCTGGACCAATAGCGAAAAGGACTTGGCCCTTGGCCGGCGCGACGGGAGGGGGAGAGCGCCCCCTGTCGCCCAGCGGACCGCCTCGGGCGGTCGGGGATGGGGATGTGGAAGGAGAGGGAGCTCTACTCCTCGTGGTCAGAACTTCGCCTTTGTAGGGTGGGCTGATGAGAGGCCCAGTAGTCATGCAGATACGCTCTCTACCAGCAGAGCTCTCAGACCGTTTCCGTGGTGAACTCTCTTACCCCAGCCAAAGACTGAAGCTCCTTGCATGTGAAGGCAGTGGGAACTGGACCTGGTAATGGTGTCAGCAGTGCTCACAGGCCTGGCTGGGGCTGTTAGTGGTGCCAGTGGTGCTTGCAGGCCTAGATGGGGCTGTTAATGGTGCTAAGAGTGCTGACAGGCCTGAGCAGATCCCATGGGGGAAGAAGGGCAGGAGCAACCTGAGAGCAGTGACTGCCTGGCATAAACTGTACCACTCCTGTTCCCTGTGGTTCCCCCCTCCCCCCACCCCCTTCTTTTCATCTCCTTGCTTCTAAAATGCTGGTTGGTGCATGGCCTCCTGGCTGAGGAGGAATGGACGGAGTCACCAGAGGGATTGTGAGTGTTATCCCTTTGCCAGCCAGAACGGTTTCTGTTGTGAAGCCATCTGGGTCTGACATTGAACACTCTCCCTGTGGGCTTTGTGCTCCGTCAGCTCCTCCTGCCCTGAGAAGCCTGTCAAGGTCTGACCCACAGCTTCTTCTTTTTTGATACGTGAGGTTAAGCCAGCATTAGTCTGTTCAAGTCTCAAGTATAGCACAGGCAGCAGGAGTCATCCAGTGCTTTGTGCTTCACCACCATTCTACCTTCATCTGTCTCAGCACAGTCTGTTTAGAGATATTTTCTTCTTCAGCCTTTCAATAATAGTTTAATTTTACCAGTACAGCTTTGGGTGTTTTCCAGTAACCAGGTAAAAACCATGTTTGACATGGGAAGGACAAAGCCCCAGAGAACAACAGCAATTTTTATTCCTACAGTAATACAAAGCCCACACAGAGCCTCCCTCTCTCTACCTCCATTTTTATCAGGTCATGATGTTTTCCTTGTTAACTGAAACTCTGCTGGGAATGTTATGTTTGAATGTTGTAATATAAAAAATAAAATTTTTATTTCTGACATGAAAAGGAGCAAATTTTGAAGTTAAAAGGGTCTTTCTGGGGCTTGTTTCTCCACATAGCTCAGAAGAACAGAAGCCTATGGCTTCTTTCTCACAACACACACAGACCTGCCCTCATCCCACCCACAGACCTCTTGAAGCTGGGGAAAAGCCTTCACCTGCAGAAGCTTCGGTCTGCTCCCTGAGCCATTTTGTCCTTTGGAGTTTCTTGATCAGCAGCAGAGATTTCACCCACTGACAGCTTTCTGGGAGTGCAAGTACACAGGGGCTTTGCACTCGTACCTTCCTTGCAATGCTCAATGTGTGGCCAGTCACTGGCGGGGAACCGCATAATGTCACTCCCTATCTCACACCAGCTGTGGCAACCCATCTCCCCTCTGCTCCATGCCACAAACATGTGGTATTCATATGAGCACTGAGCAGATGTCTCTGGAAGGACACGAGGGCTGTTGCCAGTGAGATCTTACTCCTGAGAGCCCTCTTCTGAGATGCCCACCACAGCATGCCTCAGATCTCTATGGAGAAGTGGGCAGCAGACTTCAGAGATTAAGAGCTGCTGCTTGTTGTTTCTGGTTCCAGGAAGTCCAAGGCAAAGCATCTGGAGTATTAGATACACTGCGAACCAGAAGAATGACACCAAATTCCATCAAAACCTGAAAAAAGGGGCAAAGACAACATATGATATAGAGTACAATGAATTAATGCTCTTTTAACTAGTTTGTCAGAAACGTATCAAATGCTGTAAAATCCTGAATATTTAATTAATAAATACAAAGCCATGGATGAACAAAGTTCAGAGTCTCTTCCCCAGCTGAGTTGAAGGGACATCTGTGGGGAATGAGAATCAGACCTGAAGCAATGAAATGATTCTTCTGAGTTCATGTGGTGGCAGGAGTGAGCCAACAAAGTGATATTATCTATGTGGCTGATGATGAGAAAAGCACATTAAGGAACTCGAAGAACTTCTCTCTGATCACGATTTTATTTACACAAGTGACAACAGAGACGTGCAATGGCATATGTGTATGGTAATCAAAATAAAATCAGGGAAAAGTGAAATTGTTTAGGGTAGCACAGCTGCAGTAAAAAGTTAATAATCAAGACATCAGAATTCAATCGGTGTCTGAAGACACGCATAGATAGACATTACATACACACTTTTGCGTAGGAGTTGGTATCTCTTCTTGCCAATAGTGGCACAGCTTTCACATTTGCTGAACAGCAGCACCACCCTGTGACATAGATGTAGTACTCTATAGGGTTACACACCTATGTATGAACACTTTGCTTGACAGTTGGGGACACAGCTGCTGGGGTTTGCACTGGTCACACGAGACAGACTCCTTCCCAGATAATTCTGATGGAGTTACTGCAGCTTTACTCTGTTTCATTTGCACCTAATTGAAATGCAGACAGCAGATCCAGCAGGCAGTCAGCTTCCAGAGCACCAGCCCGTGGGGATGCTGGCAACTGGGTTCCAGATCTGGTCATTTTGGTTTGTTTTGGAAAGCCTGCTTCTGTCATTACAGGCACCCTATACTAACTTTCAGTGTTGTTAATAATGCCCCAGGAGTTACACTAATCTCTCTTCCCATACTGGGACAAAGGAGAAATATAGAAAAGGAACAACTGGTGTATTTCATCAATGAGGCAATGCTGTGGGGTTTTTAAACTTTAAGGAATGATGTTAGCATAGAGTCTGAGCAACAGATATGAAAACTGTACATGGAAAGCCTGTTAGGGAGTCTTTAACGCACGCCTTGTCTGTTAAAAAACAGGGAGTTTCTGTGCACACTCTCCTGCGCATCCACCTAGCTTGGAGCATGCCATCAGCTCTCCATGAATCTGTTGTGATAACAGCAAGTACCCCAAGAAGCTGAGGATATGACACAAAAAAGTCCGTGGGTGATGGATAACAGAGAAAAGGGCAGAGATCTACGAGTTGAACTTACTCTTGACAATATGATCTGTTGAGTTTCAATCTGAAATGCAGATTGGCAGTTTCTTGGGATTTCTACTTCTTTCAAAATGAAGCCAGCCTTCATATTTTATAGGCTTTCGTGTCTGACACTGCATTTACACAGTTGAAAATAAAGCATTAAACATTTATGCTTTGAGTGTCCTAGGGTATCTTGTTAGTCCCATTGGTTCAGAAAGGCACAGGTTTTGATGTAGGTCTATGTGACATCTGCTGACCTCCTGTGGCTCATCTATGCAAAAATGTCTGAGGTGTGCCACCTGGGTGCAGTCCTGGGCTGTGGGATTTTTGGGGTTTCCTTGTCCTGCCACAGTTCCTGGTGTCTTTTCATGAGACAAACAGGAGCACTTTGTTACGTCATGGAGGTCTTGGAAGTAGGAACACACTCAGATATTCACAAAGATGATCAGGTGTGAAAGTTGTACACTTCTGATGGCTCTGACAGAGATACTTCATGACATTATTTCCACTTGGCAGCTTGCTCCTGTGGCAGTCCTTAGGACAGACACAGCTCCACTCCCAAGGATTTCACAATCTATGAAAACTTGGCAGACTGATGAAAAACACCTTAATAAAGCTGCCAAGATGAATGAAGTACCTTAGGGAATCCTATTTTCCATGTTATTTACACAAGTGATTTATTTAGATGTTTGTTATATTAATTTATTCAGCTTTCGTACAGTGCTTAGTGTTCTATAGCTGTTAACTAACTATCCTTGCAATGTCACACTGAGACTGTCTCACAGCGAGACTATGAAAGATTCCCTATGAACTTAAAAGACATCATTCCTTTCTGCCCTACTTGCAGGCTCCAAATATACTCAACTTTTGCAGTAGCCATCCCTAATTATCATGTGCTTTTGTTTTCTTAAAATGTATGGAATTGAAGCACTTAATGCTAAATTTCACACATATTTCCTTCCCAGACCAGAGTTGCCAAATCAGATTCTGATCTTACCTAGTCACAGGAGCTTGTGACTATTCTATGTTTATATGAGCTATGGTCACGGTTCCTTCAAATTTTTGTCTTTGGCATCTCATGCTGGCCAGCTGCTCTGGAGCTGGGACATGACTGTTCCTCAAAATAAGGCCTTCCTGGCAGGCACACAGGCTGTTACATTGACTTGAGGTAATTTTGAACAAATCTCTAGCTTCTGCTCAATTGTACACACTGCCTATCCCTGGTACAAAGTCCAGATAGGCTGCAGTACTGCCCACTGCCTGCCTGCAAGAGCACATGCTCAAATGGTCAGGGGACCGATCAACAGACAACACTGTTCCTGTGCAAGATGCTTCACGTATCTGACCACATATCCGTCATAGCCCTGCTCCCTGTAGCCATTCACGTCTCAGTCTACAGCTTCCTCAAGAGGAACAGCAGAGGAGAAGGTGCTGATCTACTCTGTCTGCTGACCAGCAATATGTTGCCGACGGAAGGAAG
>WBNH01011966.1:12808-57186 GCA_013401255.1 Urocolius indicus | reverse complement strand
AAATTAAAATAAATTATATTTTATACTTTTTAGAAATTACCTGAGATGGATGTCATAATTGTGTTAATCATTTTATAGTTAAAGTTTTTAAAACTAGATTCAGATTATCTATGCTTCACATTGAAGTGATGGAGAACCTGGAAAAATTTCCAGTTAAGATTATTATGTCTGAGTGCTCATGACCTTCAAAATATTATTATTATGGCTACTATTAGAGATAAATATCTGAACCAACTTCTTTGCATAACTCACTGTTGGTTTATCAGATATTTTCCTTTTAACATCATCCAGTTCATGTATGTCAGAGGAATATACTTTCTGATATCCACTTCTTTTGTGAAGCTCTGTTGTTTATGCAGCTAATCTCTGCCTGAGACATTGTTGTCTGATCTGCAGCATAATATGATCTTTCACTTCAAACGTTACCACAAAATATTGGTAATTAATTAGATAATTTATTATTGAATAGACATATGAAACTAAAAATCATCCTCTCTTTATTTTGGAGACTAAGTAGAAATACATCAATTACTTTGAATGCAAAACATATACAAGTCCTTGAAATATAACAGCCTCTTCATAGAAATTCTTCTTGAGAAGCAGGATGGGGAATGAGAGAAAAAGAAGACTCATGTAGGATTAGGTGAAGGAAGGGGTTCAGTTACTATGGTGACAATGAGCATATCCAAGCAAAATGTCACCTAAGGAGGTGCTACTGAATGACTGTGTAATGTGCAATTCAGCAAGTATAAATACCTTCCTTTGCATTTTGAAAATGAAATGGCACATTTTAAAATGGCCAGCACATAGCTTGAAAATACTGAAGGAATTCTGTGGTTTTTTTCTCTTCCTCAAAAGTTTAGTTGAGTTCCATTCACTAACATCTGAGTCCTCACAGTGTCAAAAGGTTATGACAGCACCATTACATTTTGTCTGACCTCTCTTTCTTTTGCTCCCTCAGCTCATTTCTGTGCATTTTTCTGTTTGAACGCAGCAAGAATAAACTTAGAAAAGAACAAGAAATATGTATACCTTCATATAGACAGACTGCAATGAAAATGAGAGGACAGAAAGAAGAGAATCATAGAATCAAAAAGTAATAGAATAGTTTGGGTTGAAAAGGTCATTTAAAGGTCATCTAGTCCAGCCCCCTGCAACGAGCAGGGAAATCTTCAACTATATCATGACATGAGCTCCTTCTAACCTGACCAGGAAGGGGGTATCTACCATTGCTCTCAGCAACCTGTTTCACTGTTTTATGACCCTCATTATAAAAAAATGTCTTCCCTGTATCTAGTCTTTTTGGTTTAAAACCATTGTCCTGCTGCAACAGATCGTGCTAAAAAAATTTTTCCAATCTTTCTTATAAGCCCCCTTTTAAGGCTTCAAAGGCCACAATAAAATATTCCTGGATCCTTCCCTTCTCCAAGCTGAACAACTTCAACACTCCCAGCCTGTCCTCATAGAAGAGGTGGCCTCGTCTTGCCCTGCCCTGCCTTTGGACCCTCTTGTGTTCCAGCTTATACCCTTTACCCCTTGTCCTATCATTGGACATCATTGAGAACAGCCTGGCTCCGTCCTCCCAACATACACCCATTACATATTTGCAAACATTAATGAGATCACCCCTCAGTCTTCTCCAAGCTCCCTCAGCCTTTCATCAGAAGGGAGATGATGCACTCCATCATCTTGGTGGCTCACCCTAGGACTCTCTCCAGCAGCTCCCTGTCCTTAATAGCTTTTGAAATCCTTTCCATAACCTTGTCAGTACCAACCTGCATTAACAGTGGGTAGTATTCAGTTGGCCACATCAGACCACGAAGGTTCCTGGCAATATCTCTAACCCGGGCCCCAGGTAGGCAGCAGACTTCTCTGTGAGTTGGGTCTGGTCAACATATGGCGCCTTCAGTTCCCTTCAGAAGAGGATCACCTACTACTATAACCTTCCTTTTCTTTCCAATCTAGGCAGTCCTAAGGCATGAGAGTGACTAACTCACCTTGGGCATCTCCTCAATTGGCCCTACATCTTCGTATTCCCTTGTCTGGCCCTCAACTTCCAAAGCCTCATACCTGTTGTGCAAGGGCAACTGGGGAGGAGCAGGTGGCCTGGAAAAGATCCACCTGCCTCCCCAATAAGGGATATGTTCCTCTCCACATGTTAGGTCCCCTCTGTTAACCTGGCTAGAAGATGGTAGGGGATCCTGTACTTCTTGTGAAGGCTTGCCTTGTTGCTTACACATCAGAGACTGTAGATTCTCAGTCTACCAGTCTATCTCTCTCTTGCACTCCCTGATGCTCCTGAATCTTTCCACCACTTCCTGCAGTTCAGCCACCAGGCTAAGCAGATCATTCATCTTGTCACATCGGACAGAGGTGTTGTCTTTTACATCGCCTGCTAAGAGTGCCAGACCCCAGCACTCCCTGCAGTCAGACACCTGAATACCTGCATGTTCGTGAGGGACCTCTGTCTGGGTAGTCACATTTGGAAAAATACATTTTTGCCAGGTTGCTACCATAGCTGCCTGCCCCATCAACTGCTTCAAGTAACTCTTCCCTCCTGGATGACTCACCAGCTGTGCCTCTGTGCTTGAGTTTGCTCAGATGAAAGATTCCCGTGCTCTTGGTGCATTTAAATTCTGGACTGTGGCTGCAGCTGCACCCTCAGCCAGTCCCACCTCCCTTGTAAGGGCTGCATCAGTGGAGATGATGGTGGCACTTGCCACTTGTAGCCCAGCCTGAGAAAAAGAACTCTGTAGTGCCTGTTCTGCTGCTCTGCTGACTGACCGGGGACAGTCTGCTCTGGTTCTGAAGGCTGATCTCAATGAGCGGTCAATACCCAATACACTAGTTTACCTTTGAACATGTCAAGCATCTTTTAGTGACAATAAAGTCATATGGAAGTATCAGATAACAAAAAATTATATCGTTTCTGGGTCACACAAACATGAATATAGACCTTGGGGCACTGGATCTCTTTCATGATTTAAATAAAATATAGACAGGAAATAAAGCAATGGAATTGAACTTAAATATTTTCAGTTAAAGTTAAGAAAATTATGTTACAATGAATTTTAAAACAAATGAATTATCTTAATATTAGGTTTTTAGTCAGATATAGAAATTGAGCAGGCATGCTAACTGGGATCAGAATGAGGTTTGTGCTACAGTGACAAGTAAAAATCATACTTTAGGTACACATAATTATAAAAATATGTATTGTTACCTGTTCAGCATTAAAATATTCATGAATATCACAATGGTTTGTAGTCAGGACAGTTCAATGTTATTTTCAAACATGATGTAAGTCAAGAAAAATATTAACATAGTTTTTTTTCCATGGTGATTTACTTTGAAAAAACAAATTAGTGACCTTTTCTGAACTCTCTCTGTTGTATAAATAAAATGTTAAATCTTCATTTACTTACAAACATATGTTACTGTAGTAGAAAACCTCTATATCATCAAATGCATAAGCAGAAAAATAGCAAGAATGGGAAAAGGAGCATCCTAGTATAGGGAAAGGAAGAAGAGGGAAAGAGAAATCACAGGGGAAATATCAGGATCCATTGCAGATTGTAACTAACTAAAAACTTAGGGGTAGAATGTGACTCACTGAATAAACTGCATCAATGGAAGAAGGTTCAATGGAAAAGGGCAAAAGTGAAGTACCCAGGAACTCACAGTAATGCAAAGGGGACCAGAGGGTGGCTTTTCTTTTAGAAAAATAGTTATCAATAGTTGAGTGGATCAGACAGTAGATTAAACATTTCCTTGAGTCAGTCAGATCAAAAAAGGGGGAGTGAACAAATGGCTCAGTCCAATATAGAGATTAAGAGCTAGAAAACTACCAAAATAATTTCAAAGATACCAATAGCCATCCGCTAGCTTCAACCCATATATTTCTTCCTGGAGACAAAGGATGCACAGGATGGTAGAATTAAAGACTCAAAAACTGGGAAACCACGATGATCTAATTTTGAAACATAGCAATGAGAAGGGAAGTCCTCAAAAAAATGAAAAATCCCTACCTACTAAATATTGTACCCTCCACATGTGAAATATCAACGACACTGGTTAGAGAGTATTGGACTTTGACATGGGTTCTGGACAAACTCATCACATTTTACCTGTCTAGGGAAAGGCTCTCCTCAGTCTATTTTGCAGCAGCTCATAAAGCAAGAGGAGAGAGAAAGGATAGCAACCTGATGTCTGTCCTGGGTTTGGTCAGGATAGAGTTAACTCTACGCAGATGCTGCCAGAGGGTGTGGCCAGGCCATTTAGTCCCATGTGACATCATGCTCAGGATATTAGGGTAGCAGCAGGGCCAACGTGGTGCTGTGGCCAGTGCGGGACCTGTGGTTGTGCTGTCAGACTGAGTGTCAGGCTGAGGGAGGTGAGCAGTTACACTGGACATTGCTTGTTTTTCTGTGTCCTTTGGCCATCATTATAACTGCCTACTCTTTGTGATGTTCTATTAAATTGTCCTTATCTCAACTCACAAAGTTCTAGAACTCTCTTGATTCTCCTCCCCATCCTGCAGAGGTGGGGAGGAGTGAGTAACTGGGTGCTTTGGTTATTGTTCAGCCAGGGCTAAATCACCACAACATCATATCCAAAAAATTTCTCAATACAGATGTGATTCAGAGTATGGTCAGATGGCCATACTTAGCATGATTTAAAATGTTCCCACTCCTCAACTGATATTACTATTGAGAAGAAAATCAAGAAAGTAAATTCGGAGAATGGTTTGTGTATTAAGGTAACTGTAAATGTGATGTGACAGTGTTTGAAAGTATTTAAAAAAATTTACAACAATAAAAGGTTATTCTAGGGAAAAAAATAAAGTCAGTTTATAAAGCTATCAAAAGCTATTACGTAACACATACATAACTTCAGGCTTTTGAAAATGAAAGTCTCTTTTAAATGTTCGTTGAAGTACAACCGAAAAAACCCTTTGAATCAAAGAAAGAAAGAAAGAAAACCTAGGAAAAACAATTGTAAAAGCAAAGAAAACGAAAGCTTTTATCAACATTTCTCTCCCTTTCTTCATTATACGTAACACAGACAATCAAATGAGAGAGACAAGTTCACGCTGGCTGAATATTTTCCTAGGCTGAGAGTACATCAAATTTGCAAAATTAATAATTCTTTTTCAATTTCCTGATCTGGATGGACATGCTGGACTACGCTTTGGCTCTTTAGCTAGATAAACCCTAGAATTTTCCTCTTTCTGTACTGTTTTCTTGACCAAGATGGGGTGAAATACATTATTTTAAGATTATATGTACTGTTAGCATGGCAAAGTTACAAGTAAACCTAAATGTTGTGGTCAAGGGCTGAATAAATGGGAACTTAAAGGATACTTTATGTTTTGGGACTCAGTTGCTAAGATATACCTTAGTCATCCTGCAGAAGCAAGAATAGAGATACAGCCTGTATTCAGAATCCAGACAAATGTTCTACCAGAGTTTTTGATAAATTAATAAAAACTTCTTGATAAATTATGAGGAAAGCATATCTTTTATGAACATACGGATGTTGAGTGGAATACAGACAATTTGTCAGTCTTCTTTGGAATTTACTATATTGCAGGCTATATTTGTTTGGCTTGGAAATAATTTTCTTTCTATTCTATTCTGACGGTCCTTAAAAGCTTGATTTTTTTTTAATTATACTCATATGTTGATTGTTTTTTTAAGGGTGTAAGAATGATTACTTGTTCACCAATGAAAAGCTATGCTTAAAATTTCATTTGTAACTGTCTTTCAACTAATTATCTTTTCCTTTCCTCATGATCTTTCCATTCACTCTGTGGTGCTACAGATAATACATTCTGAGAAGTTATAAAAGCAAGCATTTAGACATTAAACAATACAAAGATTCATACAACTAGGCATGGTGCACTTTGCTCCTTAACAAGGGAATGATGTGATTCATCTATCTCTACATACTAGAATTAAACTGCTGAAGTAAAATAAATATAGATATTATAAACAAAATATTGCTGTGATTTCTGGTTCCCACCTGAACAATAACACATATAAAAATATCTGGGGTTTTTTGTTGCTTTTTCTAAAAACTTTTCAGTTCAATCCCACTATAATGCCTCATGATCCTCAATTTCAGATTCATAAATGTGCTCTTAGATGAAACTATAGAGCTGTATATTCTTCAACTCTCTGTATCATGTTTCAGTTCACAATTTTCTTGCAGATTTGAATTTCTGAAAATAATTCCTTCCCACTAAATATTTTCAGATCATCTTTTCCAACATATGTTTCAGTAATTTCAATGAGTAATGCATACAAAGACCGAAATCTTACCTTCTGAACTGCTGCATGCAAGATGATATACCTAAATTTCCCTATATGTCTTCACACAACTAAAAAAAATGTAGTGGACGCTAAAACTTAATGTACAACCACCACTAAATAGAGGGAAATATACTGCTTTACATATGATTTTCTTTTCAGTCTGACATTATCACAGCACAATAAAAGCTGCAAGACCTGTCATATTTTATCAAAGAAAGAGCTGAGAGCGTAAGTGATCACAGAAGTAGTAATCAAATATATTGCAGGAATGGCATTTTTATTGTAGAAGAAAGCTATCTAAAGAAAAAATTCAAAAGTGTCAAGTATAAGACTGACATGCCTAACTTTTACCATAGACTTTGGATATGAAATTTCTAAAAACTAGATTTTTGAGCATTCTTTATGATTACCGTTGCCAAATTCAGTGTCTTAGAGAACCAAGACGACATGTCAAGCAATAGAAGTTCATATGCAACTCTGCTAGTATCTTCTGTAGAGCTACAAATCTGAGATTAGTATACACAGGCTGCAACAGCATTTGAATGTCTGCAGTTTTCTTTTAGTTGTGAAGGACTACCTCAAGTCAGAAACAAATGTCAAAAACCACAGTGTAAATTCACCTTGACAAGGTAACCTATGTTTTCCCTGGGCTTTAGTCCTCAATCTTCCTCTCCATGTACTAGTACAATGATTGCTCCATTCAAATTTAGTTGTGCATTCACCTCTTCTGGTGAAAATACAGGTAAAGAATGTAATTAGTCAGTAAAAGTGAAAGAGCAAGGTGTGACTTTTTGGTCCTCATTATAAGGCTTGATTTTAAACTTTCATCTGAGACTGATGTGATAGAGCACGAACCCCAACTTTTCTTAGTAGTTACTTGATCTCTTGCCTCAAGATTCCTTGAGGAATAGGTGACAAGTCAAACATCAGTTTTAATATTGAACTCAGTGCTTTTTGTATGTTATGTAAAATATCAGCTAATATGATCATGTTTTTCAGTAAGTTCAGATAAAGTGATACTTTCTGTACTATAGAAGTCTTACATGATTTGGTAGTGAAGTATTTCCTAAGATATCCAGCTTAGTTAAAAAGAGGACAAAAGAAATAGAAGAGATTTAGTAGTTTATGGTATTCCAATGAAATAAATGCACACCTGATAGAACTCCCAATAAAATTAAAATAGTTCTGAGCTAAAAATTTGGTTTGTGACATTTCTTCCTCTTTTATTGTCTTAGTGCTACATAGAAAAAGCAAATATCCTGTTGTATATTGTACTACAAATTTTTGTAGTTCTCTGTATGATTTGCATTGCTATTTTCAGATATTTATTTTTAAGGAAATAACGGGCAAGGGGATTTATAGCTGAAAAAAGCTATTTGTAAAGAAAGATGTTATTCAGGGAGAAAATAGTTTTGGTTTTTCTCTACTAAGTGAACAATCAGAAAATATACCACATTAGATTACCATAATAAGTATAATTATACTAAAGTGATATGTTAATGCCAGTAAACTGTATTTATTTTGATTTTCAAGCTGCAACACAATGGTGACACAACTTGCACATGTTAATCTAACCTTATATGAAAAAAAAAAGTTAAGAAAATTTATCAAATTTAGCCTAGATGTGACAAAAGATGCTATACTGATAAGGAATAATGCACAACTTACTCTGATTACTCTGATTATGTAATACCTTCATCCCTGAATTTCTTTTACAAGCTTTAATCCACATGACATTGCCTGCTTCAGGAAACAAAAAGATAATTGTATGTGGTGGAAAGATTTTTTTTGTTTTCATCAAAAAGAAAAGATTTCCTAAAGACAGTGAATTTTATCTCATCTCCCACTGAAAAGCTGTTCTGGATCTATTTTTCTGAACCAAAAACATTAAATTGATATTAATGTTAATGACATATGCTGTTGTTCTCTAAGAGAATAAAATTGAACACTATGAAAGAATCAATATGGTCCAAAGTAATTGAGGGAAAGGGAGATATTTCTTAGATCACCTAGAGCTTCATTAATAACATCAACCTCTGTGTTTTCTGAATCACATGATTCGGATAGCTGGCAATATAGACTCTCAGATAAAAGGCAATGAAAGATTCAATATCAGAGATAAAAAAAATGTGACTGCCTATCTTTTTTCCTGAAAAACCCCACTTGAATTCTTATGTTATATTTCAGTGCAATTAGTAACCAACACCATGCCGAGAGATGAAAGACATTTGAGATCTCAGTGTCTTTTATTGATAGACACATACAAGCATGTACGTCTGTTGCAGTTAGCAGCTTTACTTTTTATCTTCTTTCAAAGTTGATTATAAAAATATCTGGAAGAAAAAGAAAGATGTACTAAATCAGAAAAGAAAGAACACAGATGTATAATGAGATACTGAGGAAAAGAGGTGAAGATTCAGGAAAAACATAGCACTGAAAATACTAACTAAAAGTACAATCTATAGAAAAAAACATAGGGGTCTGTTTTCATCTTACATGGTTCTTTGCATTTAATCTTCTCCCCTCAGCCTTGTTGAGGACGAATAATGAGAGGGCAGATGAGTGGGCAGTCAGCACCTGGCAAAGGTCAGCTCATAAGTATTTAGGAAAATAATTATTAATTGATGAAATACATATGAATGTAGATTGCTGTAACATTCATATGTATACTTGATAAAATATCTGTTTTTCATAATTTCATGTTTTAGGATGACTATAATTTTTTCTTCACCATCGAATCCTTAATTTGCATGTTATTAATGCAGAGTATAAGGGCTGAAAAGCTGCTGTGATGTTGAAAATCTTATTTTTTTTATTCTGTTAAACTAGGTGATATTGTTCAGTAATATTACAAACATGTACTTGGTGACATCTTGAATCAAGAATTTATAGCGAGAACAGCTTTGCTGCACACTCACAAATATGCATACTAGAAAATGTTTTAGCAATGCTACCTTTGTTATCTTAGACTTATATTTGAAATAATTTTTAGTCTGTTAAATCAACCTACAATAGCTTTTGACAAACAAATATAAGTACCTTGGCAAGACAGAAAAAGTACTTTACTTCTAGCATCTATGTAATACAGACTCCACTGTCTAATCCTTCCACGCTGTAAAGAAAATAATTTTCTCTTAAAATAACAGTAAGTTGCTTTTTGTTTGCCATTACAATGTGAGTGCGTGTCATTAAACTACAGAGGTGCACATTAACTGTATCATCAAATATGACAAAAATCGTCTGGGCCTACATTTCCCATGCAAGTGAAACTCCTACTGAAGTTTGCAATAGTACCTAATAATAGACCAAAGTTGAGGTGGTTTTTTAGGTTGGTTGGTTTTTTGGATTTTTTTTTTTATTTTTCTGTACAGTACTATGTTTTTTAAATCATGATTAACTATGCTATGCAATGAGAAATTACTCCTCTTAGAGTAGAGAAAAAGAAGGTTTTTCTGGAAACCTTAAATATTGGAATTAAACTCTAGTTACAGAAATAAACTATTAATTTTCTATGTGACTTTACTGGACAGCTAATACATTACAGATGCTATTCCATTTTCAATAATTAACCAACAACAATTATCATTGAAGAGGAAGAAAACCCTATGGTGAGAGGCAGTCAAGGAAATTTATGACAAGTTTAAAGGAAAGAAGAAAGGTAAATAAAACTATTTCTAAGTCCATTAAAAAACAGGTCCAGTTAGTGCAAGTTTCTCAGGGTTGCTTCCAATCCATTTTCAATATTTCCTACAGTACAGGTGGCAAAAACACTTTGGGTAGCCTGTGCTAGTGTTTAAGTATCCTGAGGGTGATATAGAATTGGAATTTACCTTTTGTATCAATAACATGTAGGTATATAAATATTTTACAATGCTATGAGCATACCTAGGCAAAGTATAATAATAATAGAAGCAAATGTAGTTGTGTGTACACAGTAACATTTCATTTCCAAATATGGGAAGTACTGAGAAATAAGAAAGCTCACTGAAAAAGATTAAGGGTCAAGACAAATCATAGCAAAAGGATGTGATGGTTTTTTAAAATTTGTGCTGGAGTGTCAGAGATAATACATAATATTTTAAAAGTCTGTAAAAAATTACCATAATAGCCAAGACAGAGAAGCAAGACACTAAAAAAAATCTTTGGAAAAAGAAAGTCCTTCCATCCTAGGTGCAAACTTACTACTACACAGCATTGGCTCTGTGACATTGCATATTCACAGTTGGTGTAGGATATGACTGTTAAGGGAGGATTGCTTTCAGTATGCAGTACTAATAATTAACAATGTGTAATAACTAATTATTGTCAATGTGTGATGTGAATTAATGTCAACCTAGTAAAGTGTTGTTTTAACAGTTTGAGACTGTCCTGATTTTTCACTCTTCTAAGCACTTCAATCACATTTCTCTCTAGTTTCCTGATACTTACATAGGTGTTCAGTTACAAGAGTTAACTGCAAATGGTTGCAGAATGTCCTAAAGTGCTGATTTTTGACTGTTGATTAAAATATGCTGAAAAACTAGTATATATCATGTTGAAATAATAAAATTGAATTATTTCTTTAAAAATTCTACAAACATTTTAAAAGAAAATGTAAACTAGATTATTTTTTTAGACATCTTTTTGACTTTTTACTCCAAAAACACATGAAAGAGATGCAACTCAAATCTAGTATGTAGTACATATTCTGCCATGTGAAAGAGGTTTATAAAATCATAAACTGAAAAAGTTTAAGCACGGAATAACCTTTAATGTCACAATGCATGAAATTAGGGATGTAGAAAACCTATCAAAGCAGGTGAAATTATCAACACAAGCAACAGAAATTTTACAGCTAAACCTGTTTTTATACAAGATTAGGGAGGTAAAAAGTGTAAAGACAATCAAAAGGGGTTGGTCAAGTTTATTAGAAGACCAGTATATCCAGAAATCCAAGATTACATACTTTCCTTAGGAAAAGCTGCGGCCTTAGCAAACAAGAAGTTAATAAGGTGTATTTGAGAGATCTAACTATACACATCCCTAATCACCTACTTCCTAATATCTTATGACTAAAAAGAAAGAACATATTAAAAATCTATAAAATATCAGTTGTAACTCACAATATCACTGCTGACACTTCATCATGTAAATGTCTTTGGAGACTGGTGATAGCGAAGCAAGTAATTACACTAAAGGAAAGTTAATTTGGTCAGTAACAGTGGTTCCACACTGTACACATCTAATTTATACCAATTTTGGATGAAAGTATTTGCAACTGAGACAAGCTTCCTAAACACCCATTTTAGTTAAAAAGAAAGTGATACTTTTAAGGGAAGACTTAATGTCCACATTGGTCTGCACATGCAAGTAAAAAATCGTATCAGTAACCAGTGGAAAAGGCTGTATTTGACTGAAGTTCTGAGTAATGCATAAACAGAAATGATGAACATCAATGCAGTTCAATGTAGATATTCAAGTGTAGAAATCCTCCAAATACAGGATCCAGGGATCGTAAAATCATAGAATTGTTCAGGTTGGAAAAGACCTTTGTGATCTTCTAATCCAACTGTATGAAACTAATGAGTGTGAAGTTCAAACAAACAAATAAAAAAGCCCATCAAAAATATATATATATTTAAAAAATGGACAAATCATTATGTAAGATTCCTATCTAAAAGTTATCACCACTCAAATAAGTTCCCATAGGTTTATCAGAAAATTGGAATATGCTTGGAAATATGGTAACTGAAAGTCACTGAATAGATGAACAATATCAGGCTCAGGACACCTTCCCTGTGGAGGGAGGAAATAGTAGAGAGGAAAAGGAGGAAATAGTAGAGAGGTGGAAGTGAACTGTGGAACTGAGAAAAGAAGCAGTATACATATGTTTGCCTTTTAAAGTGTTCCTAAATATCTTCTTACAGCTGCTGTTGAAGGTATAACACTAAACTGAATGGATTGGTCTGAACTACATTTTGCTGTTCTTATATGTGGTCATATACAATCTAAATTCTAACATCTTATATGATAATCACTTTGCTTCCTATGTTGGTTATGAGTGGTCTGTGCAATTGTCATTCTTCCTGTCATGTTTGTCTTACTCTAATAAACAGAACATGGTCTTAAGCGTTGTGCCACAGTACTGTTAAATCGTAAAGAATATTTGGTTTGATTTTGACTAAAGATACCCAATAGCCACACAGGACATTCCTAGTCATAGTGAAAGAATAACACAGACCAAGATTTGTCTTAATAAACACCACCAATAACACCATCATATTTTTGAGAAGGTAAGAGAGACGTTTGGCTGGAAGCTATGTTGTGACACTTACCCTGAGAAGAAGATGACGGAAAAATGTCTTTATGATGTTCAGCTGTAATTCCCTGGGAGAGGAAAACAAATTCTCTGTGCCACATCATTGCTAGAAGCCCCAGAGAAAGAGAACAGTGGTTCAGACTGGCTGTGAAAACTTTTTTGTTTATCCTGGTAGGGGTCTTTTCCCCACAAAATGAAATAGACTCAAGGTGGACGTGCCAAATCTCATATATTGCATGCAAAAAACATTTATTCAGTCCTCCCATCATCACAGTCTTCCACAGTGCCATACTCTCATTTCTTAGAGCAACACTTCTGTTCTTTAAGTAAACAAGATGTGACTTGATTTGTGACACTGTAAGCTAGCTTCACTAGGGCACTCTGATGTAAAAATATAAGGCTGGAGAAGGGAGCTTTTTTTCTTGTTCCATCGGTTAAATCACACTCCTGAGAAAAGAGTTGATAATTGTGTTTTTAGCGTTTACAAGGTGTAGGTATCACAAAGGGCACAGAAGGGACAACGAAATCTATTCTCAGCCATTGTATATGCGAAAGGTATCATATCCTTCAAATATATTCTGTCTTCAGGGGGACACAGGTGCGCTTTGATATAACCAGGGAATGTTTAGAGGGAGTGATGTAAACATTTTTTCATTTCCATGTTATTTGATATGGGTAAAACAAATAGGATGTTAGAAGATTTCTCTGTGGACAGCAGCAGATATTTTGTTGAACCATATACTTACCATACGCCTGAGATTTTTCTCTTCAATGACCACGTGTTAGCCGATTGAGGCGTACTTTGTGTCCTATAGATTTCTCAAGTGATGCAACCACTGTGAAAAACAAATATGCAAAAGTGCATACGTAAAAACTCTGAGTCATTCACCCATTTGTGAGTTACAGAGCCTGTTGTCCTAAACTACTGACATTTTTTTCTTTCCTGTGAGGTTTAAACAGTGTTTGAAATAGACCCTAGGAAGAGTTGATTTGTCTTCAGCTTCAATTAGGCTTTTCTCAGCACCAAACATAAGAATTACAATGTTTGTACAAGTCAGATTACTCTTCCATGTTTCATCCATCATCAATATGTCCTTACAGCCATCTGATAACATTTCAGCTTTAAGGTTCTGTGTAAATGTTAGATTCTCATTATAATAAAACATGAAATTCTCCTTTCCAGTCAAATTGTTTCCATGTTTCCAGATCATCTAAATTATTGAAAAAAAAATACGATTAGTATTAAATGCTAAAGTTGGTAACAGAAGTTTCCTCCAACTCAGGTCAAAATTTTGTGCCTCAGTCATGGTAAATATGTATTTGCTAAATGATGCACAGTCATCAAAGTGACTCATGCAAATATTAAGTAATTTATCAAAATTATCTGGAAAACAAACATTTAAAAATAAACACAAAAGTTGTAGGTGATATGATACCTCGTATGTCCTATTCTGCAAATAATCGAATAGGAAATAGATAAAGCTTTTTTTCCCCTTATTTTTTTACAGAAAATAACAAGGTATAAATGAAAATTCTCATATTATCTGCCTTGGAAACTTCCTACAGATTATCCTTGAACTGAAATGATCTATAGATTTTCCTTAACAAAAAAATGATGGAGAGATCCTTGTTAATAAAACATATACTCCTAGATGACCTCACCTAAGTCCCTTATCTTGCTACAGAGCTTCTGAAGCAAACCTTCATGAAAAAAGAATGGAAAGCATACAAACGTATTTGCATGTAACAGGTGTCATACTAGTACAAAATATTACTGTTCAGTGCAGCTTTCATGATCATATTCTAAATTCTTTTTAAAAAGAATTATCTTTCATGTAATTAACAAGACAAAATGAGATTTTATAATTGGATAGTAGCAAAAACCAATTGCACAGACATTTGGTCCTTTAGCTCAGAAATAAGAAGCAACCTCAAGAAAATTATTAGTTCTTAGTATATTTTAAATTTTCTTCTCAAAACTGTGTGTCCCCACAAACTTTACAGCATGGCGAACTATTGGATTTACAAATGGTCCAGTTAGTGACTTACATCTGTCCTCCCTCTATTCAATTATGATACATATATTCTTCCCATCTCTAGCGAATGGACCAGGATACATTTTGTCAGTGTTGCTTCTTCACTGTTTGTTTTGCATAACATTCAATGAACATGATAACATAGTTCTGATCATAAGGCACAAAATTAGACACTCGTTCTGTATGAAAATGAATTCAGTTATATAAGAGTAGAATGAAATTCAGAAGAATTAATTGTTTAATGATTATTTCATTTTAGAAATGTTTGCTCTAATTTAAATGGTTTTTTAAGTGCAAGTGCTGTTATAACTGTGGAAGCTAAAATGCTTTAAAATATGAAAACTACTTTTGGAAAAATGTTTGAATATGTGATTTGTAGGTTTTTAATCATGCATGAAAAAATGCAAAAAGTAAACAGAAGGGATTTATAAAGCATAGTTAAGATCAGTAGTTGAGCTGTTACATTCTTAGCAATTGTTTCAAGAGAAATGGGGGTGACCATTTTTAAAATACATCTCTTTAGAAGTCAGTCAACTTAAAAAACAACTAGAAAGGGTCTTCGCATATCATTTAATACTACATCTCCAAATTCAGCTAACTTCACACAACAGTGAACAAGTAAAAGGAAATATGAGCATCCTGAGTATAAGACGTGGGGAAAAAATTGATCAAGAGAAAGAAATCGTGAAACAAAAAAGACCCAATTTTACTCCTGCTGAAACCAAGAGCAACAAAATATTCTATCTATTTTAATGAAAATTAGTATCTATTCAAGTGGAAAATTAAAACATTTCTAAGTAGCTAAACCTCTGTTAAATCAGATAATATGTTTCTGATTATATAGTAGTAAGTACAGTGAAAAGACAGGCATTTAAAGGCTCTGTGTTCAAGACATAATTTTTTTGTTTGATGTAGGAAAAAAGACTGATGCAACACCATATGGGGTTTTTTAAATAATTTTAGTTAAGTGAACCACTACATAACACAAAAAACCCGAACCAGTTCTTGCTTCTGAAATTAAGTGTAAGTTATTTTTAAGTGAAAATAGAAGAAGCAACAGTGGAAAGAAAAAATATCATCCCCTCCTGAAAATCAGAGACACTCTATACTACTCCCAAAGAAAAAAATGCTGGCAGACACAAAATCACTCTCTTGTTTATGCTCAAGGCTGTACAGCAGACTATCAGTTTGACTTATGCACATTCAGTGCCTCTTTTGGCCTCCTAGTTTCTAACTAAACTGGTTGCTCATTTTCGTGAGCATGAACAACAGTACACTTACCTGTCTGTACTTGCATTGGTATGCTTGGTCAGGTCCTTAACTGTCTACGGGGTTTACATGGGATTATTCTGACTTTTCATTCTCAGCTTCCTTATAGATGTACACAAAATACCACAGAGGTAGTTCTCAGGCTGTCAATTTGGGTTTGAGGCGACAACCTAGAAGTTTGGCCACTTGGAGGTGAGCAAATCACATTGTACTTTACCTTGACCATATTTCTGACGTGTATAAAGCACCTTTTAAACAGAATGTGAAAAAGAACATTTGAACATCTTCTTTGTATTTAAACCACATAACACAAGCAGAGATCTTCATTGTGTGTGTCCACTAACATATCTCATGTGCCTTTTTTATTTTTTGCTAAAAACAAGGCAATGTACTTTCAGATGTAAGCTGCCAAGTGAGTTGCTGAAAATAGGTTTCAGAATTATTAGTGTTTAGAAAGAATGAAAACTGTTAGTCTTGCTTTCCAAGGGTGTTACAAGTAAGTATATTTGTTTGTATTTATGCAGATTTTGTTAGGATCAAACACATTAGTCTTAGAAGTCAAATGCAAACAAAATTATAGCATGTCACCTAGGATGAAGTTGTTCTCACTATTTATCTTAAATATAAACTACAGCAAACAGAAGAACAATCTCCTCCTTTGAAGCCTACATGTACAATTCTACAGGATGACTTTCCTGGCAAATTCCATATGTAGAAAGCTTACTGTATGCAAGTTGTATGTATACAATGAATAGCTATAAAATCAAAAGGCACTGTTAAGTGATAGCACAACTGGTTGAAATGTCTGAGATTATCTAAAAACTATTTTTGTGACTCAGTACTCTGAAGGGCTTGATTCATTAGTGATAATAGTTGTATCACAAAATGTTAGACTAATACTAGTAACTATTGACAGTACTGGGTTTGTCAATCTAATTTTGTTGCTATCTTATGATCTTAAAATGGAAATAGGCTAAAGGTGAGCACTGTTGTGTTTCCATATCCTTTTAGGGTTTATAGACAAGAATATGCTGTAATTGGATCGTGCAATCCTATCTTACAAATAGATATTTTATATAAATTTCAGAAGAATTCTTAGTAAAATATCTGGTGAAGCAGCTTTTTCCCAAATGCCTTTGTCAGTTTTCTTAGGGATAACATCTATATCTATCACATTTTCATTAATAGTGGAGCGGTCAAATAATTGTTATGTTTCAGGTACTGTGCTCATCTCAGTGCATGACAATTACAGATGCAAAAGTTAAATCATGAGAATACTCATTACCAAGAAAACTGTTATTTAAAACTACAGAAACATCAGAAAGTTAAACTTTCTGATTTTTCCAGGGTGCTCTGAGTTCTTACCTGGTAATAGAAGCTTTTCCATGCTAATGAAGATTTTTCACAGTACTTTTTTAAAAGGTAGACTTATATACTTCAAAATTAAAGGTGGTAAAAGGAGAAAACAAATATAATCTGATGACTGGATGACCTTAAGGATGTTTTACAATGTGATTTGATGATTCATGACAGTAATTATACAATCAAAAGTTCCACATTACCTCTATGTACTTGTTAGTGGAGAAACAATCAGTATAAGTGTTTGAAGTTTCCATTTTTCACTCAGGTCAAGACTGGATTTTGTATTAGGGAACCTTCGTAACAAGGAAATAAAGATACTTCTGGGGGGTTTTTAAGGGGTCAGTGATTTTGGGGGATTTGTTTTTATTTTTAACAATTCTAATCAACTTGATAAGTTATTACTCACTGATCCCTTCAAAATCACTCTGTGAATTAGATAACATTGCAGTAGTTTCCATGGACACATTTTTCTTTAGAGTTTTCTTCCAACAGACTTCAGTAGGAGAAAATTCTCACTATAAATTACAGATTCATGCCATACTAAATGACTTAGACTCCTTATTTCAGTTTATTGTAGTGACTGCAAGGTTCTATGTCAGTAGAGGACCCTCAAGACATAGGCAGGCTTTCGCTTAGAACTCCAAGTTCTGTGTACAATTAACTTGTGAAGCTAAGTCTTTTGAAATCTTTCTATTAAATCTACATAGGATTTTTTTTTCAATCATTTTGGCTGATATTTTGCTTTAATTCAGGGCCTAGAAGTTAACTATTTAAATCTAAGCTGTTAACCTTAAGGCATTCAATATCACAAATTAATAAACAAGAAAATGTCAAAAGGAAAATCTCAGCATGAAATATGCACACCTAATTCTTTCCATTAGCTATAAAGGGAATCTAGGATTAGTAGTTTTTTAATTACCTTAAATACCTTTAACTGAGTGAGATAACTCTGATCTTTCATGTATCAAGACAGACTTCTAGCTTTGAACTCATTGGCTATTATTCTTCTCTTCGTTAAGACTTTGATGGATACGCTCTCACAAATCCAACTGTTACAAATGAACAAGTTATATTTCCCTTCTATTTTTCTAGCTAACTGCTGGTGGTCTCCATCCTTCATTGTCTCCTTGAGATATGTCTTCATCTCAGTTGATCCAGTACAAAATCCATCAGCTTATACCACACCCTACCATTACCAGCTATTTTTAAAAATTCCCAACATTTTCACCCAAGTAGTCATCTCTTTTCCACTCTGTTATAAAGGCAGAAACTTCTAGCAGGAAGATGCAGGAAGTTGAGGAAGATATAGGAGAGCAGGTAGTGGATCTGAAAATGTTATAGCTAGTTAGCTAACTGAAAGTATGTTATTTATGATATGCATTTTAAAAGGCTTTTCCAATTGTAATGATTTTATGATTCTATGACACAGTGAAAAGAAAATATTATTCGAGATGTATGTACAACATTTATTGTGGTAAACCTACCAGACAATAAAGGGTTGAATGTATGGTGCTTTCATTAATCACAGTTTAAGACAAATTCTGAGTCTGTAGGCAGCACTGAAGGTGTCTCTTTGAAGAAAAAAATGTTTCATCTTGGCAGAGCTGTTCTTAGGATTTCAGAGAGGTGCTGATTTTCTTACTCATAACAAGCAGAACTGTTTAATCTTTTTTTTTTTTTTTTTGAAAAAAAATGCATGCGAATAGTACCTCAGAAATAATTTTCAAAACATTGTTTCTAAAATAAAATTTCTAAAAGAAAATAAAAATTGAGAGGCTTGCACTTGGGATATGCTTAAAGGGGTTAAAAAAAAAAAGTGAAACAGAAAACAGAACTGTCTTTAGTAATAGAAGCATTTTCACTGGGGAAAATCAGTTCCCCAAGCCATGAGACAGGGGCGAGGAACAAAATATTCCCCCTACAATTCAGGAGGAGATGGTCAGTGACCTACTGCTCCACATTTCTCTACACAAATCTATGAGACTGGATGGGATACATACTAGAGTGCTGAGGGAACTGACAGGGGTGCCCAACAAGCCACTGTCTATCACTTACCAACAGTCCTGAGTGACTAGAGAAATTGACTGTTCTTGCCTTGTATAGACATACACTTTCCTGGGTGAAATACTGATTAGATGAGTCCAAAGAGCTGTGGTCAATGGAGTTAAATCCAGTTGGTCACCAGTCATGAGTGCTGTCGCCCAGGACTCAGTACTGGGGCCACTCCTGTTTAACATCTTTATTAATAATCTGAATGAGGGGATAGAATGTACCCTTAGTAAGTTTGGAGATGACATCAAGCTGGGTGTAAGTGTTGATATGCTTGAGGGTAGGGAAACTTTATAGAGAGATCTAGATAGGCTGGATGGCTGGGCCAAGGCCAATGCCATGAGTTTCAATGCCATGCTGGGTCCTGCACTTGGGTCACAGCAACCCCCAGCAGCACTACAGGCTTGGGGAGGAGTGGCTTGAAATTTGCCAGGCAGAGAGGGACCTGGCAGTATTGGTTGACAGCCAACAGAACATGAGCCAACAGCGTGCCCAGCTGGCCAAGAAGACCGATGGCATCCTGGCCTGGATCAGGAACAGTGTTGTCAGCAGGAGGAGGGAGGTGATCATTCCCCTGTACTCAGCTTTGGTGAGGCCACACCTTGAATGTTGTGCCCAGTGTTGGGTCCCTCTCTACAAGGAGGATATTGAGGTGCTGTAGAGGATCCAGAGGTGGGCTGACAAGCTAGTAAAGGATTTGGAGCATGTCTCCTTTGAGAATCAGCTGAGGGATCTTGGGCTGTTTAGCCTGGAGAAAAGAAGGCTCAGGGGAGACTCTCTACAACTACCTGAAAGGTTGGTCTGTTCTCCCTAGTAACAAGCAATAGAACAATTGGAAACAGCCTCACGTTGCATCAGATGAGATTCAGGCTGGATATGAGGAGGAATTTCTTTACCGAAAGGGTTGTCAGGCATTTGAGCTGGCTGCACAGGGAGATGGTGTAGTCACTGTCCCTGGAGGTGTTCAAGAGATGGGTGGATGTTGTACTTAGGGAAATGGTCTAGTGGTTGATAGGGCTGGGACAAAGACTGGAGTTGATCTTAAAGGTCTCTTCCAGCTGAAACGATTCTATGATTCTATGTTTCTAAAACAATTTCAAAAAAAGTATTGAATATATATTCAATTTAGAAACAGAAAAAAAAAAATAATGTTGTTTCTAACTTTTCTGTAGTATGTAACACTCTATTGAGCAAAATAAAATAGATAGGAAATAGTAATGCTTTTGTAATGACAGTCTTATTCTAAAAGCATTCATTTAGTTGAATTTTAATTTCTAAACAAATTAGACCATAAAATGTGTTATGGTAAACCTCACAGGTGATCGTAGCATCACTACATCATTAATCAGATATAACTATAGTAGTCTTTTCTATCCTCTTTCTTTTCCTTCTTCCTAGGGAAGAGAATAAAAAGAAGACTAGAAGTTTTTGAGAATCTTTCATGTGGCATGGCTAACCTTGTTTGTTGTGTTTCCTGCCTGTTCTGCTTAGCTAAAGATGTCTGAAACAAATGATGAAGCATATGTTAAAATTCTTTATAATGTATTTAATACCAGAGGATCCCAAACTAAACTGAATGTATATGCATGGGCTTGGATTGCTCTTTAAGGGTTGTGAAAATAAAGAAGTTAATGATGGGGAAGCAAAATATCTTTGCAGAAATAACGCTATTATTTACCTCATTGTAACTCTAGCTGCTACAGAAAAGTGTTCTGAAGAAATGCTGAGAGGTCTCAAATTATTACCGAATCTAGACTTTAGGTACAAAAAAGGAGTTTAAAAGTGCAAAGTGAAGCTTATCACCATTTATGACAGCAATGGAAGAGAAATCAGCCTTTTCTTACTGGAATAATATCAACATTAGCATTACTTTCGGACTTCAGAGATTTTTTTCAATTATCTACTTTTTATGTGTATCATTTATTAAAAAAGGCTGTATATGAGTGTAGAATTTTTTTGTATACAAGAGTAAATGACTTATACATCCCTAATTTTCAGTTACTCCCCTCATAGTTCTGTAAGAGTTACAGAGGTGTGTGAAACAGCTACATTACCTTCACAGAGCAGATAGGGAAATGAGTACACAGGAATTATATTAATAATAGCCTGTCCCTTGAATAGGAAAAACTGCATAACAGTAGAAAATCTATGAGGGAATGCTCTCTGCTGAGCTGCTTTTTATTTCTTTGTTAGTTTTGGGTTTTTTTTCTGACTCTAGCTCTTTTTTTATCTTTTTGTCTCCTTGCTTTTCAGTGCAAGTACACAGGAAGACTTGAAAACAGGGTACTGTTCTTAAAAACGAATGTTTTCAAACTCAGAGCAGTGCTCTCATACCAGATCAGAGAGCCATGCTCCTTCATGTTTACTTTTATCATAGTCACATCAATATCTCACTGTTGATGCACAGTAACACACTTTTCAGTGTAGGTCCAGGGTTTCTCTCAGGTGTCTTGTCATTAGTGTGAGTGATAGGAAACTCTTTGGAAAGGTGGAAGCTGACAATTTGCTACTTCTTTGTTTAACTTTCATCAAAACTGAATTGCTACTTAGCAAACAAATTCTCCGAGAGGGTTTTTTTTGTTTGTATTTTTTTTTTAAAAATCTGATTAAGGGTTTGTTGTTTCCATTCTACTGTGGAGTTACAAGTTACAAATTAACCTGTTTTATGTCCCACCTGCTTCTCTGGAGGTTTTCAAACCTGCCTGAACACATTCCCATGTGATCTGATCTAGGTAGTCCTGCCTTAGCAGGGGTTAGGACTATATGATCTCTTAAAAGTCTCTTCCAACCCTATAATGCTATGATTCTGTGGTTCTATGTTTTGTTTGCTGAAGACAGAGATATGAAAAGCACAATAATTGTATTATATATGCATATATGTTTGTTGTCTATATGTATCATAAACATATTTCCTTAAAACCAAGAAAGAATTTGAGAGTCTCTTAAACTTCACTAGCCAAAAAAAAAAAAAAAGATCTGAGTTTTATACTATGTTCTGAGGAAGTAGAAATTGTAAAATTACTGTCTTATAACCAGAGACAGCAAGAAAGATACTATCTTTCCTTCATTGTCACTGTGGACAGCAGAGGTATATTAATAAGCAAAAATGAACTAAAAAGATAGAGCAATAGGGATACTTGGTAACCCTGAGACAAAGGATAATACCACAAAAGGAAAAGAAGGCTTTGTTATCTAAGAATTAAGCCATTTTATACAGTCATTTTTTTTTAATTATCATCCTTGCATTGCAGAATGCAAACTCATATTTTATTTATTCATTTTTAATAAGAGAAAAATGTGAGCAGACTTGTGTTGTATTGTGGTCACATAGAGTTATTCAGAGATATTTTCCCCATTTAATGTTACATTGCAAGCTCATCAGATTTTATGTATCAGCAGTATAACACTAAACATTTAATTACAATGAATTATGAGTTTCCTACACTGAATAAAAAGGAGACACCATCTCATGGGCTTTCTTATTATGTAGACACTTGACTTCTGCTAAATATTCTGGCAACATAGAGACAGAGTAAATATGTTTTACCATGGAATAGTCTATATTTACTGAAGTGGTCCACTGATTTAAGTGGATGATAATAGGCAACCTCAACACAGCTGACACAGTGGAAATGAGTAATAAGAAGAAAGCTTTTAAAAGTGCCATGGTCAAGTTTCTGGAATCATGCCAAAATTTACTGAGTTGTTTGATATTATGTCCTAGTGACATAAAACCAAAAAATATTATCTGCCATAGAGATTTATTCACAAAACAGCACCAACCACTTAAATAGCTGCCTGGTGGGATTTTAACATTTCTGGTGAAACAGATTTCAAACATCACTGAAAACTATATCTTTTTTTTAAGCTTGATGTTGCTAACTAAGAAAATACTTCATCACAAAAAGTATAACCGTATTTACAAATACAACTTAAAACCGAAACAAAAATAGACAGAAGGTTGTTTCATCTTTCTGAGGTTTTAAAAAATATTTCTTTTACATTATTTTTTATTAGGAAAGAGTGCATTAATTTGATGAAATTTGATTTTGTGAAAAGCGTTAGTTTTGACTGGTATGTATATTACGTATGAATTAAGTACAATACAACATTCAGACAATTCATAGTTTAGCTATGTTGAAGGTTAACAGTACTACCTTTGCAATAAATTTCTTATTACCAAAGCAGCTCTAGCATGTCTTATGTGTTTAGCCTAATTTATTGTATGTACTTATCAATTATTAGACATGTTTTGAACACACACAAATATTTATTCTCAAAGATGTTCAGAAATTATTACATTTCCTGTATTTTCTTTCAACACAGTAGTAATTGTTTTCTCAAGCCTATTAATCATTTTTCTCAAGTGAATGTATGGTGTATTCCAATTTCTCTGTTAGTATCCAGATATTCATGTTTGATATTTGTATTTAAAACGGTCCCTCAGATTTTTAGAGAGAGAGATGGCTGCATTTGAGGACAAATTGATGTTAAATTGTCTTCCTTTTTCATTATGCAGCTTGTTGCATAATTGCAATTTTTACTTCCTCTTAAGTCCAAAAATTAATTTAGAATTGCTTCAGTTTCCATTGTGTGTACTTTGGGCACATTAGTTACACAGAGCAGTGAATGTCCTGTTGTTTGTCAGTTCTAGGAGTATTTTCATTTTGTTTCATGATATAATAACATTAAAGCATTGCTCAGATAGAATGTTTGCAAGTCTTCCTTTAGTGCTTTGCAATGTGTATTTATGTATACGACTTTATTATACATTCTTTGAGAACAACAAAAGACTATTTGACAAATTATGATAGTTTTAATCTAAAACTGCAGATGTAAAGTGCATGTTAACATCCAATAGGCATTTGTATGTGTTGTATCTTACACTTATATGAAGTGGTTTTAATAGGTATAAATTTTGTACAAAACACAACTGTTATGATCTTTGAGAAGTGTTACATTATCATTGCAGAGTGATAACAGCATATTAACTAGCTAACTATTTTTGCATGAAACTTATCTTTCCATAGGAAATTGCTGCTTGCAAAGAACAATGGGAAGGGTGAGGCAAATATTTAAGAAAAATACATTGTCTCCTAGTAATTTTAATGAGACTATCTTGGGAATGATCTGCTATTTGCATTGCATAATACTATTTTCAAGGGAAGCTGATTCAGATGGTCTACAAAATATTTCTTCTCTCAGTTTGTTTGCTACTGCTCCTACTTACATTTCCAGCAGGTATTTAGAGATGAATACACACATATACAAACACAGCCAGCCCTACACATCAGCACAAGCACATAGCTTCTCATGTTACCATGCAGACATCACTAACATTCACACAGAAGTTAGCATTGAATGCTCTTAGTCATTCCTTCTATGCTGATGTGGAAGGGCATTGTATAACAAAAACATACATAGAAACACATACACATACACAGTCTAGGTGCCCAACCACAACACATTCTTGGATCCTTCAAACATTAGCATGGGCTCTAAACTCATCCAATATCCTGGGTCCCTTCCTTGTTAAGTGTCTCAGACCTCAGGCATTTGCAAACACACTGGCTACTCAAGCTTGATAGCTATTTAGTCCTACTAGTAAAGTTCATCCATGCTTCTGGTTCTTCCCCTCTATGTCCCCTTACAGTTTTTCTACACTCCTGTAATAAATTCTAGTTAATTCCACAAGCCTCTGCAGATATCCCAGGTTAAGTTTGCCTTTTCCAAGAGGCCCACGATAATCTTTTTTCCCTTTTCTTAACAACTACGCAGTTCAGAACAAGTACCTCTGAGGCTACACCTGAGGAAAGGCCTATCAGTCAGTGACCTAATAATTCTGGTCTTGACATTGTGAACATTATCTTTTGCTTCCTAAAGTCTGTGTACCTCTGTCTTTAACCTACTTTCTTGTCTATTTTTTTAAATGCTGAATCCTTGTTAACTATTCTTACAAACTGTAAGTCCTTATCATACAGGTGACCATGTACCCTTACATTCCATATATCATTCTAATTTCACATACGTTTGTAACCCTATCTTGAAATCCAGATGATTCTGTTTGCTCAGTAGATAATAGAATAATATGATTAAAAGAGAACCATGGACTAATAATAGGAAAATTAAATACGGGAAAAAAAAGCCAAATTAAAGGGGTATTCCTCTTCAGTTTGAATTTAAGAGATACAGCAGTCCTAATGCACTTGAGTTAAGAGCAGAATGAAAATAATCCATTATTGTTCATATATCATGAAAAAATTAAATCTAATTTTAGAATATATGAGGTGAAATATTCCTGTCAGAGATGGTGACATAAACATCTACCTTTGCTTCAATATATATCACCTAGTGGAATGTCAGTTAAGTTATTACGGACAATTCAGGTCACTTACATTCTCACACCAGAATGTATAAGGAAAGGGACTCCAATCTTTCAGCATTAGATAGCAAAATGCTAGTGTAATCTAATAGAAGGAAGACTGAGAGGAATAATTCTGGTTACTGATAAAAAAAAAGTTATGTAAATTAATGAGCAAGTTAACACTAAAGTAAATGGACACCAACTAGACATTAATAAGTCTAGTTTTTAATCATTAGAAAAGTAAAAATCTAAACAATGTAAAGGCTGTGTGATACAGATAGCCCTGGATTCCACAAGAGAAGAAAAAAATTTTAATCCTCTACTTTCCCTGTTACAGAATAACTAGATAATGATGAAGATCTTGGAGTCTGTCACTATATTTTTCTAAGAGAGATTAGAATGAGAGGAGAGAGTGATATTTGGAAAAGCGTCTACTCTTTCAAAGGTGATTTAAGCTGTGTCTCAACTGTAGGACAGATGAATTCTGTGGTATTCCTTGAGCTTCTGATCACTCAGAAATTTGGACTCAGGATTTAATGCTCACTGATTCTTCATTTCACTCAATGCTCAGAAAAGATAGATGGAGAGAAATGGAAAGTACGTGAATTCAAGGCACAAACAGCATATATACTTCGTGTATATATATATATATATATATATATATATATATTCCAACTTGCAAAAAGTTCTGAGTCTTTATGATGTAGATATAATAATTTTATATTTTGTGTGGTTGTATGTGTGATGGTAACAGAGGTATCAGACAAGAATAAAAAGTGCTTGCTTGGAAGTACAGAACAAAAAAAAAGTGTTTTCCTGTGACTTTTCAAATAATAGTAACATAAATAGATTGATGTAATTCTTTATCTTCCTTTGCTGCAAACCTCAATAGAAACGTGGGCTGCATTTTCAGTTGCTCTATACCTTCAATCAGAGTCAGACTTTCCTACAGAGCTCTAATTCTAAGTAAATATCAGGATAAAAGGTAGAAAGTTGCAAGACAAACTCATTTTTTAGAAACTTTGATGCTGACATGCTGGAAATAAAAATATAGTGCATATACACATGACTAATAGGACTATTTTATCTAACTATTCCTCTACTAATAAAGCAACATTGCAGCTGAAGTCCATTTTTTTTATTTCCTGGAAAACAAGACAATGAAAAAGTTTAATGTCTATTAATTAGTAATGTCAGACTGAATTTGAAAGTCTATGAATACCAGAGTGAAGTTAAAGAATACGGTAATGTTTATGGCAGTGACTGTAAAAATCTATCATCATTTTAACAAATGATGCCAACTGGGATTTAAAATCTTCTGAGCTGAATTGCAAACTGATTTAATTTGTGAAATTATAGTATCTGTCTGCTAATATAATATTACTGCTATTGTATTTTTTAATGCTGTTGACAACTTAAAATATTTTCTTTTAAGGTACATCATATTCTCTACTATACAACTCTCAAAAATAGCTGAAATATTCAACTTATATCTAACTGAGGTTGCACAGCTATAGCAACAAGATCTTGAGGGAAATTCCCTGGGGAGAAAATTCTTTAAAGATAAAGGTGACTCAAAATAATGAGTCTAAGGAGAACTGTATTAAAGCTATAGAGCAATTTAAACAGAAGTATCAGCAAGGCATAAAATATACTTCCTCAAATTCATCCAGGAACCAGAAACCTCCTAGAAGTGACAACCACTCTGAGAAACAGGATAATCCATATGTAACATGAGGAATATTTTGTAGTAGTGTGAAATTCAGAGAAGTGGGAAAAGTCATTCCGGTAATCAGAAAAAATAGCAGAGACTAGTGATTACTTGGGAGTAAATATGACAGACAAGTAAGGTATTATAATCCTAAGCAACGTATAATAAAACTTCTATGTATGTGAGTTTCAAAGCCAAATTCATCTGGTGTCAAATGTCTGAACTCCTAGTCTAAAGCAATCACAGAATCATAGAATCGTAGAATGGTAGGGGTTGGAAAGGACCTTTAGAGATCGTCTAGTCCAACCCCCCTGCAGAAGCAAGTTTAGTTAGATCAATGAAGTATTATCACACTCAGAATTGCAGAATTTATAGCAATCAGACTACAATTGCCTGAAGTGACCAGTAGGAGACTTCGTAAAGAGAAATGTGTCTCCTGATTAGCCCGTCACAGATGCCCAAAGACCTGGGCTGCAGGGAAAAGCTATTCAGCATAGAATTCACAGTCCACAACCATTTCTTCCTTTAGGGAACTGCAGCAAAGGAGGTGTACTTCTTTCTTTCATAAAACAACACAGAGTCTTCTGGAAAAAAGCTTCAACAATAGCACACTCGTATGTTACATAAGAGATTCTTGTTCGAATTCTAACAAATCGGTTAAAATTCTATATTCTTAAAAAATGTCACAACCAGAGCTATATGATGTTCTATCATGAACAATAGCATCTCTTTTCCTTTGGATACTCTCTACATTATCAAAATAAATAACACTGAATAAAATTTATTAGCTGGACATTAGAGGAGATGTAAGAAGGATGAATAACAGTCTAACCCAGCAAAACAAATTGCTAATTTGGGACAGTAGACAGCCACATTTGATATATATTTTCAAGTGGAACTTCTATATCTTATCCAATGATTGTCATGACCAGAATCAAATAATAAACTACTACAGTTAGATGAAACACATTCACCTTTAATATTTTAGTAATGTCAATCTGACTACAGTCTTAGTATGAAAAATGACCGTTTGATCATCAGGCCTTTCTGAGACACAGGCAGCATGATAGATATATGAAATTTAAGTACTTATTCTGATATTTTCTCTTTTCTCTGAGAGTAAGCCTAGGGATATACAGAGAAAACTAAAAAGTGCATGTACACCCCATACAAAAGTTTGCCCCACTTTTGGGAGACAGTAGTAACTAGCACACAGTAGGAAAATTTCTGTACCATACTGCCCAGTATGGCTTATTCTTATCCTCACCTTGAGGAAGACTAGGATTTACCATGGAAGAAGAAAGATTCACTAATTAATAAAGAAAGCTGCCAGGGAATAATTCTGACAGTTTTTCTTTTACTCACATCCTGCAAACTTTTCCTAAGATATAAAACTAAATGGTTGAAAAAAAAAAAAAGCAAACTACAAGAATTTATGAGGCAGAAGATATACTTTAATTCTGTAATGAAATGATAATATTTGTTTTGATTATAATTAATTCTAATTCCATTAAGAATTCTAGCATTCTGAGTCATATATGCTTTAGCATTAAATATTTCTTGTTTGTAGGATTAAATTTTCCTTTTCTAAGTAACACGAATAGATACTATTGTGCACTAGAATGTAATCATCCATTTTTGTTATTATTAATTAAAGAAATGGTGAAAGGTAGGAAACAAAACGTATTTTCAAAACACCATAAGGTTATTGTCTGCTATTAGCAAGACAGTTGTTCCAGCTTTATTGCTTAAAAAGTTTGAAGGAGAGCTTTGTAAGATTTTCCTAGTAATTATTTGAAATTTTTTTAAAAGTAAAGGAGCCAGAAACAATTAAAGTATTCCCTCCATAGGTAAAGTGCCAATAAAGCTTGTCCAGAGAAATCCTGGAATCCTATCAAACTGAAAACAAATGTGAAACTTTACTCCTGTTCCAAATAGCATGCTGTTATGCTAAAGATGCAACTTTCACATCTCAAAACAGCAGCAACAACACTGTTGACACATAACTCTTCTGTCAGCTCTATCCCACTCTGCCTCATTTCAGTTTTTATTTACTTCTCCTAATGTGATAGGAAGTCTTTGGGATTTAGTCTTCATACATTCATAATTTAAATATAATCATAACTTTGTGGAACATCTGTCTTTCTTCTATCACTTGAGCTAGCTTTAATTCCTCTGACAGTTTAGCAACACTGCGATTTGAGGTTCAGAGTATAACTAAGTTGAAAATTGGTGCAAACTAAAGCTGTAAAGTTCAACAAACTATCACAGAGGATTTATTCAAGAGTATGAATCTTAGTCAACACTATAGAGGACAGCAATACAGGTAAGAGAAGCCTTTTTTTCTCTTTGAAGTCCTTAGCTGTTATCCTTAGACCATGAGATAATTAGATCATGAGCTAATTGAAACATACAAATTAATTGCACTGATTGTTATTTATATGAGGTGATAGCCTTTTCCTGACAGTTTTGCTTTGATGAGGCAAAGGAAGCACTTGACATTTTGCCATTGAAAGTTAATTGCTCTCCTGCACCAATTAAAATGACACAGTATTTGAACTGAATTGCTTAATATGCTGTTCCAAAGAAAAAAAGAAATCGATGGATAACCTAAGGTGTCCATGCTTTTAAAGCACAATGTTTAAGTTTTACCAAATTTGCAATAAGCCTAGAAACCCTTTAAATGCCAGTGATTTTTGGCAGATAGTTCTTAATTTCTTAGGAAAAAAAAAGTTATTGTCTTTCAGTATACCAGTGACGGATGATTCCTCAATACTGGCATCAGCTTTGAAGAAAAATTCCTATGAATTCACAGACAAGCAACAAAGACTAAACTTCAACAAGAGTCATGGAGTAGAAGCGGTAAGAGGAACAAATAAGCTTGACTATGATTGTAAATTGTTCTTACCGTCTTTCTGGATGTTCATCTTTCTTACAAAAACTGCAGTAGTTCATCACAGAATATCAGAATAAAGTCTATTATATGTCTACACCTGAACATGAATTATAGTATTCTAATCTCCTCCCACACATCAGTTTTCCCTTTTTAATGCAAATCATGGTCCAGCATTTGTGGTTTTTCGACCCCTGGTTACTTCTAGAGCTGAGCCAAACAGGTACTACTAGCCAAACAATCTCTTAAAACCAACAGTAAAGGTAGCATTTAAGTAATATTCACTGTTCTACAAAAGCGTACCATCATCTTATCTATCAAGGTATAAGCAACTTTGTAAAATAAAGCTAAAATCAAGGCTTTTATTTTATATTATAGTAACAGCTAACCTATATAGTCATCAATATGCTTAATTTCTTTCTTCATTTCTTCCCTTGTGCATTGTTTCAGTTTTCACATGAGAAGTTAAATTCCCCTTGCTAGTTAAACTGCCTTCCACCTACACCTTCATTGCTAACTGTAGCTAAATGATTACACTATTTTTATAATAGATGAGAGAGGGCAGCACTTCTGACTGAGGCATTGGCATGCACACAAACAGAAATAAAATGACTTATGGGGTGTGGAGGGATCCAGCTCTTCCTGCAGACAGAAACTAACATGATGTTAACATTCCCAGTCATACAGTAGGCACAGCACCAAGTCGCCATCCCCTTCTATCATCACCGTAGATACACATTTAATTGACTTCGTGGCCTGAAGGCATAAACAGATTTTGTCTTTCAGCTTCACTCAACACCATCAGGACTACTTGAATGCTTAAGACACTTTTTTAGCTTAGTTTGCTGGGCTACTATTTTTGGGCAGGTTTTTTTACCAGTTTTTGAACCTCCTAATAAGGTTTGTAGGCAAGTTTCCAATGCCCTTAAAACATAGCTCTAATAATTAACTACTAGCAAATAAAAACCATCACTGTTTCATTGTGTGTTATTCTTTGTATTTTGTCATCATGTTGCTGTTTACCTTGAAAGTCAGTCATAATGGAGATCTTGAATGGTATCTTTTACCTTCATAAATAAATTTCAATAAAAAAATTTCATACCTTACTTTCCTATTTATGCTCAATGTCTCATTTATCACATAATTCAAACAATTAAATACATTTATTCTTGGTATCATTACAGTACCAAATTATTAGCATTTTAAAAATATTGGTAGCACTTGAACTCAAGATAATTTTAAAATAAACATACTCACTTCAGCAGTTACCACATTAGAATTGTTATTAAAAAAGCTAAAGATCAAAAGATAGAAATAATTTATTAGAAAACTTGTTCTGTTTCATATTACTTTTAAAGTTCATGTGATCTGTTTTTGATGCAGTTGAACAGCTAGAAAAATATTTAACTTTAATTCCACACACGTTAAATCATGTTTTGACATATTCTTCATTATCACTTTTGTCAAGTCAATACATGAAGAAAAACTCTCCTTCAGATAAGATACTCATTAATATAGCTAAAATTTGCAAGATCAGTAAGAAGTACTCTAGTATTTCAGTGTAAAGAGTTGCAAATATAAAATGTGTCTATATTGTCAGCATACAATTTAAGGAAATATTTTAGCATTAGATCTATTGAACTGTCTTCTGTAGCTGAAGAAGCTAGCCAACACAGAAATGCTGAATCAGATTTTGTTCATTCAGCAACTCCTAAGAAGGATGAATTCATGTTGGTTGAAGCCAGAGATTGATTAAATAAAGCCCTGACACCCTGATCTTTTTAAATAAATCTTTATTAGGCCAACTTAAGGAAACAGATGACTCTTCATTTTTTTTTAATTATTTTTCTGAAAATACACTACCAAAAAAAAACACCTCGGCTCTAGAAACATCTTGTGAACTGGCCAAAATAATAAAATAATTCCAGAAAAAACTTAGTGGAAATTGTTCAACTCACCTTACTCTTGCAGTATTATGGGAGTTATTGTAAGAGGAAATAAAAAAAATCATCAAAAACCTATAGGAGAAGGAATTGTAATTTTCTCTATGTCTGATAAAAGTGAGTCTCTGAGATCTAGGATGCTATACAATTCATATTCATCAAAGGAAAGCCGATGAAGATTACGTTGGCAGAAAGCACTAACAACTACTTCAACACAGACCACTCATTGAGTAAAAAGACATACATAACAAGAAAGTGTCAAAGCAAGTTTGTTATGAGGTGACTTTATCAAACTTGTATTTTTCCTAACTATTATGATAGGATTTTATTTCATCTTGACCTTACAATTCTATTAATTTACATAATTATTGGTAAAATGAGTTTGATCAATGAGGTAAGATTCAGTTGAAAATAGTAAACTTATTCTTTCAATTCAGTTGTTAAAAAATGTGAAAAAAACTTGTTCAGTATACACCTTTTAAATCTTTTGTTATATACTTTTGGTATTTATTTGTAGGCTTGTATTTGTAGGCAGAGTTCCTTAGGGGTAGGTGCTGAGGCCAGTACTGTTTAATACATTCATTAATGATCTTGATGAGGGAACAGAGGGCATGGTCAGCAAGTTTGCTGATTATAGTAAACTGAGGGGAGTGACTGTGCTGCCATTCAACGAGACCTGGACAAGCTGGAGAGTTGGTCAGAGAGAAATCTACTGAAATAGAGTCTTGCATTTGGGAAAGAAGAACCCCATGTACCAGTATAGATTGGGGAATGAACTCTTAGAAAGTAGTGTAGGGGAAAGGGACCCGGGTGTCCTAGTGGACAGTACGATGACCATGAGCCAGCATTGTGCCCTCGTGGCCGAGAAGGCCAATGGCATCCTGGAGTATAGTAGAAGGCATGTAGGCAGTAGATCGAGAGAGAGGTTCTCCCCCACCTCTACTGTGCCCTTGTAAAATNGGCATGGTCAGCAAGTTTGCTGATTATAGTAAACTGAGGGGAGTGACTGTGCTGCCATTCAACGACACCTGGACAAGCTGGAGAGTTGGTCAGAGAGAAATCTACTGAAATAGAGTCTTGCATTTGGGAAAGAAGAACCCCATGTACCAGTATAGATTGGGGAATGAACTCTTAGAAAGTAGTGTAGGGGAAAGGGACCTGGGTGTCCTAGTGGACAGTACGATGACCATGAGCCAGCATTGTGCCCTCGTGGCCGAGAAGGCCAATGGCATCCTGGAGTATAGTAGAAGGCATGTAGGCAGTAGATCGAGAGAGAGGTTCTCCCCCACCTCTACTGTGCCCTTGTAAAATCACATCTGAAATATTGTGTCCAGTTCTAGGCCCCTCAGTTCAGGACAGGGAGCTGCTGGAGAGTTCAGTGCAGGGCCACCAAGATGATGAAAAGAGTGGAGCATCTCCCTGATGATGAAAGGCTGAGGGAGCTGAGGCTCTTTAGTTTGGAGAAGATCAGACTGAGGGATGACCTCATTAATATTTAAAAATATGTAAAGAGCAAGTGTCAGGAGGATGGAGCCAGGCTATTCTCAATGATGTCCAATGATAGGACAAGGAACAGTGAGCATAAGCTAAAGTGTAAGAGATACCAAAGAAACATAAGGAAAAACTTCTTCACTGCGAGGGTGAGAGAGCACTGGAACAGGCTGCCCAGATGAGTTTTGGAGTTTGTTACTCTGGAGACATTTAAAACCCACTTGGATGACTTCCCGTGTGAACTACTCTAGGTGCTCCTGCTTTGGCAGAGGGGTTGAACTCGATCATCTTTTGAGGTCCCTTCCAACTCTTAAGATTCTGTGACTCTGGGATTTGTATTATTTCTTAACACTCCTTCAGTGTGATATCCTTCCCACAAAATGTGGTCATGTGGTCCTTTACACAGTCTATCGTGGGTCCTTCCCATGGGCTACTGATGCAGCATGGGTCCTTACCATGGAGCACAATTTTTAGCAGTAGACTGCTCCAACGTGAGTCCCCCATGGGCCATAGTCCCTGCCAGAAAACCTGCTCTTGTGCAGACTCTCCTCAGGCTTCAACTTTCAGGATATATCCATGTGCTCCAGCACAGAGTTCTCCACAGGCTGCAGTTATCCACTCCATCATGGACCTCCATGGACTGTAGGGATACGGATGTGTCACCATGATCATCATCATAGGCTGCATCACAGCACTTGAAGCTCCTCATCCACCTCCTTGTTGACCCCTTGTTGACCCCCTTTGACAAAGAACCTGGGTAAACGTGAAAAGATAGAAATGAATAATGATGGTGTGGTCATAATGGTGTCCTGTTTAGAAATGTTACAGAAGAAAAGTTTGCTGCAAAATATTGACAAATTGCCTGTCAACCTGAGAGCTGTGAGCCTCAGAACAAGGCCTTGGAAGCAGAAACAACCTTGAAAAGTGCGTCTGACATTTTTGAAATACAACTGAGTACCTAGAAACTGGAAGCTTCCTTAGAGATATCATGTATCATGTGCTGATAAGCACAAAATTTTTAATCTGAAAAAGTGGAAAGAGTCTGGGAAAATAAGATTGGTCTGAAACAGTAGAAAACATCAGAATCTATTGACTGTTACAGGTGAAAAATATTGTTTAGCAGCATCTAGTGACTGTTCAAAATACTGATGTCCTGCACTCTTATGTTTACATGATACAAAAAAGAGTATTTTTACCCTAAATGTAGCCTCTCTCTCTCTGAGAAATTCATACGCTGCATGTGGTTTGCCTTTCCAAGTTGAATTCTCCACATATGAGATTTTGGACCCTCACTGGGGATGGCTGGCTGCCTGCAGACTCTCTGATGTGGATTATCTTTGAAGTGAAACTCTGTCTGCTACTTTATTGGCCCCCTTTTGGTCTCATTTCTGGGATTGGTTTGGTTTGTCCTCCATCACTGTGATGTCTGGGTCTTCTTGGTTTGTCCTCTCTTTCAGGATGTCTTGTCCCCTTTTAAAATCTAGTTGATTTGATACTAGTATTATATACTCATATAAATAATATATTTACTGTTATAATGTTCATGCGTTTGTTTCACTAACTATAATTTTCTAATAACTGGTAATGGTATGCATCTGTTTGGTTGTGGTTATGATATGGGGGATATTTGAAGTAATCTGTGAAAAAGTAGAGACATTTAGAGAATAAAAACCCTCCATGTCCTTTTGTATTATTCTATACATCCACAGTTCAGGTAATCTTTTAGATTGTGATAAATTCTGACATGAGCTACTTGACAGATTTACCCGTTTTAGATGTCAAAGTCCAGTACACTCTGACCATGTTCTTTGAGATCATAATGTTTAATATCAATTTTACTTATTTTAAATATAGATTGTGTTACAGGGGATTTCAGATTTAGCAGACTGACTAAAAAGATACTGTATAACACAATCAAATATGTTACAATTACCAAAAGGCAGCAACTGCAATACACAATTCAGTCACAATACCAATGTGATTCCTATTACTGCCCTCTGTAAAACATTTACTCTCAGTGACTCTGAGCATTTTCAGATGGAAGAAATTCATCGAGTGAAGCCAAATCAAGACATTTCGTGTCTGTCATGTTGGTCTGGTAGACTTAGGGAGACACACTTTGAAAGAAAACAAGCAGAAATCTTGATCAGCTCAACTATTGACATTTATTTAAAGCAGAGATCATTCTCTGGTCCCCTTTGTGCTGAGATGAATTCAGTTTCTTTACATTGTTCTGAGCTCCCTGGGTACATAACCTTGTTCATCTCTACTAAGCCTTCTTCCATTTTAGGACATTACTGCTCAGACATGACATGGCATATCAGGTCTTCCATTAAAAATAAAACCAAAATAACTCATAGGGAAGCAACTGACTGTCATCAGCAATAAAATAATAGTTTTTTGAATCTGCTAATATTATCTCCTAAGGAGAAAGTTTTCTGTACTTAAGAGAAGATGTCTCCTACTTTGGACAATAAAAAGCTGTGAGACTTTTTGTAATGTTAAGACGGTGGCTAGGTAACTTGGCTTTGGCTCTAGTTGCTTGGTTGTTTCTGGATGATAGTTTGTGTACAGTCTTTCACTAATCAATAAAGCTTTTATTTCAGCCTTTTAGGTCATTGAATGACAGTATACGTATAGTTTTCCTATTAGGAGAAAGAACTGTGTTCTCCAAAATGGCTGATTATATATTAGAGTATCATTCCAAGTTTTCCAATTTTACCATACCACCACCAATCACATCTTTAGCTGTAAACAAGTGTTTATCCTCTGTTTTGTTAGGATAACTCTTCTCAGTATGTATCACTTCCTTGCACTAGTTTTTTAGTACAATAAATTACTTGTGATTGTACTATAATGACATTGCAGAGGAAACTAAAGGCATTGAGATTTTTTTTTCTCTATAGGAAAAAAATGAATCATTTGGTACTGGTGAGTAGGCAGTAAATAGATTTCCCAGAGGAAGACACATAATTAAGAAGCAATTAACACACAGTCTACAACAAAGGCTAAAAGAATGCACTACGAGAGTAGGTATTGTTGAAAGACACACTAATATTCTTTTGTTAAATGTTATACAAATTTGTCGACTAGAAACAGTTTAATTTTGATAATTTCTGAAATTGTTTATTTATATGAAATCTGACAGTGTTTGAATGCACAAAAATATACATCCAGAATACATTATCAAGTAATGCTTATCTCTTTGCGCCCTATCAGGAAATTGTCCTTAATTGTTCATAGTGATACCATTGCACATGAACACACATAAGCACACAAATCTGTTAAGGTTATCTGTCCCATTAATGAAAAGCTTTCATTTCAGTTTTTGGAAAGATGAGAAATTGCATCTAAATACATCAAGTTAAAAAAAAAAATAAAACCAAACAACGCATCAACAATTGACATGGAACATGCAGAATTTGCTCAAAGAACATGACTCAGTTATCAACATAAGGTTGGTAGGAGTGAAAGGGGAGGTTGGTGCACTTGAGGTAGTCTGCTAAATTTAATTTTTTTTTTCTCTAAGTCAGTAAAATCCATTGTAAATATAGACTTTTTAAGGTGACTTATCAAACATCATTATGAGCCAAGCAATGTGACCATAGTGACTGTTTCAGGAAAGCACCTTTATTGTCATACAGAAACAATTAAGTAGTTTCAATGTCTGGGAGAGAGGTCATTGTTACTTTGACAATAGATGTCCGAAAACTTCACCTGCCAACCAATGCCCCAGACTTCTACTGAGTGCAGTGTTACCAAAAAAAGACTGTCCTGACCTTAAACAGCATCTCCAGTTTTCCACTCTTACTGAGTCTTACTAGCATTTTCACCCTTCCTGCACTATCCTGCATCTGTATGCCTTCCTGAGATGCAACCCTGAATACGCTTCTCAAGAAATGTAATTACCTCCCCAAAATTTTGCTAAAAGTTCACTCTAAAGTACTCGCCTTTGTTCTCTCATATGTATTTCAGTAACTGTAGACCTCATCTGAATGAGTAATTCATACTGTCCTTTTTCATCTCTTAACAATTCCTTACTTTCTCTCTAAGACCAAGTTTCAACTCTGACTTACATAAACTTCTACTCGGAGCTAAATCTCCAAGTCTCTCTTTTTGGACTCTTACCCTAAGACTGATAATGAATTAAATGGTTCTGTTGGCCTCATTCTCTTCATCTGAGAAAGACAGCTAAAATACAGAAAAAAAGTCCTGCTGAGACTTCAGCATCTTGAAAGACTGTTGTGGAGGAAGAAAAATTACAAAATTAAGCAGAATTAATAACTTATGACTAAAATTCAAAAATGTCTCTAGCAAAACAAGAATAAAATATTTTTGCAGTGCTTCACATGCAAATTGTCTATGGAAACTGATTGGACTAGAAATGATACCTAGCATCATCTGAATTGATTTATTCATTTTAGAAAGCCTCCAAAGCTGTGCACCAAGCAAGACATAGCAATAACTTTCTGGGAGAAAGAAAAATACATCACTGCTTCCACGTGTAGCTTGTCAATTCCACATACTGTGACCAAAAAGAAAAACTAGGCTATAACAAAGCTGGAGCAAGAGGTTAAACTCCTATTAGTCATTTTACTCATTGTGAAGGAGCACTCCCTGTATATATTTGAATACACATCTTGCAGATTTGGCCTGATAGATCCTGTGAAGCATAGAAACTACTTCTAGAACCTAAAAGGACAAGATGCAAGTAACACACATGTTTAATTCATCGTTCATTAATTAAAATGTCAAGTTAAGGTTGTGGTAATCAAGGAGAGGATGCCAGTAAGGAAAAAATGTGCAAAAAAAACGAATTTCTGCTAAGACTCTAACCTGAATTTAAGCAAGCAGACAAACAGAACAAGAGCAAACAAAAAAATCCAAGGATGACTTGAACTACCCTCCAATTCTTCTTATGCATGTATGCACTATTTTTGAAAAGCAAAACATCTCAGTGAGTTTTAGTGATTTTCTTCCCTATTCTTGCAATATAACAATATTTTTAAATGGTAGTAAAATATCTAGAAGGCCTAACCTCACAAAACTGTTGAAATGATAATAATATTTTGAGGGAATCTTAGCTATATATTCTTAGTAAATTGTTTCAATGACCCTATGTCATTTCACTTTTTTCTTCACCATACTTTATTAATTCCTTGAAGCCCCACATGATTTCACTTTAGAGCTTCTTTTGACAGCATGATTACTTTGATCTACATTTTTGTTAGCTTTTAATGACCAGCAGGTATAAAAAGTACATCTCACCCCTGCTCATTGCCTGAAAAAAAAATTATAATTAGATCCCTGGACTCCATAAGCTTAGATCCTAATTTCATTTTTACTGGTATAAATCAGAAGTGAAGTATAAAGGCAAAATGAAGATAAATTGTGTAAACCGATCACAGAATATGAATCTAACGTACATCAGTCATATGTATCTGGTAGGTTTTTTTTGAAGTTAGGGACAGATCTTAATTATGATCTTTTTCAAACATTGCACTTTGCTTCACTGACAGCAAACTAAGCCAAATAAAAAACTGTACAACAAAATCAAAGGTCTCTACTACTGTCATGCTGTGACATTACCCTCAGTTTTCACTTCCAAAATTCATGTTCTGTTTGGTATTTTATATATATTTTAAGTTAGAGACAAGCTGGCTCTGATTAAACAGTCTAGATTGACTGACAAAAGGACAAATGGGATGGAAAGAGCAAGTATTTTTATTGCTGCAATCACAAATTATGTAACAGCTTCAATAAGACAATTCATTAATACATACATTTCATTAAAAAGTCATTACTACAAGGTCTTAATATAAAAGAGACATTTTTATTCTGCTTCTGTCAAACATGTCTGTCACGATACATTTCCTGTCATGTTAAAAAAGTCATCTGGGAAGTAGCACTTACGGGAATTGCATTACTCTTAACATAATAGCAGGCTAGTATTCTGACTTCCTGAGGGCATTGCTTCCAGGCAACTGTTTGAAATATTCATTATTCAATGCCACATAAATCAGTTCTATTGTGCTTCTGCATGTGTGTAAAGCAAGGTGTTGTAATTCAAAAAACCCCCACCCAGATAACAGGTTTTTTTTTATCACACTTGGGACTTGAGACTGAAGAAGAGAATATTTAAATTATTTATATTAATACCTGAGGGTCTAAAATTGAAAATAAGTCCAAAATATTTATTTAGTAAAATTCACACTATACTTCAGTCGTTCTTCAGTCATTTAATCCTATTTCCCTAAAGATATCATAGAATCATAGTTCCCCACAAAATAGTTGAAATTGAAGAAGACATGTTTCTTCTACGCATTTTCCTCTTATAGAGTCCTAAAATCATAGAATGGTAAGGGTTGGAAGGGACCTTTAGAGATCATCTAGTCCAATCCCCCTGCAGAAGCAAGGTTCATCTAGATCAGTTGGCACAGGAATGTGTCCAGCCTGGTCTTGAAGATCTGTGAGTGTAGTAATATACCTGAAGGAAAAAGGACCTGTGGCCCATCCAGTGTTTGGTTACGTGAGACCTTATGCTGCGTGAGGCTCAGACACAGGCCTCAGATGCAGGCTCAGACTTTGGCTACATCAGCCTGGGAAGAGTGGGCCTGAAGAATTGTCAAGGACGAGTTGCTTGTTAGAGATATGAAGGCAGTTGCGTGTATGTGAAAGGAACTGTGTGCTTAAAAGAATGTAGCAAAGTAGAACCTGAAGGAGTATGTGAAACTGCAAGGCTTATGGCAAAAAGTGCAGCTGGAAAAGACCAATCAGAATTATTGTAACCAAGCTAGCTTTGCATTGCTTATAAAAGTCTGATGCTCGCTAATAAAGTGGAGAGTCATGACCTTAACCATATTGATGTTGCTGTCATTTCTCCGATGGTGCTTTCTCTGACATCTGAGGAAGGAGATTCCACAACTTTGTGGGCAGCTTGTTCCAGTGCTCCATCACCCTCACAGTAAAATAGTTTCTTCATATGTTTAAATGTTTTTTTTTTTGTTCCAGCTTCTTTCCATTACCCCTTGTCCTGTCACTATTTTTAAGAAAAGTGAAGAATGGTAGTAGTCCTCTCAGATCTTCATGGACCATGCCAAAATTTGCAGAACTATGTTATGAATTTTAGTCCTTTTGATACTGTTCATGGAAAAACTGATGGAACAATTCCTGGGAGTAGCTGTTAGTCATTCTAAAAGCATGAAATTTTAGAATTTAGCTCTATAAGCAAAATCGAGGCCTGGATACTACAATTTCCCATTGGTTTACATTTGTAAAAACAAACAAAATAGGATACTCTGTCAGAATGTGATACCCTTCAATCTCAGGGATAGATGTCGGCCCTCCATATGCATAATGCAGAGTCAGAGTAAAACATTGGGGTTTATAGACTGTGAAGAGATAGATTTTCAGTATGCCTTGATGTGGTCCTCATGTCACTGGAAGGGGAAACAGAGATCAACAGATCAGGAATGCATCGTGCTTTAGAGACACATATTGTGTAATGTTGATATTAGGTTGTCAGTTAGTACCTGTTACCAGCATGAAAGACTTATCCAATCCACCCCTATCTCTCCTGATATGCAAACTTCAAGCCTGATGAAGAACATTATTGTTGTATGTTTCAAAGGAAGTACAGATACTCTCATACTGTTTAGGTACTCCCTATCAGTTTAGATAATTTAATGCAGTTTTGAAATAAATGGAAAAACTCACGTCTCATATTAGTGAGCAAAGTAGTGTACTAACTTTATATGTAGTTTGAAATGGAACGAGTTTAGTAAGAGATTCCAATAGTAAAGAGTTTTGTTTTAGGGACCAGTTACGATGTTCAGGATAACACAACTGTCATGAGACTTCATTCACACCAGTTAATTAACTTGAAAACTTTTTATGTTGCATTTGAAAATATAACAGAAGCCTCCCTAGTTGTTACAATGGCAGCTGGAGTGAGCGCTCTCAATTCATTAATAAAATATGTAGCTTCATTAGTTCCTCAGTATTTCACTTTTGTGGAAGAAAATTGTCACATTCATGGCATACTTGTAATATGAAGGGAATCTCTGCATGGCATACACAGATCATGAATATGATGTCTCAATTATGTAATGTGTAAATTCAAAATAACAGATTGCCTGCATAAGAAATTATTCTCTAGTGCTATGCCAACATGTCTAAGAAATTTCCCTCTAATAATTCCTGAAATGGGAAGAAAGTATATAGTATATAGTATATAGTATATAGTATATAGTATATAGTATATAGTATATAGTATTTAGTATATAGTATATAGTATATATTTTTTTCAATGGATCTTCTTTACAGACATTTAATTTATGCATTTTTGAAATTTTAGTTAATCACTCATCATTGAATCCTTGAAATTGTCCAGAGCAATTAAAATTTTTTTTTTTTTTAAAGTACAGGATTTGCATTTGCCTGGTTGCATTTTCAGTGCTCTTATTTGGTTAAGGGACAACCAAAACTATTTATATAATTGTAATATTATAGCAGGGCATCAGATAACTGAGCATGTTTACAGGATAAGTGTAGGAGATTTTGTCTTTGTGCCCAGATAATTAACAGGAATGTTTATTTAATCTACACAATGCAGGAAGCTTGATTTGATGAATTTCTCTTGCAGTCACTCCATTTTTTATTTCTGAGAGGGTTTTTTAATGTTTTTGTTTTGTTTTGTTTTTTTCCAAACAATTATTAAATTATTACTTACTGGGAGTTTATTAATAATAAAGAAGATAATCTTTCACCTGTAGTGTTTGAGTTCTATCCAGCTCAGCAGGCATTAAAAGCTGTTCCTATCTAATTAATTTTGGTGCTTCATACATGAGAGATTTTCAGTTTCAGAGCTCCAGTATCACAAACTTACTGCCACACTTTCACTAATTACCAGACTACTCAGACAGCATGAGCTTTAAAAACTTAAACTGAACTCTGTACTATCTACCTCCTTTATAAAGGTCTAGCCTGACTAAGAAAGCATATGTGGGAAGCAATCTTTTATAGACTTGCAAACACACACAAAAAAAATAGTTTTATGAGACTACCAGGGTGGAACTTCTCAGCCTCTTTATCTCTACATCATGCTATGAAGTTAATGTGTCATGGTTTAACCCTAGTCAGCAGCTAAACACCATGCAGCTACTCCCTCATACACCTTTCCTCCTCATGAGATGGGGAGGAGAATTGGGAAAAAAAGTAAAGCTTGTGGGTTAAGAACAGTTTAATAACTAAAATGAAATAAAATATAGTAACTACTACTAATAGGGAAAATACAATTAACAGAGAAATAAAACCCAAGGGAGAAAAAACAACCAAACCCATATGATGCACAACGTAATTGCTTACCACCTGCTGACCAATGTCCAAGCAGCAATCTTGCTGTCCTGGCCAACTTCTCCTAGCTTACATGCTGAGTATGACATTCTGTGATGTGAAATATGCCTTTTTGGATAGTTTGGGTCAGCTGTCCTGGCTATGCTCCCTTGTAGCTTCTTGTACACTCCTTGATTCTTATGCACTCCTAGCCTACTCGATGGCAGTACAGGATGGTCTTGAGGTTGTGCAAGCACTGCTCAGCAATAAACAAACATCCCTGTGTTATCAACATGCTCTTCAGCATAAATCCAAAACAGCCCTGTAAGAGCAGCTACTAGAAAGAAAATTAACTTGGTCCTAATTGAAACCAGGAAAACATAATAGGTAGATTGTAAGTAAGTTAGCTGAGAAGCCATGTTTTCTTAAGTATATTGAGAAAAATAGTCTATAATTTAAACCTTTGCATTTCTATGGCCAATCACAAAAACCTTAAGTCTCTGTACATCCTGAAACTCTCCCTACTTAGTGTTTTTTGTTCAGGTACCTTTACTATAAACAAAAAGACTCTTCAAACAGACATCTTAAGAACTATTTATTAACACAGCAATTATTTATTGGTAAATACATACAATAAAGAGAAAATAATAACATTTTACCATACTACATATTATATTAACATGCTCAGTACTCTGAATGAGACATCCAATGAGTGTCTGCTGGCCAAGCATATGCTGGTTAGAGATATAGTTGTTACCTTGGAATAGCCTTACCCTTGATATTATTAGGCTGTTATCCTTTTTTCCTTAGTGTTTTTTTTCCTTGATTTGGATTCACACCTCAACAACTTTCTGAGTTGCAGGTCTCCAGAGGAAGAGATTCCACAGCTTCCCTGGGCAGCCTCACAGTATCATAGAATCACAGAACTTTAAGAGTTGGAAGGGACCTTCAAAGATTATCTAGTTCAACACTCCTGCCAGAGCAGGACCTTCTGGAGTACTAAAATAGATTCTCCTTCTGTTGAAATGGAACTTTCTGTGTTCCAGTTTCGTCCCATTATCCCTTGTCCTGTTGGTAGATACCACAGGAAAAAAGGATGCCCCAGACTCCTGACACCCACTATTTAGATATTTGTAAACATTAATAAGATTCCCCCTCAATTTCCTGTTCTCTAGATTAAACAGCCCCAGTTCCGGTAGCTTTTCTTCATAAGGAAGATGCTCCAGTCCCTTGATCATCTTAGTGACTCTGTGCTGGACTCTCTCCAAAAGTTCCCTGTCCCTCTTGAGCTGAGGAGCCCAGAACTGGACACAGG
>WBNH01011966.1:0-12765 GCA_013401255.1 Urocolius indicus | reverse complement strand
CTCATCCAGGTTGTTGATGAAGATGTTGAAGCAGACTGGCCTCAGAACCAATCCCTCTGGAACTCCACTGGCCACAGGCCTCCAACTCAGTTCTGTGCCATTGATCCTCACCCTCTAGGCTCTGTCATTCAGCCAGCTCTTGATCCACCTCACTGTCCACTCATCCAATCCATACTGCCTGAGCTTTCTGATGAGGATGCGATGGGAGACAGTGTCAAAAGCTTTGCTGAAGTCAAGATAGATGATATCCACTGCTCTCCCCTCATCTGGCTAGCTGGTTATGCCCTCGTAGAAGGCTATCAGGTTGGTCAAACAGAGTTGGGTGTAACATCATAATAACACCAACAATATCAATAACAATAATAGTAGTAATGTTATTATAATGATGTTACACCCAGAATCTATTATTCCTGTTGTTTTTTATTTATTTGTTTGTAAATAGGCTGAATACAACTTCAGGATGTCTCTAAGTCAAAGCTACTGCTCAAAGTATGGTCATCACTGAGTTTAGATTAGTTTGCTCAGGATAACATTTAGTCTGAATTAGACCAGGGAAGGCTACCAGGATGGCCAGGGCTGGAGCCCTTGCCCTATGTTGTGAGACTGAGGGACTGGATCTGGTTTGAGTTGAAAGCTTGGATGGCCTCTTCAGCTTCACAGACTTGATGTGTGAAGGTCCTAACAGTAGCCACTCAGTTCCTACAGATAGGTAGATCAGCAAGGGGATGGAGACAATCTCTTTACAGTGGTGTGTTGCAGGAGTATGAGAGAAGAAGGGCAGTCAAGCAGGAGAATGTGAAAAATATCAATATGAAGCTTTTCAAGTTAAGGTATACAACTGATTGAAGATATTTTAAAGCAAAACTGCTAGTGAAAAACTTCTACCAAAAGTATGTCAATCTAGAGGTAGAGGTAGCCATGAAAACATCACAGTGGGTCATGACAGTGTGTGGGGGAGAAGAGGGTTATTGCCAGAGCACTATGCAGACTGAAGGCTCCTTCAGGCCAGGAAGTGGGGAATCCAGGACTTGGATATACCTCCCCTCATGGTTGTCGTTCCCTAGGGCCTGAGTGCAGTGGGAAGAGTTGGCAGCCAACAACACTGGGCCAGAGACAGTACTTGCCACAGACAATCAGGAATCTGGCTGAGCCTGAATTGTGCCCTGAGCCTTGGGCAGGTGTCCCAGGTGAGGGCTGATAGGAACAGTGAGGCTGAGCACTTATCTTGGGATCCTGAGCAACTGGGACAATTATTAGCAACCAAAATATCTACATTTGCACCACAGTAAGTCTCACTGATTTAGCCCCTCAAACTAATGAGCGAAGTGACTTTGGACACATATTTTTATTTTCTCTAAGTTTAAACCAAATACTCCTCTGTTCATTGCCAGTAGTCCTCATCATGAGTTACCAGAAGGATTGGGATAGTCATTAAAGCTGTAGGTTTAAGGAGCAAGTTCTATTCTTTGCTGCACATCAGAAAAGTGCAATAAATATTTTCATGAAGGTAGTTACTCCAGCTTTAGAGAGGTGTCACTGGGCAAAATCTGGAATTATTCTTGTGGTAAAGTAATTTCTTATAGAAAATAAACAGTGCCACTTTGTGTGCTTGTACAGTATATATTTGTCGATCATCAATAATCCCTTATGGAATCTAATCTGTTATGTCTACCACAAATAAAATTTGCAGAAAATTCCAAACAAAATGTTAAGGTGATAGCAGACATTATCTCATGAAAAGTACCACACATTTCTGTCACTTGACTCTAAAAAAGGCTCAAGGCCTGAAAAAAGAAAATATCTTTGATTGTCAAGCCTGGTTCCAGCCATCTCTTTGCCAGGAAAAGAAGGGGGAAAAAAGGGAAAAAAAAAGTTGGAAAAATACCTGAAGTAGCAGGTTTTTTGTTATAAAGCAATTAAAAGTGAGTTTGGTTGCATCTTACTTCTAACTGAGAAATCCTGTACATTTGATACTCTGCCCTTGAAAGCTGCAATTTTGCCCATTGCACAGAGTAATGATAACTTGCATGTTAACCCTCCTATCCTACACTATATTAATTTGCTGTTGGAGTTTAATTAGCCTTTTGCCACTAAGTGATTAAGATGCACTGTGTTTTCTCTCGCTTTTAAAACTCTATCAGTGTATTCATATTTTCATACCTGACTTTCATAAATGCACATAAAACTATCCTTTATTAACTTGGAAATTTAGGACTGTTCTGTTGCTCAGAAAAAAAACCAAACAACCCAAACAGTTGTACAATAGCACATTCCATAAAGTAGCTTAACAACTACCCTCAAAAAATGAGACTGTAAGTCTGACAATGCTTAAGCTCAGACTGTGAGTAATTTGACTGGTAGAGCTTTGCATTTTGCTTAAAGAGAGTGGTGGACAATATTGCCTCTTGATTTTCTCAAAAATCAGATTATATCTGCATTAGCTCTACTTATGCACATGACAAGAGTCCAATAATAGACTTAATGTATTGATCACTGTAGTGCAAAACACTCCTTTATTTCATGTTAGAGTGGCTGATCAGGCACAAAACCTTTAATACCTCTTAAAATGGAAACTTGGTATTTTTTCATTCTCAAGGTTGCAATTTGCATTTACTGGTCTTCTGGAAATAAAATCTATGTATTTTGTATACAGAGTAAGTCAATGCTTTGAGGTGGGTAAAATATTACTCTGCAGACCTTTAATGGAATAACCTTAAGAAACTCTGGTCTGATATATCAAGCTCACTGTAATTTACAGTTTTAATCTTGATTTAGTTGCAATATATATGCACAGATAAGCAAACTCAACTTATTTATCTTTGCATTAAATCATATGTTTTACGCTGAGGATATATTTCTGTTTTTAGTACCAGAAATTATTAACTTCCTCTACAAGTTTGTATACATTTGAACAGGTGTAGCTCTCAGACTTCTTGATGCCTTTCATGTTTTTGCAGATGTTCAGATCTGCTAGTATCACTGAAACAAAAAGTCCTTGCCCTGATGGTAAGGACTTACAGGAGCCAAAAAAAGATTAGAATAATACAGATATGTAACTATATTGCAGATATGATAATGCAGAGAATTCTTTTCCCGGAATCCATTTGTTACTAAAGAGGTGCCCTATATTATTGTCCTCAACCCACAGAAGAACTACAGAGCTTGTTGAAAGTGTTTAACATGAGAGCTAACTACATAGCTATGAAAAGTTGTACAGGTTTTTTCCTAGTTCTCTCTACAACATGAAATTTAATTTACAAGAAGGAAACTTTTATTTTGTGTCACAATATGAATGTTAAAAAAAAGTTAAAAATTTATTACATGTTCACCTGTAAAATGAGCTGACAAAACATTCATCAGCCTGCTAACTAACCAGGAGAATGTCTATCCCTCATATATATATGTAGTCTTGTACACTAATTCCTCAGGTAAACTGACTTCATGATCAGAATCATCTTCATTTTTCTGTATTTTAGCAGGACACTGTCTGATTCACATCCAATACAGAGATTCAGAAAGTAGCTTACCTACGTAGAAAAAGCGAATCTTGCAACTGGATTGACATAATTCTATTTTCATTTCAACAATCTTGGGTGATATATATATACCAATTATTCTGAAACAACCAGTGTTCATCTTTCCCTGCCCAAATACCTGAAGAAACTAACACTGACCCATAATGACTTGTCAGGAGAACAAGAGTGCCTCAGTCAGTCAGAAACCCCTAGACTTTCATAACACTTTTCACAGCTGACTAGTTAAAGTTATTTGAAAAAGACAGAAAAAGTGCTGAACCTGTGTGATAAATAGCCTCAGTCAAACCTTGATGCACCTCCTGCTGCACAAAGACAATGTCTACTGTCCTTTTAAAAAAAAACATAACCACGGGAATCAGTGTTTCTGTGTTACACAATCCCTCACAAGAAATGCTGAGGATATTGAATATCCAATTTAAGTTCTGTGTGTGGTCACGGAGGATTTAGTCCAACAAAATTGTTTCCTCAGAATTGTGCTCCTTCAGAAGTTAGAACTTCAATACGTTGAAGTTCAATATGGCTAGTATGAGAACTTATTGACACTAGTCTGTTAACTGTTGAAAAATGAAGGCATATCACAAGGCAAACCACATAATTAGTAGGAAGGGAACTAAATTTTAAAAATAGTGGAATCCAACTGCTGCTTAAGAGATATTTTGTGCATTTTACACTTAATTCATCTGATAAAACTGTGAGTAGAACTTGATTCTGGAGTGAAAAAAATGGGGATTCTCCTAATAATCAAAATTGAGAAAGACATTCTTCTTATATCTCTAGCACACATTTTATTGTTTGGAGTTTTTTTCTTTTAATGCAAAAGACAAATATACTTTAAAAAACTTCAATCACTGTCTATATGATCTAGAACGTGTAGTTGTTTAATTCTCTTAACAGATTGATGATGACGTTTGAACCTTATTAAATGAATTAATTAATCTGATGTAGATTTTCTATGGTTTGGGTGACAATTGTAAAGATGCAAGTGTTGCATAAAAGATAAGGCTATAATACTGTTTCTTCATTTTTATGTGCTTTAAATAGGAATCCTCTTTGAAAATAAAATACTGGCATTTAAAACTTGGACATAATGTTCTTTCTCCTAATAGTAATGAGTAAAGTTGCCAAATCCTTCATGACACCCAGTTTTGGTATCTTTCCAATCAGTATGTTGACATTCTGCTTGCCTGAAAATCACATCTATGTGGCCAGTATAGTTAATCAGTTTTTTTACTTCAAGATAAGCATGGCAATTGGTTACAGCAAGGTCCCCTTTGAGGAAAATATTTAACTTACCTAATAAATGGAGAAAGCTTTAACTACGAAAGGTAGGAATGTGTCTTTGTAGGGTGAGTCTCTCTTTCAGGTTGATTTTTTATTAGTCATTTTATGAACTGAAATCTCTTATAATGCCTATCAAGTTTCAATTTCTACTTGAGCTGTAGTTCCCTAGTTCCTTCTGTGATTGTCATATTTGCTGCTAGAGCCATACACTGTACTCTGTAACCTTCTAAGTTTACTTAGTTTATTTTCAAGGAAGGAACAGCCTTCTTCTTTACCTGAGCATCTGAGCTGTCTACAAGATATTTTAAAGGAACATAAATCTACAACCAAATAAGAAATATAATATATATGAAAATTATATACATACTATATAAATATAATATATATAGCAACTATATTTGCCAACAGGGAGCATAATGCCTATTTGAAGAGTAATGATTGCCCTGACAGAAGCCAAATTATAGGTAAAATAATATTCAGCAGTTTTATGTCTTTTTTTTTTTTTCTTCTGATCTGGCCCTTAAGTAGGTTATTTTTTTTTTTTTTTGTAGTAAAATGTTTATCTATAATTGTCTTTTACAATACTATATTCAATTTTAAAAGTTCTTTCAAGACACATATGTTAGTGACATCATCTTAAAGATAAATTACAGGAAACCATAGACATTGCAGGAAATCACAGAATTACAGGATCTTAAAGGTTGGAAGGGACCTCAAAAGATCATCTAGTCCAATGCTCCTGCTAGAGCAGGACCACCTAGAGTAGGTCACACAGGAACCCATCCAGGTGAGTTTTGAATGTCTCCAGAAAACGAAACTCCACAACCCATCTGGGCAGCCCATTGCAGTGCTCCATGACCTTCATAGTGAAGAAATTTTTCCTTGTGTTTCTTTGGAATCTATACTTTGTGCAGAAACTTTTATCCATTTATTATTACTGGAGCTTAATACAAAAATTTGTACAAAAGCAATTCCTCTAACATTAATATTTTAGTGTATATTATGAAATTACTGCTTAATTATATGCTAATTACTTTGACAACACAGATCTAGTTACTTGAAGAAAATATATTTCCTTCGCTCAGTCTAAGATTACTCTGGAGTGAAGAGAAACATGTTGTAGCTATGCTGATACAGTCTTCCACTTCCACTTCCAGGAGTTCTGTTGATAGATTTTTATTAGCTCTGTATTAAAAGAAAGTTAATCAACCCCAGATACAATCATAACAAAGAAGTATTAGTGGTAGACCCTCATCTCCTTTTATCAGAAGATTTATCCATTGATCTTTTATTGCAGTGTATGTTCTTGGGTTTGTCAAGCAAAGTACTAACCATGCATCCCTATGAGAGAAGGCATTTAACTTCATTTGACAAATTGGCCTTTTTACAGTAGACCTTTTCCAATAATGAAAATGGATAATTTTTGAGAATATTCCATTTGGAAAATGACTGTAGAAGAAAGCCAGTACAGATAACATTTTTACTTCTGTAGCACCTGCAAACACATCCTTGCTGTTGTAAAAAAGATTATCTAGTTCAACACTCCTGGTACCTAGATACACCAGAGTTTTTTTACTAACCTTACTGCATACACTCCAGGCCTCTACTCTGTCATTTTGTATCTCTGAATGTTCTTGCAGCACACAAGGGGTCCAAGAATCTCTGGCAGTGACACATTTCTTACAGCTAAGGATAGCAGTAGAAAGCCAATTATAATAGCTTCCCTACTAGGCCTTGTTTTGTTTGAATCTTTGCAACCCTTGTGGCTTAGTTTTCTCTGAACTGAACTGTTAAATTTCTAAAGAGATCGCCCTTCAAGGCAGTCACCATTTTCTGAATCACAACTGATGAAGAATACTGTGGAGGAGACAAGCTGTGCTCTTTCAGAGTGATTTTATTATAGATACTTCTGCTTTGTTAAATCTAAACTTTTAAACTGAAGTTGAAGTGAAGGCAGTTATGCTCCACCATCACTTCTCATTATCATTAGCTTTATAAAAGAGAAAATATTTGTTAAAAGGTTGTGTGTAACTTCATGCTGTTTTTCCCCTGACCTTGCTAGAATCTGAACTGTTAAATAATATACTCTAAAGTCCAAATGTTTAAGACTGTGAACTGGATGAACAGGATATGTGCACTGTAAATAATTAATTATGAATCTGCTTGAAGATTAATAATATGATTCAGGATAAAAATCAATTAAATCAAATTTCTTCTGACTGGCAGGAAAATTATTATTTCACACACACAGTCAGCTTCTACATCAAATGAAGAGAAGCTTAAAAATTAAACACCAGCTTAATTTAGTAAAAGTGACCTTGAAAGGACAAAAAATGTTATAGAAGAAAATGAGATGGGAAGAAAAAAGATAATGGAGGATGTTGTGGATCAAGACAAGGGCAGGGAGAGCTCACTTCCAAATATGATTCTGAGCAAAACAGACTCCACTGCTCGACTCAGAGAAGAAAGTAAGGAAAGTTTATTCTACTACCTACAAGAAATAGAATAGATCAAAAAGCAGAAACAGGGCAGATGATGAGAAAAATACAACCAGTATTTTAAGATCTCCCTCCCCCACCCCTCCTTTCTTCCCAGGCTCAATTCACTGCTCCCAATATCTCTAATTCCTCCCTACTCAACAGTGCATAGAGGGTGTAGGTAAGAGGTGATGGCTCAAAGATGGTCTCTGCTGCTCCTCTCTTCTCAGAGGAGGTTGACTCCCTGCATTCTTCCCCTGCTCCAATATGTGGTCCCTTGCGTGGGGGACAGTACTTAACAAACTTCTCTGGTGTGGGTTCTCAGCAGCTACTGCTTCTGCAAATACGGAGTCCTTCACACAAGAAGGACTTAATAAACTTCTCTGGTATGGAGTTTTTCATGATGTGCAAACAAATCTCTGCTTCACCGCTCCTCTCCACAAGATGTAGGGAGGTCTCTGCTCCAGCACACCTCCTCCTCCCTTCCCTCACTGACCTTGGAGTCTGCATGGCCACTTCTCTCTCCTCCAAATCTGTGCACCACCACCAATCAGAAAAGAAGGAAGAAAAGAATAGGAAGAAGGATCAGGAAGAACCCTCCTCTTCTGTCTTTTTGTTAATCAAAAGTGGTTATGAAGGTGCCCAATTGGCTCAGCCCCAGAAGTGGGTCTGACTCAGAGCTGGGAAGTTTTGAGTAGCTTCTTATAGGAGTCTTTACAGCCCCTTCCCCATTACCAGGAATGGCTCCACTCAAAACCATGAGAGGGAGAAAAAAAAAAAAGCTTGGAGAGGTTAGTAATCTGGCAATTTCTTTATTCTTTACTAGTACAAAAACAGATCACAGCATTTAAAAGTAATTTTACAAGCTTATATTTTTTAGTGACTGCAGCTGTTTATAAATGTGATGAATAGTTTCACCCTGATATCCTGCTCTCCAGAACTACAGGGAAAATAAATATTTTTAAAGATTTTATTTTAGTGTTTTTATAAATTACTTCATATGCCCTCCAACAATTTACTTCTCTTTCAATCTATCTGTCAAACTGAAAAAATTTTTTATCTACTAGAATTTGAGAAGAAATACAGCAGGTTATGGCCTTTTCCTCCATGGGAATGGTTCAAAGCTGTGGCAGAGAAGAGTTGGATAGGACTTTAGGAATCGTTTCTTTACTAAGAAAGTGGTCTGTTGCCGTTGTGGGCAACACTGCCCGGCAGTCCAGATTGATCTTCCAGCTTACCGACTGCTGAGGGGAAAGAGATCACTGCACACATGGTGTGGATGATGCTCAGTCTCCCTTTATTGTTTATGTTATGCCCTTATATCTGCTGGCATAAGCACCTCCTCTCTCTCTGCCCCGTGCCAGACCTCTCACTTCCTCTTCACCCGTCGTGTTACAATCCGAGATCTTCCGGACGCCTACTACAGTGGTCAATCACTGGAACAGGCTGCCACGTGGCTGATGACTCAGGCATGCCAGTGTTTATGAGACATTTGTACAGTGCCCTTAATAGCATGCTTTAACTTTTAGTCAGTCTTGAAGTGGTGAGGCAGTTGGACTAGATAATCATTAAAGATCCCTTCCAATTGAAAAATATTCTTTGTCATAGATAGGCATGTGCTTTACATTGTTAAAGTTCTTCCTTCGTTATAGTTCCTTCTTCATTCTTGGGCCTTTTATATTAGTCAAGTAAGTTGAAAGACTTACTTTCAAAGTATTTGAAGTATATGATTTAATCTAATTAAAGCTCATCAGAAATCAGATTTAAGTCTTTTTTTCCTCACCAATGACTTTCCAAAAAGAGATCAGAGATGTGGTGAAGTTAGAGCAATTGAAATTCAAACAGCAACACCATATCATCTAAAGTATTGGTTTTGCTTAAAAGAATTGCTAATCAATATTAAAATGAAAAGACTTGATTTTAAACTGTTTATGGAGTATGGAGTTGCCGAGGAATGCATTAATCCAGGAAATCTCTTGATATAATTTTGAATAGTTAGAAAGAAGCTGAGAAAAGTTAATTAGAATACTCTGTGACTGAAGTCTTCACAAATTTTAATAGTCTCAGCAAAATACTTTCAAGCCAGTAGTTAAAATATCCCTAATGTCTTTTTTTAAAAAAATATTTTAAAAACAACATAGTAAGCAAAATATTATGGAATACTATCAATCTTTATTAATCATTACATATTTCATAAAGTCATAATTTATCATCATTCAGTCCAATTTCTGTTCAAAGAAAGATTTAGTTCAAAATTAGATCAAGTTGCTCAGGTCCTTCCGCAGTCAAGTTCTGACTGCAAAATCTTCAAGGACAGAGATTCTATAACCTCTCTGAGAAACCTGTTGTAGTGCTTAACTGTTCTAAGGATACCACCTAACCCCAGCATTTATTTATTTGCAGTATTCCATGTTATATACATTTACATCAGGTTCCAGACAAAATACAAATCGTAAACTGTCATATTGTTGTTTTTTAACCAACTTCCCATAAAACTTATAATTGTATAGGCTGGAGCATTGGAGATTTTTTTTATTTGTTGTTTTGGGGTTTTTTTGTTTGTTTGTTTGTTTGTTTCAGTATTATGGCATATTTTCTGGTTTTGTTACATAGACAGGATACCTAATATAATCAGCAAACTTCCCACTTATGTTAAATTTTGATAACTCTGAATAAACAAATTGGCATATGGAAAAGTTCTTACTTTTTCTAAACTGCCAGGAAACTGATGTTTTCTCAGTTACAGTTCACTTACAGGCTGGTTATTTAGATAATTTTTTTTTAAATAAGTTTATTTTACTGTTTACCTTCTAACTGGTGTCAAAGGTCATAAGAAAGGAAAGCCTACTCTGCTCTCGTGAAACCACATCGGGAATATTATGTCCATTTCTGGGTCCCTCAGTTCAAGAAGGACAGGGAACTGCTGGAGAGAGTCCAGCTCAGGGCTACAAAGATGATGAAGGGAGCCGAGCATTTCCCTTTTAGAAGGAAGACTGAGGGAGCTGGGGCTTTTTAGCTTAGAGAAGAGGAGACTGAAGGGTGACCTCATTAATATTTACAAATATGTAAAGGGTGGGTGTCAGGAGGATGGACCCAGGCTCTTCTCAATGATGACAGGACAAGAGACAACAGGTATAAGTTGGAACATAAGAGGTTCCAAAGAAACATAAGGAAGAATTTTTTCAGTGTGAGGGTGACAGAGCACTGGAACAGGTTGTCAGGTGGGTTGTGGAGTTTCCTTCTCTGGAGACTTTCAAAACCCACTTGAACGAGTTCCTGTGTGACCTAATCTAGGCAGGGGTGTTGGACTAGATGATCTTTCGAGGCCTCTTCCAACCCTTCAGATTATGTGATTCTGTGATATTGTACAATTTCTGCACATAAGTCAAACATATGTTCACATAAGTAGTTAGCCGTCTATATTTTCAAAAAGCCTAAAAACTAAACAATAATTTACAACACTTTTCTGAAGGAATACTTCTTGTATGCTTACCTATAAGATGTAAATTTTTGAACATGTGGACCAAAGCTTCTTCTAACCATCTCCAAATTCAATCTTTTTTTGTGTCTATTAAATCTCAGAAATTTATTTTTAAAATTAACATTCATGGTAAATATTGATTAGAAGCTTATAAACACTGAACAGAAACTCATAAAAATGAATAGAAACTCCTGCTTTTTAAAGAGCAGTGACTGTGTGTTTCCCCCATACCTCCAGACTGATTTTATTTCCCATAATCCTGCTCAAATGATAACCACTAATGGTGCTCATAATGGATATGTCTAGTCATGATGTCTGCATCTGGTTGAAAGTGAATTTAGGGGAGACAGATAACACCACCAATAGCCAGAGTCATTTGAGTAGTGAACCCACTTAGGAACAGTGCTGGTCAATGTTCAACTCAAGACAAATTTGGAAGAAATTAACATCTGTTGTTGATGTGCAAATTGACTATGTGTCAATCATCTTACCTCATAAGGAGTGAGCAGTCCAAGAGTCCTCGTGCTCTCCTGCACAGAAGTAGGCTGCACAATGGGATCTTCCTTTTGAGTAGGCACACCTCGCGAGGTGACACTTGTTTCAGAGATCACTTACTCCTTGAAAGTGAGAGATTCCTTGCTGCCACAGATCATCAGTAAGTGACTAATAGCTTGCTAAACTTCGTAAGCTTCCATAAGATTGTATATTTGATTGTACACATATAAATCATTGACCAAGTCTGGGGCTAGGAATGAATCCAGACACATCTTGACTCCACTAAGAGTTCAGAAAGCAAGGGAGCCTCTCTGAACCTCATGACTCAATGATAGGGTCTCCCTGATGACTCTGACTTAACCTGTCCTCCATTCAATAAATAATCAAGTGTAACTTTCCATCAAATCTTCTAAACTCCTGTCACATTTACTACTAAACTTTGTTAAATTGCTGTTTTATATCACTAAACACTGCTCTTTCTCTCTTACAAGTGAAATGAATCACTCCATCTATACCATGCAAATTACTTTTGAAATATTTGACTGGATAACAGAAGCATCAAAACAAATTGTATGACAAAATAAATGAGAAAATGAAGGCAATTGTGGTCTTTAGGCTATTGCAACTAAAAAAAGAAATAGAAGAGCAGAAAATAATAGTTTACTTACAGAATGCACACAAATAATTTATAAAGACTATTATGAATGGACAAAATAATAATTTGAATAAATCACTATGCCATCAGTTTCACAAAATGAAACTGTACATAAAAAAAAGAAATAAAGGGATATGGGAGTTAAAGTTAAACCTAGGCAGAACTATTGGTCTTAAGAGAAATATGACTACAACTACTTTGCAGGTACCATTTTATATATCTACACCTCACAGACAACATAGTTATCTGCTTTGGTTTTAAAATTACTTGCTGGTAGTTCTGCAAATTTATAGAAATGTCACCATCTTCCAAGGTTTTAATATTCAGTAATTATCTCAATTTAATTGAGCTAAGCTAAAATTGGCATTGTTCAACCTAAGCTCTTGATGAAATCATGATTATCATCATAAGAGCAAAACAATCCAGAAGCTCAGACAAGACATAAACTTGGTAGTTATCTTCATTAAAAAATTGATGGCTTCTCCCTATGTATATATCTACATGTACAAAGGGTTCACCAGACAGTTTAGACAGATAAAATTGAGACCTTTTTTTAGTGTGATGAATGTAAGAACTTTATTTGCCAATAATTCTGTAACCATAAGTTATAACAAAGAATAGATCCGGAGAAAAAGTGAATAGTCTCTACCTGCTAGCATAATACTGTTACTGTACCAGAGTGTAATTACACTATCACACTATTGTGTAATTTAATCCACCAGTTTATTCTTTATATTCATGACTGTAGTGATTAAAAATAAGTTATTTTATACCATGTCGTGATTTAGGCCCATCAGGGGACAAAAAGAGCATGATCAGACCCAAGTACCAAAGACCTGA
>WBNH01011965.1:0-44070 GCA_013401255.1 Urocolius indicus | reverse complement strand
GTGTGTATCTGTGTGTGAGTGTGCCTGTGTGCAAGGGGGGGGGGAAGTGTGGGGGGGAATTTAAAGATTTTTCTTGGTGGGGGGATTTTTTTTTCAAAGCGTCTTCATTATTATTTTATTTTGCTTCTCTGACTTGGACACTTCTCCCTTGGAGATTTCTTTTCCATGCAAAGGTAGGTGAGACGCATGCACACCTGGCTAACCTTATGTCTGTCTCGTTTTGCTTGTTTTTGCTGTCCTTTTAATAGAAAACTTGCATCTACCCGTGTACCTGCATCGTCCCTGTTTTGTTTCGTACCTGTTTCCCCTTTGGCAGAAGTAAAGGCTGAGGGTAGACATGTCTGTCATGTTAATAATTCTGTCTTTCCGGAGAGGAAAGTTATTTCTCTGTGCATGTCCAACTGTACATGTATGTTAATGTGTGGTGCCCCTATATGTGAGACTGCCTCTGTTTCCCCAACAAGTAGCAATAATTGATTTTGGTGTGTGTTTTGGACACGGGTGGTGGTAGAAAAGGAATGACTGTGTGTCCAACAGTTCATGTCCGTGAGTGATTGCAGCAGGGAATGTGTTTCTCACACATATTCAGCAGCTCTTTATACATGACTATAAATGATACAAGGAGTGTGAATAATTCCAGGGTTTTCAAATTTAACCCTGATTAGTTTGTATTGTTATGATGGGGAAGGATGGTGGGAAGAGGGAGGGTTACAAAATCTCCTCCCTGGAGAGGTAACTGTCTGAGACTTGTATATATATAACTTTTTAAAAACCCATCTCACTGTATAGGGGATTCTTGGGTTTGGGGTATTTTTTTCCTTTGCAAAGCAAGAGTTGGGTTTTGGATTTAGGTTTTATAAACTGTCCTTTCCTGTTTTGTTTATGATTATTATTGCATTTCAATTGCATGTGCAACATCCAAAGTGTCTGAAAACGGACAGGGAATAGGATGTACTTTAATATAGCAAATGCATCATCTTCTGTACATCACTGGAAGCTGTTGGCTGGAGTCAAGGGTTGAGAAATAGAAGAATTAAAAAAGAAGAGAACCAGAAATAATGTTAGACATTGTTCATTGGCAATTATATGGCATATTTTCTGCCAATACTGGTTTTCGTAACACTCTCGATGGATTGCTTTTGCTTCTTGGTAACAGCAGCTGTATGAAAAGTATCAGGGGCTTTTAAAAGAAAAAAAAAAAAACCAAACAACAAAATCAGAAAGAAAAAAACCCCACAACATGCACCGTTTCCCTGCAAATTATTACAAAGAAAAATGGTAAACATCAAAAAGCAGAACTTGGTCTGCATTTTTTGTCTGCTAATGGGAAGCGTTTTTCTCATTGATCTGGGGGTTGCTAGTGATTCTGTATCTCTGTCGCTTAGAAGACTGCTATGTTAATTGTCAGTTGTTTCTGTGTGCTATTGCAGAGCTCTCGGTCTTAAATTTGGGCTGGTGATCGAGGATTTATTATCTCAGAAGAAGGAAGGGGTCTGCTGACCTGCCACCCCCCTCACCCCTTGACATTTTCACTCCAACATGTAAACTATTGTTAGAAGGAAATCCGCAAGCTCATTATCTTCTCAACACCCTACCTGCAAAGAAACTTTTAATTCTAGGTCCTGGGAAGGGAATTCAAGAGCCCCCTTTCTGTCTCCTTTTGCTTTTATATTTTAAGGATGCTTTCTGAGCATCTCTGCCCCCCACCAGCACTGCCCCATTCCTCAGATCTGGGCACGAGCTTCAAGCAGGTGACAGCTGCAAGGGATGATGCTTCTGGACTAAGAGCATTTATTTCTGTCTCCATTAAATAACAGCATAGTTTGATGACATTGGCACTGTGTGCGAGCTTCCTCAGGACGGCAGCAGTGCGTGCCCGTCGGTGAAGGTCTAGTGCCATGATCTTCTCCCCAGGGAAGCTGGGAGGCAGGCATCAAATCTGGGCATTGCGCTGGGTTCCTTGCCCGCTGTCAGAGTGTTTGCTGGGAGAGGATGCAGTACCTGTCCAGGAATGCATTGGCCACGGCTGTAGCAGGAAGGTGGGGAAACACAGTTTTCCTGTATATCTTGCTGGAAAGCATGTGTCTAAGCACTGGCCACCTCAGTGCACCAGCAGGTGCATGTGTGCCTTGCCAGGAGATCTGGTGATGAATATCTCTGAGGAGAGTCAGTGGGACAAGGAGGAAGCTTTGATCTGCCACATCTAAGGGGTTTGCTTTGTGAAGCATGGATCAATCTGACAGAGCCTATCATAAATGGGTGTGGGGTTATGTCAGCCTGTCTCATGTTTTCTCTCACAAAACCTTCCCTTGTTGCTACCTCAGGAACATTCTCAGGCAGTGGACATTGCTGGAGCAGGGCCAGTGCAGCCATAGCCATCGAGGAAGTGAGGGGAAGCATCACAGGAGGGGAATGCTGATTCGTGAACTCTCACTGCTTGCCTGTGGGTGTTTCTGGGTAGGCACAGTGGCCTCAATTGGGATATAAGGAGACTGGTTGGGCTGCTTGGGGTCTCTCAGAGTGAATCTGCCATGCTGGGCCAGTTTCCTGTGTCCCTACCCTTGTCCTCCCCAAGAGCAGCATCTTCCTCTCTTCCCCTGGGCATCCTCAAAGTGCCAGTAATGCGCATGTGGCCCAGGCTGCAGCTCTTCCTTCTCCTCAAGTCATAACTCCCTCCCTCTCTCTGGCTTCTCCTCCCTCCCTCCCTCCTTGCCTCAGCCCTCTCTGCCCCAGCAAGGTACACCAGGAGGATATCCTGGGCCAGAGTGGCTTAGGCTGAGCCCTGGCCACCTCTGTTTTTGGGAATTTGCCATTCCATGCTCTGCTACCAAGAAGCCATAGGCTTGGTCATTTTATTTTTTTTTTTTTCCTAGGGGAAAATAATGATAAAAACCTTTTTCATTCATTTTTTCTCTGAGATAACAAGTACCTACAGCTGGAAGCTCATGAAATGCACACACGAAGTTAGAAATCTTTAAAGCAATTGGCTCCTTATATAAAATCAAATTGATCTTTTATTAAACCAAAGTCCTGATCCTGCAAATTCGACCAACGGCTGCACTTGCACAAAGATTTGCTAAAACTGCTGTGTTCCTGGATGGGCTCAGAAATCAAGTGGCAGAGGTGGATTTGCAAGATCAGGTAGTAGCGTTTCTTAGATGTGTGTTTTTAAGTCTATAAGATGGGACAACATAGGATGGATTTTAAGGATGTTCAAGATCTACAAACCCTCAAGCTGTTATTGGAAAGTAAAGGTTTCTTCCCAGTTATGCAGAGGTGAATAGTTGTTTATAATAACCTGATCTGGTCAGCCTGTGTAGTTTATTCTTCAGTGTCTGAAATGCATACTTTGAAGCTCTTAGAAGTCATGTAGTGGCTTGAAAAATGTCTTATGCTGATACGAAATTTATTTAAGCCCTCTAATCACAACTCAGACTGCATAAATCAACCCACTAACTTGGTAATAAACTCCTTGCTTTCCCGGTACTCATCAGGCCACCGTGTTTGAAGCACTGCAGTGTGCCCTGAAGAGCAATCAGCCCAGTGTATCAAGGACTAATTGCAATGAGGAAATCTCAGGAACAGCCTCGTCGCTTGCCTTGTACTGGAGGTGTGTGCTGCTGTGGTGGCACAGGAGGGAAGTAGTCCCTTGGCTAAGCTGGGATCAAGTTATCAGGGGCTTTGTGGGTTGGTACCAGTCCTTGCAGCCTGTGGGTGAGTGGATGTGTCGTGGGGTCTTGGTGTGAAATGTGGCTTGTTGGTGTTTTCTGCAGTAGCTTGTGTTTCCCAGCTTCTGAAGAATGCAGTAGAGCAGCCCGATGTCTGTGGGACCAAGGCAGGATCAGAGACGTGCCTCCAAAGGAAAGGTTCTTCCTCTCTTAGCAAGTGCATTGAAAAAACTAAAAGGCAGCTGATGTCTTCTTCTGACATAACCATTGTCTGCAGCATAGGCATCACATCCTACCCCATCGTGCCTTGACGTGGATTGATGCTGGAGGCATCCTGGGGAGGGCAAAGGACATTTCCAGGCAAAACCACAGGAGCTTGTGTTATGGCTGTGTGGTTGTATGGGATGGAGAGGAGCTGCTGGCCAGCACTATTGATAGCTGGTCAAGTGGCGAGTGCCAGGGATTTTTCTGCTGTGATGTGGATACTGAAAGTATTTGTTTGGTGTGATCATTGGAGGGAGGGAAGTTTTTATTTGCTTTCTCTGAAGTGTCAGAGTTTGGCTGATGATAAAACACAGCACTGTATAGAGAGGCTAGGTGGGGTTAGTGGTATTAAACCTTTCTCAGGTGTAGGGTGAGTGCGTCTTGCTGACAGGCTTGATTATATCGCTTCCCAGGACGGAGGTCAGGAATGGATTTACTTACAGGTCAGACAGTCAGGAATGGATGAGATACTTTCTGCTGCTGCAGTGTGTGTCTGTGTGTGTGCAGTGTGCCCAGTATCATCTCACATCTCTTCCTAGAGCGTCAACTTTCAGCAGTGGTGGTGACCTTAATTGCTTCTCTTCCCTGGGCATTTTTTTTTCTTTTGCTGTTTTGCCTTTAGAGCTACTCCAGGTTTGCCAGTGGGGATGGTGGGAGATGGGGAGTAGGCTAACTGTGGACTCTTTTGGACCACCTATCCTGGCAAGATTGTCTGCTATGGGGAGGGATTGGGCTTGGACTACAGGGGTCTGTCTCAGGTCTGTGGGCAGATATGCTTGCATTGGTATCTTTGCTGCTGAATTTTCAGTGGTTTCTATTGAAGCAACCATCCAAGCTCTGATTTGGGGTTTTGGTTCTTTTTTTTTTTTTTTTTTTCTCCTGTTGGCAGCAGGGAGAGAAAGGGACTTTTCAGGCTTATATAAATGAGTAGCACTGTCAGTAGTCAAATCATGTGGGATGCAGAGAGCCATTACAAGGTCCTCGTCTATCTACTGACCCGAGATTGAACAGCATGTAGGCTTTGCAGAGCTACCAGCGTTGTCTCCTCTCTGCTTCTAGATTATTCCCATCTTCATAGCTACATTTCTTTCCCATATCCTCCCTCCTTTCTAGAGGCAGAGCCTGGGGCATCATCACATAGCTTTAGCTCTCTTGCTGTTTTTGTTTTTGCCAGAGTTAGTTTTCTCCAAACATGCATATGTGTTTATGAAGACGATCTACTTTGGAGGCAAGAGATTGGGTGAGGGGATGAAAGTAATTTATAGGGTGGGCAGAAGAGAAGATATAGCTCTTGATGCTCTCCCTTAACGTTATATTCCCTTTAGATGTGCTCCTGCCTTTCTTCTTTTTCGCCATCTCCCTTTCCATCCTGAGGAATCTTCTCTCCAGATGTGAGGAGTGATGTGGGTTGGGACGAAGTATGGAGATGGGGTGAGGATGCTTGTGCAGGGGTGAGAGGTTGCATCCAGTGCTGTGCTGTGATGGGGAGCAGGGAGTCTCGCAGCGTCCCCCTACTCCTTCTACGTTGCTGTGTTCCTACATCTGCTCACTGCAATAGGTCCTGGGTCAGGCTGGGCACTGGAACTGGGACAAAAGAGGCAGGAAGGATGGTGTGAAAGGGAAGAACTTTTCACTGCTGGCTTAGCCCAGGTGGGAGCAACCAGCCTGGCCACAGGCCCAGGCTGCACTTTTCCTTTCACTCTGAGTGCAGGTGCAATACTGGCAGCTGCGGCACTGGACACAGTCTGCCCTCACGATGGGCAGGAGCTGAAGCTCTGTTGTGACAGAGTGGGCTTCTCCAGGAGGTACAAGTGAGGTATTGGTATGTTTTGCCTGTCCTGAAAGCACTTCATATCCTGGATCAAGGGCTGAGGGTGTGAGCCCCAAAGCTGTCATTGCTGAGAGCTTATGAGACCAATATCTTGCTCATCGGACCCATCTTAGTTGACATCTTCATTGCTGATCTGGAGGAGGGAGTAAACAGCATATTAATGACTTTCCCAGATGATGATAAAACAGGTTTTTGCCTGCCAGTAGGGATGCAGAAAAATAGCACAAAGGGAACTAGCAAGGTCAGAAAGATGGGTGGAAAATAACATAATGAGATTCATCTCAGGATAAATGCAAGCTAATGCACCTGGGGGCAATGTAATCTGAAGCACGTGGTCTGAGGGCCTGATGAGGGGCGGGGAAGGGACGGCACACACCATGAGATCGAAGTGTGACGGTAGATGGCATATCAGACGTGGGCTTGCAGCCTGACAGGGCCAGCAACAGAGACATCGTGATGGCAGTCTGTCAGCCTCTGCGTCCACCTCGGGAAGGCGGCACCTGGCATGTCGTTATTGGCAGAGCATTGGTAGGCGAGAGGCGGCTTTCAGCTGTGGATCTGCAGGGAAGGACCACGGGAGGCTAGGGAGATTAATTTATGAGCAAAGATTAAGTGCTAAAGGCGTGTAGCTTGGCTAAGTGGTGGTTTAAGCATGAGGACATGACAGGAATCCACTCACATGAAAGGTGCTCGAGGAGGAGGCCTCGCTGTGAGCAGTGCTGACCAAACAGGGTTGCAGGGAGCGAGAGGGGCAGGTTGGAAAGGGAAAATGCTGGCACTGGGGCAGAATGTCCCCATAGATGGGTCTATTAGAGTGGGAAGCCATCCGCAAAAGGAAATTTTTTGTGTGCCTGTTCATTTGGGACACCAAAAGTGAAAATGTTTTACTCAAAGCAAGCATGCATATTCTCTGGCGAACAGTGGGACGGGGCTTCAGGCCAGGTAATGATTTTCCGCTGGGAAGCTTCCTTTGCCTCTGTGACTCCTCAACCCAAGGTGACTGTGTTGCTTCTGTGCTTTTTTTTTTTTTCTCTCATCATTTACCTTTTCCCCACCTCTTCAGCAACATCTTTACTGGCCTCTCCAACATCTTCAGGCTTAGCCAAAGGCTTCTTAGCAGCATAAGCACATCTCTGCTTTGCTGTGTCAGAGATGGGGACTGGAGGCATGTCCAGGATGGGGACATCCCAGCCACGTGAGAGGGAAGTGATGACAAGGGTGGGAGAATCCAAGAGATCTGGGCTTGCTCTTCCTACAGCTGCCAGGTGCCACCTGCAGTACAGGTTGAAGGCACATGATTGCAGAGGCTTCAGGACAGATAGATTGCTTATCTTTATTTAATCCTGTGCTGGCTACACTGCTTTTTCCCCAGCGTCCTGTCCCGAGCAGGAGGAAGGATCCAAAATCATCAGGGTGGAAAAGGGGAGGCTGTCAGGCCCCTGAGCAAACCTGGCAGAGGGGAATAACATGTGCAGAGATAAGGCACAGCAATCACTCAGTGTACAGCTGAAAGGCAACAGGTTGCAGGCATCTGATCAGGCTGGGCAGCCAGGAGACTGTCTCTGGCGCAGGCTGCGGATGGCATGTTTGAAGGGCACGAGGGCACACTGGCACCTGTGAGCGGTGGATTTGGGTGCCATTTGAAATGCTTTCTGCTGGGTTCTGCCACGTCCTATTGTGTTAGGAGGTGCTGAGAGAATGGAGATGTAAAAATTCCTCTTTCAAATTAGCTGCTAATAAAAGTGGCCCTGTTTCCCTCCGGGTACTCGTACACCTCCACGCACATACGGGCAGGCAAGAACAGGCGCTGCCTCACATGAACAGGCAGAGAAACACGCTGATGCCAGATGAACATAAACAGAGAGGGAGCTGTGTACCACTAATTACATTGTGCCACTGCAAATGCTCAAAATGTGAAACCTGTATGACTAACGCATCCCCACAGCCAGACGCATGCATCAAAGATAACACGCAACCGGTGCTTGCTGTTTATAGCAACAAACAAATGCGGGCTCACAACCGCGTACAACAGCCCACCCCGGGAGCCACCCGCGCCACGCGCAGCTACCGGATGGGATCACCCACATGCATTCATAAATACGCCACGCAGCCAGAAACGTCCTTAAACGAGTCTGAGTTTGCCAGCAAGAGCCAGACCCTAAGGTGCTTGTGTCAACTTTCAGATGGACGTTTAGGAATGGTAAATAAATGTGTGCGCTGCTCTGGGTGATGGGACTGTCTTGCCCTCCCCTGTGATGCCAGCTGGAGGGTGTAGCTTTTGTTCCTCTTCTATAAGAGTGTCGTGGAGTGTTAGCAGGACAGAGCAGCTGCTGCACTTCCTGCTGCTTCTGAGTAACAGGTGAATAATCATGATGAATGGCCTGTAAAAAACTTATGTCCCCTCAGGATGGGAGGTGCTGTATACAAGTAAGGCTGCTCTTCAAGGAAATACACGCTGTGTTTGCATCTCGGCTCTGGGTCCCTCATTGCTATGAGTCCCATGTTGACCGTGCAAGCAGCGTGCAGGGAGGAAGGAACGACCCTGGGCTGGTGTGAGCTGGTGAGGGAAATGGGATTAAGGATGATGGTGGGGAAGGTGAACTCTGCAGATGCTTCCACGTGGGAGGGAAGGTGTCCCGCTGGGCTCTGGAGTGGATTGCCTTCAGCACTGAGATAGTGCTCTGGGGACCTCTCTCTAGTATTTCTATCTCCTATCTGGCTGCAAAACCTCTTGCAGTGGCAAGATGCAGTAGTCTCCCCTTTCTTTTCTGCACCCCAGAGGTATTCAGAAAAGGCTTGCATGAGCATTGCAAAGGTCTCATCATCCCTCACTTTCCCACAGTCGCTGACAACTCCTCTCTGCCCAAATCTCTGCAAGGGAGGATTGGCGAGGAGCTAGGAGACTGCTGCAGCTGGGGCATGATGCCTGCAGGACGCCTTGGGCTGGCTTGCTCAAGGCACTTTGGTTAACTGTGACATTAACAGACCTGGGATGCCAGTTACAGCCCTTGGGAGGGAGCATGTCTCAGCAGAGACCCCTCTAAGCAGCACATGCCAGAAGGTGACATTGGCCTTTGGGCACTGACACCCCCAATCTGAAGCACTTCCCCTGAATTGTGATGTGTCCTCTTTTTTTCTCTCAGTCTCTTCTGCTCATTAAGTCCACCACTTCCCTTGCTGTCTCAGAGCATCCTTCTCCCTTCTTCCCCAGTGGAGTCCATCAGGACCAGGTGCTTTCTCTGAAGTGAGGAAGGGCTGAGCCAGAGGCTGGCAGCTTCTCCTGTGCCTGCCAAGTCCATGAGCTCCCTGCCAGCACACGTGTCCGGGGCAGGTGTGCGCGCCGGATGCAGGACCAGCGGGGGCTTGGCTCAGGATGGTTGGTGGTGGTTTTAAATGGCCATTGTGGATGGATGGTGGGAGGAGGAGTGCAGACTCGAGACCTGTCTCTGGGGAAGGCTTTGGTGCAGGCTGTGCTGAGAGAGAAGCAGGAGATGCTGCAGGATCACAGATACCGTCCCTTCCCCTGTAAGGGAAAGCGCAGTTGGTGTAGCATCGTTCCTCCAGTGCTATGAGACTTTTGCAGGAGATTGTTTGTGTGCATTTGGGAGGCGTTTGAACAGAATAGAAAAGTCAGGGGTGGGGAGGATTTGATTTTCACTGATGCCTGCCACTGCAAGCTGGGAATAGGCTTGCCTCAACAAAAGGTTGAGAGGGAAGGATGTGCATCTAGCCCCCCCATAACCATCTAATTGTCCTTTTGCATTACTCTTGTCGCAGTAAGCAGCACTTGCACAAAAGAGAGGTTAGAGGCATCTCGAAGGCGAGTTCTGGAGCCTTATAATCCTGTTGGGTGTTACTGTCTTTTATCTAGGCAGGAGCCCTGTCTATTGATGCACGTTTTTCTGTGTATGCAGATGTGTGTGTGTGCCAAATTCATTCCTCTTGCTCATTTTGATATAAATAGGGCCTCTGTTGGGTTGAAATATAGTAACAGGCTCACTCCAAACAAGTTATACAGCAATGCTACAGCATGGGAAGGCCAATAATTGCAGTCCCAGAGAAAATATCAGCATTGCTTGAGTTGCAGCCTGGCGAAAACAGTGGAAATATATATTCCAGCCTCCACACCTGAGCTAGTAGTGGTGAGAACTCTGGATTTGTCTCTGGAAGGAAAACTCCTCCATTCCGCTTTGAAGTGGAGAGATGGGCTCTGCATAAAGAGCTCAGAAGTACCCCACTGCTTGGGTTTCCCCTCTCCCTCTTTTGACACAGTCTCATTGCTTAAGGTAAGAAATATGCTATGATCACAGGCTTGGGGTTGGTTTGGGTGACAGAGCAGGATTTAATCTCAGGAAGCTGAGGAGTATTACTGCAGGAGGGCAGCTGTCATTGAAGGACTGTATTTAGTTTCAGAACTTCCAAAGGGATTCACCTGACTCTGTGTCTGTATGACCTCTAATAAGTCACTCTGGGCTGCACAAATTGGAGTGATAAACTGCTCGTGATGTGGCCACTACCTGACTTGTGCAAGTGTGTTTGATGTGGGCAGAGCTGCATCCCAAAGTCCCAGCTGCATCTGGCAGTAGTGAGTTGGAGAAGAGGCCCTGAATGTTTGCTTGGAGGGAAAGCAGAGAAATGCTGATGAGGTTGTTTCTTGCATTCCTTTGCTTGGTTGTATTGTTAATTATCAAGCTTTGCGTGTCGCAGTTTGGAATTGTCATGCCCTCTTCAGCGTGGGTGCTCTGAGCACTGTAATAAGTCATTCCCCCTGGCTGTCCCTGCTAACCTTTCTCTTCTGTATTCTTAATGGGAAAGAAGCTGGGCTCAGCCACTGCATGTTAATAACCTGCAAGGGAGCCAGCACAGAGCAGGCAGTGGGGAGCTGCTAGGAATAGTGAATGGAAAAGGTGGTACAAGCTGTTGCATGGGTGCTCAGAGTTAAAAAACCTGTTGAAAGAGAAAACAGAAATGCTGGATGGTGGTAAGGATATGCTTCCACTTTTGTCACAGCCTCCCAGAACCAGTCAGGAGACACATACTTGTTTCTTTCCAATAGCTGCAGGCCTTTGGAGTAATGAATTCAAACAGTCTCTGTGCTATCCCCAAAGGGACACTATGTCTGCTTTCTAAACCTCTTCGCTTGCTGCTCTTTGTTCTGACAAATACCAAGCCTGGAAGAACAAGCAAAGCTTTGGATCAAAGCTCATGTTGAAAGCAGGGGACTGAGAGAACAGGGTGGGTAGGCAGAGCTCACAGGGTCTTAAGCAGGGATGATGGAGGACTACAGCCCAAGGCAGAAAGATTGGCCAGACCTGGTAGATGAGTGCTGTGGAGAGCACTGATGATCATGGACCCAGCAGTATGGGCATCAAAGGGCTCAAATACAGAGGGTGCAGCATGCCAAGAAGGCAGACTGGTGTCAGCAGAGACGTGTCTGGGCTGCGTAGTCCTAAAGTGGAGGGAACTGAGAGAACTGCTTAGGAGGACAACCTATGGCCAGCATGTGAGGAGATGAGGTCTATGCCATGGACAGACACATCCTTTCCTGCTGCTGCTGATTGCTTTCTGTAATGCAGTGTGTCTGAGGGTTCTTTTAAACCTGCACTCGGGATGCTTGAGCATGCCATCAAGGTGAAGGGAGGAAAGCACCCATTGGCCACCATCAGGCCACCACTGGGCAGCTGTTGGGCAAGCTCTCTTTACAAAGAACATTGCTGTAATACCCTTCCAAAGCTAGGTCTTGGAGTTTTTTTTTGTTCCCCTTGCTTTGAGCCAAATGGACAGCATTTGGCTTTGTGATTTTCCAGAATAGTGCCTCCATTAAATGCACTCAGACAGCAAAGTGATATTGTGTAGCACAAACATGGTGCTCTGCAGTACTTGGTTGCACAGCCACCACAAGACCTGTTCTTCTGCTCTTCCTGCGCTCACTCTCTGACTATTCTGCTTAGTGGAATAACTTTTGCAACCTGCCTTTGTGATGCTTCCACTGCCCTGGTTTAGGAGAGCCCCACAAGCTCCAGTAAAGGGTGCTGAGTATTTCGCCTGACTTCTAGCTTGTGTTACAACTCCTTGTTTGAATGAATGACTGTTCTGTTTGGGTGTGACATTCATTTGCCAGTGTCAGTCTGAAGGAGCCTGTGCCACAAGGCCAGCCCAATGTATCCCTGGGGTAGGAGGGGGCATGCCTGGGACAGCAGGGCTGAACCTGGAGTTGTCAGGGTATCTGTGTCATGTCAGGATGGGCCTGCACCACTCCAAACCGCTGTGCTCCCTTAAGGTGCTCAGACTGACTCCAAAAGAGTTGGCACCATCATCTGAGACGGTGCAGCACCACCTCAGGGTGTCTCAGGGGCTACGGAGGCATTTTAAAAGGTTGGTGATAGAAAGGGCTAGCTAGCAGAGTCTTGGTGGAGAAGGGGACTGTCAGAAAAGAGTTTTGTTTTAAATTGCTTCAGCACAAGATGCAACCATGGTTTATCATTTGTCAAAGCCATCAATCCTGCAGCTCTCCCCTGCTCTGAATGTGCCAAGAGAAAACAGACGTGCTGTGCTCTTGCTGCCGAGTCCTCATGGGGGTTTCATTTCTCTCTCTCCTCCTCTCCAGGGGTTCTCGCTTGTGGCTGGCATGGCAGAGTACGTCCCTCAGCCTCCCTCCACCTGGCTTGCAGGCCCACAGCCCCCTCATGCCTCTGCTGCCTGCCCACTAGAGCCCATGGATCTGGGGGTCTCGGAGCAGCAAACACCACCGGAACAGCTGCCATCCTCTCCAGAGTTCGGTGAGGATGAGGAAGTCACCTCCCCACCAGACCCTGATGTCCCCTACCCTGACTTGGCCCCGGTTGTCTTCTTCTGCTTGAAGCAGACCACAAGCCCACGGAACTGGTGCATCAAAATGGTGTGTAACCCATATCCTTTCTGAGCTGCCCCTTCCCCCTCCCCACATTTCGCTCCCTTCTGCCTCATCCCTCCCTCTTCCTGCTCTTCCCAGGGCACCTGGCAGGTAAGGAATGATGTTTCCTACATATTTAACAACCTGCTTTGTTTCTCACTTGTGTTTAAACAGAACCTCAGCTGTTTTAGTATGTGATCAAAAGAGCTGATCATGAAAGAGAGGACTTCAGAGAGCTGCTGACAGCCTTAGTCACAAGGAGCTGGGTGAGGGGCAAGGGGAGAGGTGAGGAGAGGTGTTTTAGAGAAGCCTGCTCTTCTCCTTACCAGCTCCTTTTTTGCCTCTGCCCTGGGTCAGAGAGGGAGTTGCCATGCCAGGAGCTTGTGAGCAGGCTGCCACAAACAGCAGAGGTGCCTCCTCTCTCTGAGCATATAGGTTTTAATGAGAGCTCATCTTGCCCTCGGTGAGGGAACCACCACTCCTGGACCTTGATTGCAAGGATACCTAGGTGACCCCTCTCCTTTCCATCTTACACATGTCACTCTCGTGATGATGTCTTGCTGCGATGTCTGGCCAGGAAAGAATGGGAGAATCTGTTCTAAGCTTGACACTGAGCCCCGTACACCCTGGGAGAGATCTGTGGAACATGAGCATGTCCTTCCTTTGCATGGGAGGTCAGCACACACCCGTGTCACCGCTCACACTCAGTGCCTTGATTGCAAGGAGGCCCTTGCAATGCACCAGTGCCAATGATGATCACCTACACAACTCATTAGCACTGAGGCTGCCAGGAAGCAGTGGCCTCTGTGACTCTCGAGACTGAGGCATTATAAAAAAACAAGTGGAAGGGAGTTGTTGTTCTTTGTACCACGGGACCCTTCATGGTGGGGAGGAAATGAAGAAGAAGATGAAACATCAGAGAGGTTGGTCTGAAGTTTTACTTGAGCATTTTCTGGCTAGAAATATCAAGTGATGTGGTTTTCCACCTGGAAATTTTATAGTTCCTGGTTAGGTGGATGTTATCTACAAGGATGCTTGTTATGGTTCTGATGTATTGGCTTCTAAGGTTGAATCTGAGTGTCTGGCCACACAGCAGAGACTCACAATATGTTTCCAAGAGTCTTTTCAACTTTCAAGAGCCAAACCCTGGCTGAAGTCTCAAGGTGCTGTTGACAATAACAGATGACCTTATGTGGCTGATGAACCTTGAGATATGTTTCAATTTTGAATGCAAGAAAAGGTTTGGGTTTCAGCTCTGAGATCTTGTCTTAAAGTTCAGAAGCCCTGAAAAAGATGTTTGCAGTCTCAAGCACAGGCTATGACTGAGAGCTTGTCAGAGGTTTAGGTTTTTTGCTTTCCTTGCAAGTGGCTGCTCCTTAAAATTTTAAAACTTCATAGTGAATTATGCATTGCTTTTCAGTCACTGTGTGTCTGCACTCGTTTTTATGTCCTGGGAATCTTGTACCAGCATGTGGTGGGCTCAGAGTAAAGCATGAGAGATTTGTGTCTCGATTAAAAGGCTGGATTCAGAGAATAAGAAGAGAGTAATAGCCTGTGTTTGGGATGAAGAATTGCTCTTGAATGAGGGAAGGAGGTTGTGGGGAAAGAAGAGACTGTGCCTATTTATGGCTAAAAAGTCAGTCAGAATTCCCATTAGTTTGGTATGTGGAAGGGTGTTTGCTTTAAGGTGTTGGAGCTGTTTCCTTCATGTTGGGTACTATATAGCCATGTTACTTTTGTTCTAACTCTCAGACGTGTGCTATTTCACTCTGAAAAGGACTTTTTCATAGTAAAAGCTATGGAAAGAAGGAAAAAGACTTATTCAGTCATCTATTGATGATATTACACCTGGCCACATGTGAGACCAGGCACGGAGGGGCAATGATGGGGCTGCTGGAAACCTTCTGAAAGGGTTGTTTCAGGTCTGTGATTTCAGCTCAGCTGTGTGAAGTTAGAAGATTGTTTGAAAAGCAAAGACTGTGGGGAAAGGCTTCAACTCCTTCTTTGATGCCCTCTACCTCTTCTGGTCCTCATTTTGAATGTATCATGCAGTAAGTAGTTCCTATAACTGATTTTTAAAAATGAGGGATTATTCTTACACCCTGAAGGTTTCTTTTAGGTAATCATATCTTCTTGGCATCACATTTGTTTTTTTCATAGTCTTAGAAATGGTACAGTTCCATGGCCTGGTGACAGGTCATTCACTGTGGTCTCATTCCTGGCTGATAAGCCCTTTTGTAAGGGATGCTTCTATGCAAGTCAAATTGTGTCTTCTAAGAAGTTCTATGCTTGTCTGCTGTTTTTCATCTGTTATATTGAGCTCTTGGGTCTCCAACATACTCGTGCCAAGCAAGGGCAGGCTGAGTCACGGTTGCAGTGTGACACCTGGCCTTTCCTGCAGATTCAGCAGAAAATATTGAGTATTAATTAAAAGCCTGTTAATCTTCTCATTGACTTTCTACCAGGCCAGAGCTTCGTGATCATTGTTATGGAAGCACTGTCAATGAGACTTAAAATGGAAGCTGTGATCGTTAAGGACTATGTAGCAATTTTTGTAAGCACAAGGTCATTAACCACCAAATTTCAATTTAGTTAATTGCATTTTACCTACTTAAATCCCCCTCCCCTGAAGATTATTTTTCCTTCCATGAGCAGTCCTGCAATTTTGTTATGTGCTATTAAACAACTGCCATATTCCTTTGCTGCAGTGCAGTAAGAGGAGACAGAATCACTTACATGCCTGCTTTAAAATCACTTCTGTATGCAAATTAGGGTATAATTTTGTAATGCTGTTATTGAAAAAGTTGTAGACTCTAACCCCCTTTTGAGATAGGGACTGTGTTCCATATGAAACTTGTGGTGCTTGTCCCCAAAGAGAGTATTTACTGTGCTTTTTGTTATTGTGCTATGTGGTGAAGAGGAGCCTGATACTTTGAAGTTAGGTGATTACATATTGCTGAGGTCGTTTTATACACAGTATAAATTAATACCTGAGTTGTCCTACTTTGTTAGTGATCAGATTGGGGTCTTTTTGATCCTAATTAACCTTGTCAGATACGGGTAACTGCTGAGTATGGAATGCATTGTACAGCTGGAGCCTGGCTTGGCTCGTGGTAAGTGTGCCTGTCAGAAAGGGGTCTGGCACGATGCAGCACAGGAGCAACCCACTAAAGAGTTTGTAGAGGTTGATTTCTGTTTTGATGAACAGGTAGAAGGTTGAGTTGCAGACCACAGAGCTATTGCAGCTACAATGTTAGCACGGTCAATATTTGAGGTATGGTTGTGAGAGGGGCTGTAAGATTTCTTTTTTTTTTCCTTTTCTGAAACCTCAACTTGATGTCAAAGGACTTCAAATTGAGCTCAGAGGGGAAAAAGGATGAAAAGTGTGAAAACATGTTTCCAAAACAACCGTGTAGCATTCATCTTATGAATTTATAAAGTGTTTGATACTAAATAAAGGGCATGCCACATGGTGCCTTACAAATGGATCCTGATGCACTTTCAAATTATGAGAGGATTACGACAGAGATGCCTGGATGTCTGCTTCGCTGTTTGACTCCTTGGGGTTCCATAAAGACTTCACACTTCATCCATCCCTAGGGTCAAACGCAATAGATTAGGTTTGTCCTTTGAGCCTTTCTTTAAAAGAAACTCTTTCCAGGAGGCCCAGACCTCCCTTTGCTGTTGTAGCTATAATATTGACATGACAGTGAGAGTTAAGAGTGAAGTGTGCCGTTAAAAGAAAAAAAAAATCAATGCTGAAACTGTAGCAGTAATGAGATGGGCTCTGCAGTTCACCACACTGTCATTTCCCTGCTTTTTGCTACATTCCAGCCTCCTTCCCTCATTTGCGAAGTGTGTCGGCCCTTTGGGCTTCTGTTTTGCTCTCAGGCAGTAAAGTGTTGTGTGTCCAGCTGATTTCAGTGATGTAGGAGCAATGGGTCATGTCCCAGTTGTGCAAAAGCTGTGTTTTATAGGGTGTTGAGCAGGGTGACTTCCAAAAACAGCATGACTGCTTGTGTATACTGAGGAGCTGCCTTGTAGCTCACTAGCTACCCTCCAAGTAGAACCTGTTTCTAGAAGTCCTACCAGGCTTCTGAGGCTACATTTCCTGTAACATGTCCTGGCAGCTGTATTGACTTCGACAAGGAAACAGAACCATCCTTGGGCATATTGATGGGGAACTGAGAACCTACAGATTTATTCCCCGTCTCTTCTCTGGCTGGTGCCACAAGTATCATTTACGTATGAGCCAACTGAGCATAGGATGGCTGTTGCTGGCAATAATGGTGTTTCATGTTGGCACTGCCCTATGGCAGCAGAGTGGAGAATCAAACACCGGAGAAGTGGAGAAAATGATGTGTGTGTGGATTGGTAATTGATAGTTCTCTTGGTGACACTGAGCAGGCGACACCACGGTGTGTGGGGACCCTGTGCTGCCAAAACCATCTTGTCAGTGACTCAACGTGGCTGAGGGGTCAACAAATCCGTTGCTCATTAAAAAGCTTTGGATGAATAGGTGTGTTACGTATTACACACTGGTCATATACCAGTCTGGGCAGTTAGTTTTTGTGTGAGTGAAATTCTGTGTAGATTCTGTAGTATATTGTACTTGTTTCTTTCTTGAGCTGTTTCCTTGTGTGCTGTTAAATCTTATATGCGGTCTGTATGCATAACAACTGGATATAGTTAGTTAATAAGTGAATGGCAGCTTCATTTATTGCAAGTTTTGTAATAGTTGATGTTTGTCTTAAGGCCTGAGCTCCTCTAGTTGTCTGATGAGGTTTATTTTTCTTTACATGTGTACACTTAGTTGTGTGTGTGTGTATGCATATCTATCTATCTATCTATAAATAAATATATAAAAATAGTAGGTAGAGAAAAGCTTGGGAATGTGACCAGAAGGTGTAGTAATATATCAACAATTGAGTGGCTTATGAATTTTAAGCAGCATTCATCATTTTTGCGTTCCTAGGGAGCATGGCTTTCCACTCCTGGGGTCCACAGTATCAGCTTTTATGTGCATAGCTGGAAGATGCTAAATGTGTATGTTATTCCTGCTTCTCAATTTTAAAGATGGATCTCTCCTGTCTCTCCCTGCAAATCTAGCTCTGAAGACAGGTTGAAGAGTCTGGCACTTATTTGAGGGCTTGTGATAGCTTTGTATTGTTCTAGGTAATCAGGCAGATGCTGTTGCTGTGCCTTGAGGAATGGATTGATTTTTGCTGATTACACAGCTCTCCAGCCAACAGATATATCTGTATACCCAAGATCCAACAAGTGCCAGAGTTTTTTTTCTGTAAGAGGTTATCTGACCTCTCTGCACTCCACAACACTCAAAATCAAATTTACAGTTGCTCCTGTTGCATGGGAAACTGAGCTATTCCAGTGGACATGCAGTGTCGGTGGCATCAATGTTCCCCTGGGCATGTGCTGAATGCTTTTCAAACTGTAGAAGGGGGAAAACCTGTTTTAGATTCTGATGGGTTTTCTGCTGCTCTGCCAGGGCCTCTACTGGTGGAATAAAGTTTGCTATTAGCAAATAAGGGTGGCTTTTAATAAGCCAATTGTCCATAAACTTGATTAACATTTAAAGGCAATGCATTTGCTGGGCCAGCACAGCCATCTCCCCAGGACCAATCTATTCTCAACTACTCTCCTCCTTTTTTATGTTAACAGCATGCTTTAAAAGCAGACTTTTCCTATGCCTGTGATCTGACCCTTAATTTCTCTCTTAATTCTCCTCTGGGAAGCCCTCTGGGCTTCACCCTATCTAACTGCACCTGTCTGAAAACCAGACATCTGTAGATATTTGACAGGTTGCCATCTGTAGCAAAAAAATCAGTACACTTAACCCTTCCCTTCAGAGGGCTTTCTGGAGGTGCTTATTATTTCTTCTTTACTAAAGAGGAAGTTTTGATAGCAGGCTGCAAGGATTGCTGGCTAGCATCCTGGGCTGCCTTTAGGATATTCATAGAATCACAGAATGGTAGGGTTGGAAGGGACCTTTAGAGGTCATCTAGTCCACCCCCCCCACAGAAGCAGGTCCACCTAGATCAGGTCACATAGGAACGTGTCCAGACAGGTCTTGAAGATCTCCAAGGAAGGAGACTCCACACCCTCCCTGGGCAGCCTGTGCCAGGGCTCCCTCACCAGAACAGTGAAGTAGTTTTTTCCTATGTTTAAATGGAACTTTCTGTGTTCCAGCTTCATCCCATTACCCCTTGTCCTGTCACTAGATACAATAGAAAAAAGAGATGCCCCAACCTCCTGACACCCACCATTTAGATATTTGTAAATATTAATGAGATCCTATTGATGCTGTTTGTTTCCCCAGATGCTATGGAGGAAGGCAAAAGGAAAGACAGGGAGCAGGTTTAGTTCTGGAAATGGTGCAGTCTCAACATTTCAGTGTTTCCACAATAAACAATTGGGCAATTTTAGTTTCATGGGAGGAGGGGAAGGCACACCATCTCCCTGGACTGGGAAGAAGTAGATCTGTCAATTCCAGTTTCTTTCATGGGATAGAAATCCCATTTCTTGGTTGTGGTTGGTAGGCAGAGGCAGGGAGAGCAGGATAGAGCTCAGAACCTGCCCAAGTAGCTGGGAAGGAAGCTGCCTCTGCAAAACTGGTGACAAGGGAGTGTCGTTACTGTGGGTCATTTGATGTGTAAGATTGTGATGGGAAGTTTAGAGGGATCATTTGCACAGTCAGACATGGTGTAAATAGAATTTAAACTTCTGCTTTGTCATTAGTAGCACACAAGGGATGGATATGTTTGAAGGGGATTTGCATGCTTGTGATCTGTAAGAAATTGGCTGGGTTGTGTGTATGAGAGATGTACGCAATTCCAGGCAAGTAGGCAGACGTAAAGGGATGAGGTCTAAATTTGGCAGGCTTGCAAGCTGGCTCTAAGCACAAATGCTGAGACAGGATATCTTACTGCCTCCCATCGTTTTAGCTTAGTCTCTGGAGGGTTTTATAGTGAGAAGTCAAAGATCATGTTTTGGAAAGGAAGCAGGGCAACAGCACATGCAAAACCAGAGCTCCGACTGTCTGAGCCTTTTAATGTCCATAAGGCCTAACAAAATTGGAAATAAGGTTGAAAAAATTCTTTTTGCATACCTACTGCCTTCATGCAAAGCTCTGAGCATTTTCCTAGTTGCTGAAAGATGGATTCCTATGGTTGGAGGAAGGGCTAACTGCAAAATACTGAGAGGAGACTCTGATTTAGGAGAGAAATGTTTCTTTTTTCAGTATATATGTTGTAGTGGCTCGTTTCCCCAGTACATGCCAAAAGCAATGACAGACCTGCTAATACCTCATACCTTGATGCTTCAGGAAAATGGGGCTGGGACTCTTTGCTGCAAAAGCATTTTGTGAGGTAACTCGATATGGTCTCTGGATTTCTGGTCAATGGATGCAGAAGGTTTGGGTAAGCAGGAGGGAGAGAGTAAAGATAAAAGTCACATCCTTGTCTGATATAAATCAATGCTGCTATACCTAGTGAAAATGGACCTATTTGCACCAGCTGTTGCTCTTCAGGCTATGATGGGAGGATTGGTCTTGTCATTTAGAGCACAGTGTTATCCAGTGCAGACCTTGTGGTTTGTGCAAGGCTGGGCGGGGGGTACCTGCTAGTGTCAGATCAAAGGAGAGGTATGATGTTCTCTGCCCAATGCAGGGATGGAAGCAGTGCTCCTTAGGGGGACCTCCACATCCCTCCAAAGTGTGTTGCAGAACAGAAACAAACCCTCCTTCTGGAGCATATTGTGTTTATTCACTGGAATATATTTTGCCTTGGAGGTAAGAACCATTTACTCTCTGAAAAATGGTCAGTTTGCCTTTTTCAGCCTTTGTGAACACTGGAACAAAGCATGTGAGGGAGACAGAGGGGGCTCTTGAAGAAATGGAAGGAGCAGTAAACATACTCATTTTGAGTTTAGGACCTATAAAATACTCTGACCAGTCTACTGATTGCATGTTCTAACATAACAATGTGAATTAAATAATGCAATTAACCACTAACAAATTGACCAGCTGTCTATTTGAGGACTTGACACTCTTCCCACCTCAGACTATGGGGAAGGGCTTGCAGCCAGTTGAATTTGCTCTGTGTTGTGAGTGTAGTACTTGACCATTCCTCACTTGAAGCAGCTCTCATCAGCAGAGTTGCAGCTCTTCTGCAGCAAATGGCCTGCAGCTGGTCCCAGGATGATTAAGAGGAAAGGCTGTGTGAAAAACTTGGCCCATTGCAGACCTATGAAGAAAACAGGAGCAAAGAGTCTGCCAAGTTGTCAGCCTGTAAGCTGGGAAGATCGTTGTAGTTCCAGAGAGATGCTGTCCTTGGAGGATGAACACGTAGGAAGGCTGCAGCGTGCTGGAAGATGAACCAAACTCAAGCTTGCACCTGCTTCTGTGCTTACTTTACCCACTGGTTCTGGTTGGCCCAGCACACCTTGGCTAGCCCCTTCCTTGAGTCTCTCATGCATCCCCATGCCACCGCCTCTCTTGTGCTTCACTGCCTGCCACAGAGTAGGGGAGAAGGAGGTCCTGTTTGAAGTGTGCTTCTCTGAAATGGAGTTTGCGGACTCTTGCTGGTGGGAGGCGGCAGCAGAAAGCAGTCTGAGCAGTGGTGGGATATGCTACCAGGCTGTTTAGAGGGATGGATCTATTTGACAGGCTTGCACTGCTCTTGGTTGCTGCTGCTCCTTGGGCCATGGGTTTGCACTGTGCTGCTTCACGACAGCTGTGCTGCCCCATGAAGGAGCAGATGCTGATACCTCCCATTCCTGGAGAGGTGCACTGGGCTCCACTGCAAGCATCATTTCAGGAGAAGCTTTGGAGGTGGTAACAGGCTAGTCAAAGGGGAATGATTTTTGTTCTGGCTGCAGAGGACGGCAAAGTTGTGACCAGCAGCTAGGGAAGGAGGCTGAGATGAGCAGGGAGGGCAGCTGGACTTGTGGAAAAAAAAATGAGATGAAGCATGATTATGAAGACGTAAGACAGCAACTGATGAGGAGTGATAAGCAAAGGTTATCTCGGGTGGGAACAGCTACTCCAACACCATGCTGCAAATCCCTGCTGAGCTTGGCGGGCGTCTCAACAAATCCTTGTAATCAAGGGTATCAAAGGAGTCCAAAAGATCTGAGAGAATCAGCGTAAGTGCTTGATCTTTATTGACTGCCATCAAGGACTGGTGAAGTGAATAAGGAAGGTGGTGTGATGGCAGTGTGATACTCCTGCTAGAAGACCCACACAGGTGTTTGGATGGGCTGATTGGTCTGGGGACTGGAGTTTAAGTGCAGTGCTGTGGTTGGAACAATTTTTACCTGCCCAGGCCTGACTCCAAGGTCAGCTGGTGGGGCTGAGGAGCTTAGCTCAGCCCTCCTGCCTGAAGGATGCCCATCCCTGCCTTCCCTTTATCCAGCCTTCTCCCTGTCTATGGCATCAGTACAGATCAGGAGAGAGGAGGGTCTTCCCTTGGGCAGGGTGGGGGATGCACAGAGCTGTGATGTGGGTGACCATCTGTCCCCTGAGACAATAATGTCATTTACACTGCAACTCATCCAGGAGGAAAGAGAAATCTGTCCTCACTAATGATGCAAAACCACTCTTTTTACTTATCCTTCCTGTAGTTTCTCTCCCCTGGTCTCCTCTCATCATCTCTTACTGTCCTCGAGTCTATAAAAGCTACTGTTCCTCCCCCTCCCTCAGCCCTGTAACTCCTCCAGCAACCCCTCCTGTGACTAGCCACCCCGTCTCTCCCCTCTCCTTTCTCCATCTGTGGCAGTCTGTCATTTTTCCCTTTCCATTTTTTTTCCCCCTTCCCTTGCTGTCATTCCTGGGTTTTGCTGCTAGCAGCCTGTCTGCATTGATTGCCTCTGCCCTTGAATGGGCTCTTTCTGTAAAGTACCTTTCTTAGCTGGTATCATGGGCAACAGGCTTCCTGGCAGGAATGGTCAGGAGATAAAGGGAGAATCTGAAAGCAGGATTTAAACAGAGAATATAACTCATTGGCTTAGTTAGAAAAGGGGAAATGGCCAGAGCTCTGCAGATGTGCAGGAGCTTACCTGTAAAAGCAGCAGATTTCCATGCTCTGAGAAGGGAATTGTTACATGGTGAGATGGGATTGCAGCTTCCTCATCCTCCCATGCTGTTTCCATTTCCATCTAGAGTGCTTTATTTCCAGTCTAGGTGAACAGCTATTCACCCATGCCCTCCAACATGCAAGTGGCATCCTTCACATCTCTATCCCAAGCTGTCAGTGTGCAGTAGTTCTGTGCTTGTCACAGGATGATAGGGTCCAAGGATGCATCCCCTCTGAAAGCAGGGGCAGGGTACTAGCAGGTGAACATCCCCTGGGCTAGCTTGGGTGAGATTTCCTACTGGAACAGCTGGTCCCGGTCCTCTCTGGCAGGTAGCTGGCTCTCTGCTAATCCCTGCTCACCAGAGCTGACTCCTGTGGGCAGATGCAAACAGCTACAAGCTCAGCATGCTGGCTGGGAGCTGCATGGCTGCAGTCTCCTGGCCCTGTGCCCCAGCTTGGAAGCTGGGCAATGTGCTTAAGGGTTTTCTTACAAAAGTTGAACCAACACTGCTGCATCAGCCTTGTTCCTGACCCTCAAACCTTTGTGAGAGCTGTTTCATCTTTAATAACTCGGCTTTGTTTATCACTGCCTCCCCAGAGCAGCATAAATGCTGAAATACCACAAGGGCTTTTGGGTTGCTTGTAGCTTGAAGTAACTGGATGTCTTGAGAGGCAGAGCGAACCAAATGTACCTCTTGTGGGATTTCAGCTCTTTAAGAGTCACGGATGAGAAGGGCTAACATCACTACAAATTCATCCAGGAGAAAGCTGCTGAATCCAGTGCTCATAATGCTAGCTAAGAGATTTGCCTCCACAGGCAAGAAGGGAAGGAATGGGAAGAAAACACATGGTAAAATATTAACTTCCCTATTGAAATAGGCCATTTGTAACAAACAACAGCTGTTCTGTTTTGTGGTGTGGAAGAGGCAGGAGCCTTGATATTTGAAGGTGGAGAAATATTTTTGTCCATGCAGAGGGTGATAGTCTCTCAAGTCAGAGATCCAAAATCTCTGCTTGTTTTCCAAGCCCTGCTTGTTGTTTGGGAGCCCAGGAAAACACCATGATGGTGTATGTGGCAAATCTGCCTTGCTCCATAGTTCACATACCCCACAAGGATGTTTCCTACATGTATCTGTATCCTGCATCTTGCTTCTCAGCCAAGAACTTGGCACTCAAGTGAGGTAACAAGTCCCTCTATGAATACAATGTCCTTATTTTCTCCAAAATGTACTACAGATCCTTTACCAGCCAGCTAGCAGGCATTGTTAGCAAGCACTGTTATCAATAATTAAGATAAAATTTACTTAAGGAAAGTATGCTTTGTGATGTATTACAACTTCTATGTCATTGGTTTTGCTTGCATATTTACCCACTCATGATGTAATATTTGCTTTGACTCGATCTCCTGGCTTCAATCTGGGAGGCTCTGCTTTGTCCATATGTGAGATTCAGGCCAGGCCTTGAAAGTGTTTGTGTCATAATTTAATTCTATTAAAAAAGACACTCTTATAGAAGTGCAATAGTAATAATGTATTACCTGTGGTACTGCCTGATGTTCAATGCTGCTAGCCAGCTGTGATATTTCTTAAGGATGATTTTTTTTTTCCTTCTTCCTCTTTTCTCCATACTTCTTGACCTGCTGTTTAGCAGCCTCTGTGCTGGTAACTACTCGTGTTTTCCTATCTGGAGCCCTCTTTGGAAACAGGATTTTAGTGACTGGAGAAGGCACTAGATGGTAATCCACTTGTTTTATACAGGAAAAGCCTTTGGAGGCAGCAGAATTGTCACTGTTTCCTGATGGCATTTTGTTTATCTCATGCTACAGCTTCATAGTTTTCATTATAGATTGACCCTATTGTCTTTCCTTATAGGTGAACTCCTGATAGCACGTGGCTTCTTCCTTGCTGGGTGCTGAGTAATGTTTTTTTGCTTCATCAAGTGCAAGGTCCTGAACATGGTTTGGGGCAATCCCAAGCAAAAATACAGATTGATTGATGAGTGAATTGAGGACAGCTGTGAGAAGGACTTGGTAGATGAAAAAATGAGTATGAGCAGGCAAAGTGTGTTTGCAGCCCAGATAGCCATGTTCTGGGTTGCATTAAAAGAAGAATGATCAACAGGTTGCAGGAGGTGATTCTGCCCTTCTACCATGCTCTTGTGAGACCCCACTTGGAGTACTGCATTCAGCTCTAGGACCCCCAATATAAGAAAGATGTCAACCTATTAGAACAAGTCCAGGGAAGGGCCATGAAGATAATCAGATGGCTGGGGCACCTCTCCTGTAAAAATCAGGCTGAGAGAGTTGTTGTTGTTAGGCGTGGGGAAGAGAAGGCTCCAGGGAAACCTTATAGTAGCCTTCCAGTACCTTAAAGGGGCCTACAAGAACATCAGAGAGGGACTTTTTATAAGGGAATGTAGTGATAGCACAAGGAGTAATGGCTCCAAAATGAAAGAGGGAAGATTTAGATTAGATGTTACAAAGAAGTTCTTTGCCCTTCCCTGGGAGTGTTCAAAGCCAGGTTGGATGGGGCATGGAGCAACTTGGTCTAGTGGAACGTGTCCTGGCTCATGGCAGAGAGGTTGGAACTAGGTCATCTTTTAGATCCCTTCCAACCCAGGCCATTCTATGATTCTAACATCTCTGAAGTCACATGGTTCATGTGAGGGCCACGCACACAAATGGATCCAGAGAAATGGAAGGCTTAGTTTTCACTGTTACTTGAGGTGGTAATGTGTTTTTCTAAAGCTCTCCAGCCTAGTGGAACGTGTCCTGGCTCATGGCTTGTAACATTATTGTAACATTCTTTTTATCTCTTAATGAAATATTAATTTGAGGATTGGAGAGACAAGGACCAGGCAAAAAGCCTGGAAAGATACTGGAATTGGGGGACTAAGAAGCCCAGGAAGAATATAAGTTACGTAATCTCAAAGGTTGGAAAAGACCTCAAAAGATCACCTAATCCAACCCCCCTGCCAGAGCAGGACCACCTAGGTCATCCAGGAATTCATCCAGGTGGGTTTTGAATGTCTCCAGAGAAGGAGACTCAACTTGTCTGGGCAGCCTGTTCCAGTGCTCTGTCACCCTCTCAGTGAAGAAAGAATGCTCTCCTTGTATTTCTTTGGAACCTTTTATGTTCCAGCTTATACCAGTTGCCCTTTGTCCTGTCACTGGACATCATTGAGAACAGCCTGGCTCCACCCTCCTGACACCCACCCTTTGTGTATGGTCAGGTAGCCAACACAGAGCTTGAAAAGCTTATTGACCAGATTCCTGCTCAGCATAGAGGAGGGACTTAAGGAGTGATGGCACGAATGAGCAACCTGGAGAAAGGAGTGGGTGGGCTGGGCAAGACTAATGGAGAGGCAGGTAATCAGAAGCAGGGGAGGTGGCGACCTTGATGAGAAGAAGCTGTCTGAGAAAGCAAAGGGTAGCACAGTGAGCCTAAGTGGAGGCAAGCTGGCAGGGCCGGAGGGCTCAGTCTGCAGTGAGAATGAGTGGGATCCGAGCATCCCATATGGAGTTGGTGGGGTGAAGTAATCTCACTGTCTCAGAGCCTGCATGCTTTGCATTCCTGCTTATTTCTGTTTTGCTGCTGTCAGCAGACTTCTGTAAGGTCCAGTGGCTAAATCTCTGTCTTTACCGAATGCCATTCCTCCCTGTGAAAGCTGAGGTCCTGTGGAAAAAAACACATGAACATGCAAGGAAAGATTGTCTTGTAAAGGAAGTGTGGAGAGGGAGAAACTGAGGTTCCACATTCATCTTTAATTCTGTCTTAATTTCTTGTACTGAGTCATATCAAAACAGTCTCTCCTGAGCATATTCCAAGTAGATTTTCTTTTTTCCATGGCAGCTGCTGATCTGTCCCCATTTGGATGGGTTGTTACAGAACGAACAAAGAGGGTTTTGGAGGCTGCCCTGCTGCCCAGTGGAAAAGCAGTGTTTCAGAGCAACCAGCTACAAGTGCTAGTCAATGCTTCCCCCTGCTCCCCTCATTGAATGCTTCTGCACAGACAAAACTTTTTTCTTCTTTTTGCAACTGTTGAAATTACTAAAAGAAAAAAAATAATCATCATACCTGCTATGGAAGTTCCAGCTCAAGCTGCTAGTCAGATCAAGCAAATGAGACTGGGTGTTGGAAAGGAGTTTGGGGTAGGATTAATTAAAATTAGCATTATCAGTGTAGCTGCATGCAGCCCTTCTGCCATGTAGTTCAGCTCTCACCGAAGCCTCAAGTTTCCCCTGCAATACAATAATTAGCTATTAATGTAGATACTTAAAAAAAACCCACCCATTCCTCCTCCAGAGAACCATAGCCCGAGTTTTTTTTCAAAGTACAGAATTAATTGCATCCCTCCATGGTATCTTTGAGGTGCTGTTATTTCTTTAAAATGAATCTCCAGCATATTGTGATATGTCACACAGCCTTTAAATATCCAATAGCTTTTTAACTTCTAAAAATCTATTTCACACTTAGTGGCATGCCTGTAATGCATTTTCTGGAATGTGTGGCAGATGTCTGGGGAAACTGTGTTTTCTCCCATATGGGGGTTATTTTACTGAAAAATGAAATAGGATTGGCACTTCATTGATTCCCTAGAGCTGTCACATCAGGGATTCTCTAGCAGGGTGTGAGACATGAATCCAGATCATAGGTAGACTGTAGAAGGCAAAATGTGCTCCTTTCCCTGAGTGAAGGGGAGTGTCCCGTGGAAGGGACATCCTTTGAGGCCTGCAAGGGTGAGAGAACAGGCTGTGGAAGTCTGCTCTAGGATATCCGGCCCTATGGGACATTTCAGCATGCTCTCAAGGTATCATCAAGCGTGTACTTAGACCTTCCTCTCAGGAGAAGGAAGGTGACAGCTTCAGTTATTTCCTGACTCCTGTGACTTAGGTCCTGTGACTTAGGTTGGGAACTAAGCTAGGACTTCAGATTGGTTGACTCTTCCTAGAAGGGGTCATAAATGCCAGGGGCTGCAGTTGTTTTGGATATCAGGCCATGATTGCATGGCTGCGGTTTAGGGACAGAAAGGAACCTGTCATCACTGCATTGGCCAATGATATCTGTGTTTGCAGGAGTCTGATTTCTGTTTTGACTCCCTATTTGAATGTGACCTTTTTTCCCCTTGTGCTACGGTGAATCATGTCCATGTATTTTCTTTTTCCTGTTCTCCATAGACAGTGAGACAGACTGAGCACTGTGCTTGGGGCAAGCTCTTGTGTGCATCATCAGAGGGAGAGGCAGGAGAAGGAGGTAGAGCAGAGGAACTACTGCAGGCCCCTGAAGCTAGTGCCTGTGCCAACATCTCCCTTTTGAGACAAACGTAATGGAGATAAACACCAGGTGTCTCCGGAAGTGTAGTTAAATGCACCAACAGTGTCCGTGTTTTGTCATGTTGGAATAGCTGAGTCTTTCTTCCAGCTTTACATTTCAAAAGATTGTCTGTGGCATTTGGCCCACCCCTCTTCTTGCACTCAACCTGGGAGACATGTTCCTAAATTTCTGGGCAGTGAAAATGCCCAAGGCTTATTTGGCTGTAGTAGCAGCCAGCATGTCCTCATTGCTGGTATCTGTGGGCACAAGAGTACTGCTGTCGAGGCATTTCTGGGCAGAGCTTCCAAGGGATGGAAAAGTGTGACCTTGGAGAAAGCAGGAAAGTGCTGGATATCACTTGAAACAGAGATGCAAGCTGCTGTGTTTCTGTGCATAGGAGAGGGGATGAGTGTCTGAATGACCTGGGATGTTCCCCATAGGACAGAGGATGTCTGTGGTCCCATCAGTGAAAGCAAAGTTGTCAGGTTAGACAGCTCTAGCAAGAAAGAACAAAAGTGATTATTTCTTGCCCAGGCCACTTGACTTTTCTGGGTATTCTTGAGTGTGATTAAGCAGATTAGTGTCATGGGTTTGAGACTTTGTCTTGTACCTATGGCATTTCCTTTTCTCATTTGTGTGTATGAAGGGTCTCCTCATCCATTGCTGTGACACTTCTCCCCACTGGATGCAGGGTTATTCTTTTCTGTTTGTCAAGATTTTCGTGAGTCTCAGCTGGCTTTTCAGGAGAAATTCCCAATAGAGAATCTGGTGCAAAATCTTTACTTGGTGGGCTTAATAGTTACACCTGGGATTATTGCAGCCCACTGAATGACCTCTTCTGAGATCCTGCCACTTCCCCAAATAGCAGCGAAGATTTTTATTTATAGTCTTAACTCTGCACCCCTTCCCCACTAACTGTGCTGCTTATGCTTGGTGCCCTCAGGCACTTAGCTACACGCTTGTGTTTGGAAATTGCACGGAGGCCTCAAATGCACTATCATGAGATTGTTTCAATCCCATTCCCCCGCCCTCCTCAACACGGGCACACTGAGATGCAGGCTGGCAGATAACTCTCATGGAGTCAGCGTGGCAAAAACCTGTGTGTGTGCAGCAGTCAGACTGTCAAAATGCACTCAGAATTGGACAGAAGAAAGTCTAGGAATTGTTACTGCAACATATATGTTGCCTTTATGTTATTACCTCTCAATGTGTATGGTACAAACACAATAAATATATAACTAATAGTGATAGAGTTGCTACATAATAGATCATCTAAATGAGTCCTTTATTACTCTAATTTATATGCATCTGTATCAATCAGAGGCATACTCACCATCCTCTTGCTGTCCCTGAAAGATACAGGAGGATTAGAAGACATTTGCATTGATGAGGCTTAGGTAAATATTTGACCTACTGGTGAGTTCCTCTGCAATTATCCCTAGGAGCGACTTGCTGTGCCTTCCCTTGTGCATCTGGCTGATGATTAGACGGATACAGGGAAAAGGAAGGCCTTTCCCTTGGTGTTTAAAATCCTGAGGGGACCTAAAAGCTTTTGACTGGAAAGGGAAAATTTAACTTGGTGTTACTGTTCAAGATGGAAAGACCAGAGCTATGATGAGAGAATAGAGGTTGCTGTATTTTGGACCATCTGTAGGCCACTAGTAGGGGAGGATGGTGACTGAAATGCATCAGTTAATGACAGTTAAAGTCTGTGGACTCCCAAATGTGGCTCAGGTGTGTTGAGATCCCAGTGTAAACTCCCAAGAGCAAGGAACTTTGTGTTGGTGGTGGGAGCAGCATATTGCCAGCTGAGCAAGAGGTGTGGTTTTGTTTAAAAATGCAACGTGCTACAGACACTGGGGTTCATACCCAGGAAATTATTTGTGGGCTTGTGATGGGAAGGCCCTATTTTGGCAGAGGTGAGGCATGGGACTGCCCCTGCTTGCTGGCTGCATGCTAGGTGGGCTGATCCTCCAAAGATGCTGGGCTCAGTACGGATAAGTGCTCAAGTGTTTGAGCCATATCTGCTGTGGCTAAAAAACTGGCACTGTTCACTGACTTCCAGAGAGCTCTGCTTTTTAACCTCAGTTCAGAGCCTCTTAGGTTTCTCAAACTGGAATATAAATCTTAGAAGTGGGAGCAAGCTCTCTTGTGCAAGACTCTGGCCATCTTTCTTGTTTTGGTCATAAAGCATAAAGGATAGTCTTTGCATCTATGCTGTTTTCATGCTTCTGCTTGAGCCAGGCACTTATTGAAACAAAATGAACCCTAGTTGGCAAGTTGAGTTTGAGTTTCAGCTTCATGTGGCTTGTGCTTTGTTCATATAAATTTTCCTTTCCCCCCAAATGCTTGTACCTCCCTCCCCATCCCCCAAACAGAGAGGCAGCTGTTAAGTTGTCATTCCTCTGCTTTCATGAAGGCCAGGTGGGAAGAGGAGACAAAGCAGACTATCTTCTACCTTCTCATCTGACTGCAGGGGGAGAGCTGAGCTCCTGGAGGAGCCTGTGCCTGTGAAAGGGTGGAATGTAGCTCTGGGGATGCTCACACAGGTATTGCTGGAGAGGAAGAAGGGGAAGGTCCAAGAGAAGAGGCAGTAGCAAGCACAAGTGTTGTGGAGTTTCCCAGTTTGTGTGCTTCACTGGTCTGCTGTGTGTCTGCCCATCTGTGGAAAAACTGCTAGGCAGGACCTCCTGGGATGACTAGGCAGACTGGAGTATGGAGAAGGCTTGGGAAAGAAGATCTAGGGAATAAGATGAGGCAGTGCATTAGTGCTCCTAGGAACTGGTATGTCTTTAAAGCTGATGTGTTGCCATGGAGTGTGCCTGGCAGTGAAGTTCCCTTGTTACTTCTTTAATCCCGTTCAGGCAAAAAAGAATGATGAGGAGATTAAAAACATGCAGTGTGAAGGCACTCCACCCTCCTGCTGCAATGTGCTCTCCTTGGCCTCACACCCTCCACTGCCTGGGCTTCTCTGCAACTTGCTCCCCCAAACAGGTTGGGTAAAACATCTTCCCTGATACCTGCCAACCTAGTCAAATGTGTTGCTTTTCCACACTGTGAGAGCCCGGGAAAGCATCTGCCACAGCTTCTGTGTGAGCAAGAAAGAAGGGAGGGAGAAGGGATCTTTCTGGGAAGACAGGAGTGCAGTGCAGGACTGGAGACAGTGGGACTAATGGTTCTAATGGAACTCCCACTAAGGTAAACAGGAGCAGAACTGGGTTGGTGAAGGTCTGATGTTACTTAACATGGTCAACAATGACTGAAAAGGAAGCTAATGGTCCTGTAATGGAAATGTCAAGAGATCCTTGACTGTGAGATACTATAGGTATCGTGACTTAGAGTAGTAGCAAGGAAGGCACACAAGATGAGGCTTTAACCTTGTTCATCTTGCTGAGTTCTTTGGCTCTTCTATAAACTCTTCTCACCATCATCCACCTTGTGTTGCCTTGTGACCTACCCATCTCTGGACCTCCTACCTGCTGGTGCCTTTGCTGGCCCTGACTTAGCCTCTTAGCTGGAAAAGCCATGCTGTCACCTATTGCAAGGTGCTGGGGACTAGCTCCATTGGATCTCACTAGCCTTCTCATGCCTTGCCCACCAACATGTTGCTCACCCCAGTCCTCTGATTGTGGCCCAATATCTCTACCTGGTACTTACTGTGGTGTTTTTGTCTCTAGCATCTGCTCCAGTACAGGAGTCCTGGTACAGCCAGAATGGCTGTTGCTCTGTCTACAATCATCCTCCAGCTCCATCTGCAAAATCACTCCCTTTTCTCACTTTTTTTTTTTGACAGGGAAACAGTTGAGCTACTACTTCCTCAGCATCTAATAGAGGGGAAATAGTCTCTAAGGAAGGAGTGAAAGGGGCAGTGAGTATAGAAGGAGAAGTAGTTGCTGTTCCTATGACTGTCCTATGGCTCATAAGCAGTTCAGATGAGGTGGAGTCCCTTCAGTGGGACTGGGCTACCATGGGCTTCTGAGGGAGTCAAACTGCTGGTCTGGGATGGAACAGCTCCAAAGTGGAGGAGAAACACCCTTGTTTCTCATAGTGCAGCATCCTGAGTCTCTCCTTGTTTTAAGGTGTTATCTCTCCATGGAGATGTTTACTGTCCCATGGCAGGTCCCCTTTCCATGCCAGCCAGGATTTTAGCCAGAGATACTTCCAGTAAAAAGAAACTTTTTACTGTCTTGAGCCCTGCAAGCACAATAAACACCCTTCACTTGGCAAAACCAGAACTCAAGTCTTGCCACAGATGATGCCTTGAGGGCCCAACCACCCTCTTGCCCCAGGCTACCCTCCTCTTTGATCACCACTCCCTCCTTCCAGCTCCACAGGGTCCCCAGGTCACCACGCAGATTTGCCAATAGGTCTCCTTCCTGCACAACTGGCTGCCAGGTTCCATGTGCCCATCTTGATTACTGGTGGATTAACAGGTGTCTGAAGTGAGGGTTATTAATCCTGACCTCAGGCAATGTCTCATTAGGAATGAAAATAAACCAGAAAATGAATAGAAGAGGAAATGAGGAAAAGAGAATTGTGAGGAAGAAGCGTGGAAACAGAAAGGAAGAAATTAATTTTGAGACTTGATTTCTCTGATGAGAGAGTGAGGAGGAAGAAAAATTGGAGGTTTAATAGGGCAGGAGAGGATAAGAGAGAGGTGGATCAAGAAGAAGGAGGGTCAAAAGGAGCTCTTGCCTAGGCAATCTGCCAAGGGCCATGGGCCTGCTGAGATTTCAGCAGGGCCAGGCTGAAGCAGATGGGGAAAGAAGGATTGTTCCATCAAACTAGTCTCACAGTGGTGGTGAGATGCTGGGTGGGGGGAAGACAAGAAAAAATTGGCTGATAATAGGAAACCTAAAAAAAAGATTAAAAAAAAGACAACATGCAGCTCTTTACATCTCTCTTCTTGTCTGCTGTTCTGTAGAGGTAACATGCTATCTAATTCTGCTGAAGGTAAGAATAGGTTTCTTCATGCTTAGGCTTTACTTAGTTTCTGCTTTACTCTTCTTCACTTTTCTCCTCTTTTCCCTTTTTGTCAAACTGACAGCATCTGTCGGACAGTAACCAACTTTAGGCTGAGTCTTGCTCCCCTCTTCCTACTGCTGGGGTACTGCTGCTCTGTCCCCTTTGGTCACAAACTTGCTTTCTCCTTCACCCCCCTTTACTGCAGTTGGGGACATCAGGAAGGGAGTCACCCTCTCAAGCTCTTTCCTTCATCATACTTGGTGCTTTTGACTGTCTGCTTTTGAGAATGAGATGACTTGAACCATGCCCAGTACAGTGAAGGCTTGAGCTCAGTTAAGGAGATGCTGGAGCTGGTTGTAAAAGTATCCACAAGGATATTTCTGACTTTATCCCACCTTGGCAAGCAGAAACAAAGCTCCTCAGGTAATGGATGACATTGAGTGCCACGTGATTCATGCAATGGCAGAGCCCAGCAGAAGCCAGAAAACAGATTTTCCTCTGCTCATGGGTTTTTTGGACCAACATGTACTGCATTCTACCTAGATACAAATGCCACATTGATGTGCAATACCATCACCCTTTGCTTCTCCCTCTTCCCTTCCCTCCATGCAAGCAGCAGGGAGGCATTGCCTTCAGATTGGTTGTCTGTAATCATTGTGACCTAGTTTGAGAGCTAAATCTAGAAGGGGGGGAAAATCATGCCCATTAAGTTAACAAATACAATAAATGACTACCCTCTCCCCTAAATCAAGTAATCCAGTGTTAAATTCACTTAGGTATGTCAGGCTTCAGTTAGGTAAAAAAACCCCTCAACTCCTGTAGCAATTACTATTTTTTAAATGTAGAAAACAATCCAGAGTTAATTCTGACTCTTTCCCCTCTGGAGACCACATTTAGAGATGATTGTATCTTGCTTTTGTGATCTTCCTGTGCACAATATGACCTGCCCACTGTTCACTGCCGCCCCCTCCCCGCCAACCACACTTGATCTTTGCTAAGAAGGTGAGATTGTCTGGTCTTCCTGCTGATTCAGCCGAGGTCTGCTGGTGACAGGTCAGCAAAATGAATGTTGTGGGTTTTTTTTTCTTTTTTAGGAGGGAGTGGGAAGGAAGGATGTGAAGTACATTTGAGATGGTTCACAAAACAAGTGAGCAAAGGTCGTTAGTCTCCAGCTTTTCTTGATTGTTCTCCGTCTGGCATTAGAAAATACCATGAGACACAGTTCAGTAAACAAATCTATCTGTATTTAAGCCAAAATGTGCTACAGGGCAATGCCAGCATGAGTTAATAAAAGTGAAGGAATGAATAAAAAGTAAATGTTATCTCAGATGACAAAATAACAGGCTTTCATAATGAACTAGCATCCTTCCCTAGGATTGATGGCTTCCAATAAGCCTGAGCTGTTTTTTTTTTCCCCACCCTTTGGTAATCACAGCCAGAAAACATTCAGAAAATCTTTTGGGATTTTCCCTCTATTTTTTTTTTTTTTTTTGTAATAAGATCCCAGGTACTGAAGTGTCTGGTTAAAGATGTTGATAAAACATCAGCAGTACAATACAGCGGCATATCATCCAGTTTCTTCCAGAGATATGAGACATGCATCTGCATTTGCGAGAGCAGTATGGCAGCTCACATCTGAGTAGATCATGTATGGGAAGCCTATGTGTTGAAGATGTCTCTCTGTTATATCAAGATTGATATCAAGCATTACTTTAGCTTTCTTCAAGAGCTGTTATTGTCTTTATCTGTTCCTGTTCTTTCCTGATTAGGAGGGATCCCCAAAGGAGGAGTGGAAAATGCAGAAACCTGATTTGGCTCTCAGTCTGTCAGCTGAGAGTGGTTGGCAGCTGGATGAGTGCCTAAGGGAAGTATTGTGTCTGCTCATCCCATTTTTACACACTTCCCTGGGCAGCTATGTTGCAGCCCTGTCTGGACAGATGTCTGGTCCAACTCAAGATGCTCATTTGTTTATTCCTATTATATTCCTCTGACTTCTCCCTGACTTGTGTAGGTTTTCTGAGAGTCTGTAAACACTTCAAGTCACTTGCTTTATTACCATCCTTTCTGCTTAATTCTTCTTATTTTTCCCCTCCTTTGCTTTCAAGTTATTTGCCCTTTTGATGGGTAATCCTAGTCCAGGGAGACACCAGACCTCCAACTCTGGAGAGAACAGGAGTTGCTCTAGTCTATTCAAGACCTCTTGGTGGAGATGTCTTGCTTGTGACCAGTAGCTGCAGAGGTGGGCATCTTGGCACCTGGAGATGCCTAGTTTGCATTTAAGTTCTAACAACAACACTGAAGGAGCAGGCTGGGGAAGTGTCACTGCCCAGGCTCTGTGTCATCCCATCCGCCATCCCTCCTGCTGAAAACAGATCATCAGAAGTAAGAGCTTTCCCAAAGGACAGGGGTAAATTATGGGGTCTGACTCCTCTGCCATGTAAATAGATGCAACATGGAGAATGACCTGCTTGCTTTAAGATGGAGGGACCCCTGTAAGGGGAAGATCTCCTTCCCCTTGGTTGGACAAGTCAACCTGGCTACGACTAATCTGGACACACTGGATTCTACTTTATCTTCCCTCTCTCCTCTTTGAGCATATATGAGACTTCAGTCTAAAAATTTAATTACAGTGACCTTTTCCTTCCAGACTGTGATACAGTTCTTGGTTACAAAGAAAGATCTTTACCAACTTAGTGAATAGTTGGAGGCTCAGCCACATCTTTAAGTTCATTTGAGGACAAATCTGTAGCACAGCAATCAAGTGCACAGGCAATTCAGCAGCCTGAGGCTGCTGTAGGAAAGCACTGGATGAGCAGAAAGTGGGTGTTTGTTTTGTTTTTTTTTTTCATTGCACAAAGGCACAGACTTGTTGCATTACTCTTGCATGGCCCATTTGTGGCTTTACACCAGCTCTGCAGTGTTTTCTGTACTCTCACAGCAGCTCAAGCTCCCACAGGCTGAGAAGTTCTGATTTAGTCATAACACCAGCATTTTTCAGCAAAAGATGCAGGTGATAGAGGGAACTGTTTTTGTTTCCACTGCTTGCTGGGTGTCTATGTGAGAGAAACACTTCTTATTTCTGGCTTTTCTTGTCAAACTGTATTCAAAGTGAAGCAGTTTGTTTTCTACAAACTGCTCCTCCTCCTCTTCCAACTTAATGTTTCTCTTTTATGATGGGTTTAGCTTTGGGTGCTGTTCCCATGCCCTTTTCTTTACACTCAGCACAGTATGTGGTTTTAAAGCCTACTAATCAATTTTATAGAGTCATGCTTAATTTCTAGGACTACACCTAATGAGATACTGAAAGAATGAAGTAGTCTGAGGGATGGTGACCTAGAAGGAAGGGGTAAGGGTGAATGAACACAGGCTTTGAGCATCCAAGAAGCCATGAAAGGGATGAGGAAATGCTGTTTGCCTGCGTAAAGTCTGCTTTCTATGCCTGAGAGCTGGTGCTTGCCCACAGGTGTTACAATGACAGTAACACAGGCTGTGTTACTGATGTGTTACAAAATGCTAATAGAGACAAAGATGATGAAGGCATTGGAGAAGAAGATAATCAGTGAACCCACTCCACCTTCTTAATAGAAGGACCCTGTATACCTAAATAGATAGAGAGGAAAATGAAAAAAAATGCTTGAATACAGCTGAGTTTAGCACTTTATAAGGGAATTTAGGGCAGAGGCAGGACAGATGTTGAAGAAAGAAGTTTATTCAAATTGCATAAAGTGTCTAATTTGACTAAAAGGTTCTTTAAAGAAAATTACAACTTGTAAAATTATTCTCTATTGTTGCACTAAATTTCAGAGGGTGAAAAGAACTGTTCAGTGGGAGAATATGACATATAAACCCATAGGGAGTGTGGGTGATGGTTCACTTGCCAGTGGGTAGCATGGCCTGATGGGCAGTGGGGCAGGGACAATGAGGATTTTCTTTGTTTAAGCATCTGCCTGAGCTTTCCCTTGTGGATTATTCCTGTCTGGACAGAAGGCAAGACGAGGCAGTGAGAGAGAGCTCTGAGTAGAAGAGATGGGGGGGAATATGAATATTGTGTTACTCGGAGAGGGAGGCTTGTAGGCAGAACACTCAGATGTACAAGCAACATTGCCTTGAAGTCTCTCTCTTGTAGCAGTATATACACAGATTTGCCCTCTCCGCAAGTCACTCTCTTCATCTCTGTTATGTTGTAGGTACCTTGGTCTTTATCTAATGTTTTATCACCTTGATAGCTCTTATCTTATTAAGTATGTCTCCTTCTGTCTCTCTAATCTCTTCACATCACCTCCCCAGGGTGCTCTCTCCTGTCTCTTACTGTTCTCAGTGACTCCTTTACCTGTTCGTTTTTTTTTTTTTCTCCACCCCTCACTGCAGCATTGTGACCTCAGTTGATGTTTCTGCTTTCCCTTGAAGTAGCATTGAGGAAACACCAGGTGCTGGATACAGGAAAAGGATGCAGTACCTTGGGGAGATGGACATGTGGTGTCCCCTGGGTTGGGAATTGACCTTTTCAAGCTCCCTGTGTAACTTAAGTCGGCTCTGACCTTTGGTGGCATAGACAAACCAGCCATGAAAATCTCTGCTCCACATTGATGAAAGGAGGGAATTTTTTGGGGTCATCAGCTGCCCACAGTATGGTAGGTGATGCTCAGAGATCTTAGACTGGGGAGCCTCCTGCATCTCTTCTCCTCCAGGTCCTGGAGGACAGTTTGAGTGGCAGTCAAGGGACAGGGAAACATATTGTCCCCCATAACATCCTCATCAGAAAGCTCAAGCAGTGTGGATTGGATGAGAGAACAAGGGAGGTGGATTGAGAACTGGCTGATTGACAGAGCTCAGAGGGTGGTGATCAATGGCACAGAATCAAGTTGGAGGCCTGTGGCCAGTGGAGTTTCTCAGGGATCAGTTCTGGGGCCAGTCTTGTTCAACATCTTCATCAAGGACCTAGATNAATGTGCCCTCGTGGCCAAGAAGGCCAATGGCAGCCTGGGATGCATCAAGAAGAGTGTGGTCAGCAGGTCAAGGGAGGTTCTGCTCCCCCTCTACTCTGCCCTGGTGAGACCTCATCTGATGTCCTGTATCCAGTTCTGGGCTCCACAGTTTGACAGAGAACTTACAGAGAGAGTCCAGCGCAGGGCTATCAAACACAATCGGAGGATTGGAGCATCTTTCTTATGAGGAATGGCTGAGAGACCTGCAGGGTGTTCAGCCTGGAGAAGATGGGGGGGGGAGCTTATCAACAGGTATAAATACTTCAAGAGCAAGTGTCAAGATGTCAAGAGGATGAGGTAAGTGCTTTTTCTGTAGTGCCCAGTGGCAGGACAAGAGGTAATGGACGTGAGTTAGAACACAGGGAATTTCACCTGAACCTGAGAAGAAACTTCTTTGCTATTCAGGTGAGAGAGCCCTGGCACAGATTGCCCAGGAAGGCTGTGGAGTCTCCTGCTCTGGAGGTTTCCAAACCCACCTGGACGTGTTCCTGTGTGACTTGATTGAGAGGAACCTCCTTTAGTGGGGACTGGACTAGATACTCTCTGGAGATCTCTTCCAAGCCCTACCATTCTGTGATAGAGGGCTTGACAATGCCAGCAAGAGTTAAAGCAGCCTGTGATAAGCAGGGTTTAAAGCTGGCTGGGGCCTGGGGACAGATCCATATTTTCAAAGTGGATTGACAGGGAACTGGCCAGAATAATATGAAGCCGGCAGAAAAACAGCTGATAGTGCTGCTCTGCAGGATGGTCATCCATCCACCTTTAGCAGTGTTAGCCTGTCTGAGCAGGCAGCCTCACCTGAGAGGCAGAGAGCAATTGGAGAGCCCCAGGTGCCTACAGCCTGTACAGAGCTGTGGGACCTTCTCTGCTTGAGCACTCCTAGAATTGATAGCAAGACCTACTTGTGTAGAAAATGGGTTGTGGGCAGCTGCGGCCTCACTGTGTACTGTCTGCAGGTTTGATAGCATATTTGTCTTCAGCACCCCATCATTGCAGTGACTTTAGAGCTTGGTTGAGCATTGTGCAGATAGACTCAAGCCACTTCATGGAGGGCTTTCTCCTCCAGGAGTTGGTTTATTTGGCTGAGAGTTGGTTTCTCAAATTCAGAGAAGCCTGTCGTGGTGGGTGAGATGTGGAAGCAAACTGTCTAAAAGATAAGTCTCTTCTCTAAGCGAGTTGTCTAGTTGCTGATGTCCAAGGCAGGTGGACTGAGTGGCTTGTGGAAGTTCCTGTTCCCTCATCAATGGCTACAAAGGGAGCTTGATATACTATCTTAGACTGCATCCATTCCTTGCCATGGACTCTCTGCCTGCTGGCCAAAGTGACTTGAGGGAATCTGAGTCGGGGAGGTATGTGTGAGGTATCTCCCATTACCTGTGCTGAATGTGTATTGGTTGTTCTCCTGCTTCACAGCAGGCAGCTCTGCTCTTATGGACGGCTAATAGCCATATTGCACCAGCAACCTGTGCACATCAGTAACAGCACCCTCTCCTTGTATGGTGCACTCATCAGGGACGAGTCTGGCATTTTGAGCTCTGCCAGTGAGGTGCTTTGTTCCCTATTGCTGATTCCTGGTAGGTGATGCGGCTGTCAGTGAGCAACGCGTCTTTGTGAACATGCGTCTGCTCCCCAGGCGTAGGGATGTGAGGAACTCTGTCTGACTCCTGAGCTCTTCCTGACGCTGCCTTTTCTCTGCCTTTGCTCCCCAGATCCTCTCTATTCTTTGCCTTGGCAGGAAGAGGTGTCCCAGTGTGCTCAAGGCTTAAAAAAACGCAAGCAAAATTGGAAACGTTTCAGCTTTTTTGTACATGTTTCAATTTTTTCCTTGCAGTTTACAGTGCTAGACGCACTGGATCTTATTACATAAAGATGTTGTTTCTTGTCATTAATCCAAGGCATGGTGGCTGTTCTTGGCACTTTCCTTCTAATTTGCTGCTCTCCTTGGTGAATAGCTATCTCATGGCCCATACAGATTTGCTGTACTTTAACCATATTGATGACATTTGCTCCTTAACCCTTGGGTCAGGGGATGCATCCTTTCCTATGTTGTTTTTTTGCTTTTTTCCCCTCTTTCCTATTTTTATTCATTATATATATAAAAAAACCTCTGACTGAAGCAGAATCTGAACTCCACTTCCTGGGGTGCAGGACTCTCCAGGTTTGTCCATTCAGCTTGGGCAAGAGTCACAGTGCTGAACTTTGGGTTGACTGTAATAGGGCATTGGACCTGCAGACTCAGTTTTGTTGGGAAATGCTGCTTAAAAATTATGTGAGGATGGTTTTCCACAACAAGAAAACCATCATCAGTGCTCAGCTGTTCATTCTCTTATGAATATTACTAGAATGTCAGTATTAATATGTCATTGTTTCTCCCATTTTGCATAAGTCAGGGTGCAGAAAGCATCATCCTTCCAGCTTTTCTATGCCACAGCATGTTATTTTTTTCACTGTGAGGGTGACAGAGCCCTGGCACAGGCTTCCCAGGAAGGGTGTTGAGTCTCCTTCCTTGGAGGTCTTCAAGACCCTCTTGGACATATTCTTATGCAACCTGATCTAGGTGAACCTACTTCTGCAGGGGGGTTGGGCTAAGTGGTCTCTAAAGGTCCCTTCCAACTCTACCATTCTGTGATTCTATTTCAGTCAAGGTCACAGATAATGGATGAGCCATCCAACAGTAAAAGCTTTTTGGCTGAAATCACCCCGATTCTTTCTTTATTTCCCCTTAGGCGTGTCACTGGGCTCCTGTAATTCTTGCTTATCCGAAAACAACAGTAACTGTGGTCCACTACCTGTTATGATGGCTAATTAAGGACTCCTTGAGTAATTGAAGAAACTGGGACATAAGGGAAGATGGAAACATAAAGATCTGTTGCGAAATCAAGGGCTCCACCATTCAAAAGCACCAAATTAAGTTGGCCAGTACCTTAAGTGTTCACAAACCATATTTTTTCCCATCGATCTCCTACCTCTGACAGGTACTCGAAGGATGGTGCTCACTTAATGAGCAGTCAGATTACACTTTGTTTTCCTGTGTTTGTTGAATGCGTGGCTCTAGGCCTTATTGACAACACACTGTTTAAATCCTGCTCTGAAGACGGGATTATTGATTTTTCTCATAGCCCTCTTTTTCTTTTATTTTTTTTCCATGGTAGTATCTGAGTGCTCATCATTATAGAACCCGAGTGCTTCAGAAACATTAATTTATCTTTACAACACCCTTGGGAGGAAAGGGTTGCTCTTGGCTCCCTGCTCATTCTGAGAGGATGGCAGTAGACACAGACTGAAATCAGAAGCACCCAGTCATTTTGAAATCCTAATTAGAGATACCTGAGCTTAGTATTTTTCAGAGCCTGCAGAGTGTAGCATTCCTGTGTGCAAAGTGAGAAGCCTTCAGATGTAGAAATAAGCTGTCCGTCCTTCCTCAAGTTAGGCTTGGGATTTCTAGCCTGCAGTGTACAATGAATATAAAAAGTAGTGACCAGCTGTTTAAGGTGACTTATTTTGCCCAGACATCAGAGTCTTGGGACACATGCCTTCTGTGCTTAGCTCTTCTCTGACCCCATGGTGACAGCATCGACCCCTGGAAGAAAGTTCCTGTGAGCCACCACCACAATGGGTTACCAGATGATGCAACTGCACCATGCTCTCAGGAGACAAGAGGATGGGCTGGGTGGGCTTGTGCATGTGTGTTGGCACAGGAGAATGACCATATGGGAAGCTTACTAATTAAATTTAACTTTTTTTCCACCAAAATTGTAGAGTAGAGCAGGTTCAGCCTTGTCAAGGAGATGGCTTGCCCCATAGTCAAAATTGGAAGAAGGTCTTCTCAAGATACCCTTCTCATGGTAGCAAAGAAGGAGCAGGGACCAAGAGTGGTGGGAGGGTTAGGGTGCAGGTCTGGATGCTTTGCACCACATTGGGATCACGCTGATGCTTTGTTTCAGGTGATTCTGTGGCAGGTATTCCCTCATCTTGCAGTGGTGTCAGACCTTCGGCTTTGTAGTTGTTGCTGAATTTCAGTGGGGCTGGGAGCTACAGTCTCCTCATGGACAGCTGATCAGTGGGATTTTGCCTTGACACCTGACGGGAACATCCATAAATTATTTGTTTTGGAGCCAAACACCCATGTTAAAATCTTGCCAGTTTCATAAGCAGGGAAATATAAGCCCTGCTTGTCCAATATGGGAAATGTTTGGGAAATAAAAGAATATTCCCATATGGGAAATATTTCCTCTGAAGGAACACCGTTTTGGTCTACCTTGCTGTTTGAACTTCTGTCTGCTCTGTCTTGGGTATTTCAGGTAAATATTAGTTATTTACTCTTTCATATCTTTCTATTTTGATCTCCTCTAGAGAGCTTCTCATCACAACCATCTTTTAATAGAAAATTGGGTTTTTTTTTCAGTTTCATAGAAACTTTTGCCAAACTGTCTCATTTTCACGGAAAAGGATTATTTGAGGCAACAAGCATAATGATGCAAGGCCTGTGCTTGCTCTAACCCCTAAGCATCCAGGTTCTGCAGTATTTTCTGGCTCATTATAACAGAGCAGGTCAGCTGCAGGGTATGACATCAGACGGGTGTCTTTTCTTACAATGTATTATAGCTGCTTGGCTATAGGGTTTTGCTGCTCCTGATTGCCAAAATAACTGCCCTGCTTTACAAAAGGGATATGAACAGGGAGTCCAATGAAGAGAGAAAAGTTGGAATGCTGAGCAAGTGGTTAAGAGCCCCATGGAGCAGCATTTTGGAATCCAAACAGTTCATCTTTTTTTTTTTTTTCTGTAATAAATGTTTTGATTTAACGCCAAAAAGCACAGATTTTTCTCTGGGGAGGTGAGGAAACATTTTTCTGACCTGCTGCACTCTGCAGTACGTAATTGCATCACTGTTGCAGGGCTAGCAGCTTTACTTTTTGACTTCCAGCTGTCATTGTTTGATCTCAGCCATACTGGTTGATTGTCTAAATGATAGTTTTATATGTCATATAAAATTTTGGTTTATTTTGCCTCTCTCCCAGCTGTATTTGCAAGTCTGGTGTTTGCTTGGATTTGGATAACTGATGTCTTGTGGGAAAAAAGTCCTTGTTTATCTACTTGTTGGCATCTGTGAGAGGAAATCTAATCCTTCCATTGGTGTGTTTCCTAGGATCCAGCAGAGATAGATGTAGCTCTTTATTGTGTCAATTTTAGCTTCTTTAGACATACATATTTGCTGTCCAATGGGACGTCTGGTTCTCTGTGTGCATCTTGATGAGGAGGTAAAAGGATGAAATTAGTGTGTTTGAGTGAAATTATAAAATTTCCCAGCTGGGAATTGGAGTCCTGTGTTTGCAGCAAATTAGCTAGTCTGCTATACGAGCTTTTCTCCCCATTGCAGGATTAAATCACTTTCTGTTACCTGCATTTTTCCAAGACAAGAGTGACTGGTATGCGTTTGAGCAAGTGTCTTGTCTTTTCTAGGTGTTGCTAGAGCAATTTGTCTTGCTCCATTTAACAGAACGTTCTCCCCACTGATTTCTTCTCCTAGTGGCCAAAGCCATCCCAGTTTGCTTCTCCTGCAAGCCGTCTTTGTGAAACTGCTAATTGCAGCTTATGCAAAATTAGGCATCTCTTTGTCGTTCAACTTGAAATGCTGCACATTTGGATGCGGAGAGACAGCTGCTTTATTAAGGCTCTGACTGTACCATCCTTTGGAGGAAGACACAAATTCTGCTCACCTGTGCTCTGAGCTGGTCTGATATGAACAAAGTCAAAGTCACACAGGTACTTGAGGCACTGAAATAAAGCAAGAAATTATGTTGAGGGCACAGTGTGTTGCTCTGGGCTCCGTGCTGGGCTGATGTGGTCACAGCTTCCAGCTAGTTCTGAGCACAAGTGTGGTGTGTGCATCGCTTGTCAGACACCATAAGGACGTGGATTTTTTGTGAAACTTCTGAGCTGAGAACAAGGCCAGGGCATGTTTTTGGCCTCTCAAAGCTGTGAAAACGTGCTTATGCAAGTGCTGCCCGCTCTGAGAGTAGTGTAGCACACTTCCAGTGCTTCACACATGGGACACTGCCTT